>CM050917.1:26398224-26998224 GCA_027742785.1 Vigna reflexopilosa | reverse complement strand
CTACTTCTTCTTTATAGGTTAGAAACACATCAAAGGCTTCATCTTTATGTTTGATTAAATACACTTTAGTGTATCTAGAATATTCATCTATAAAAGTTACAAAAGAATTTTTACCTCCTCTAGACGTGGTTTATTTTAAATAAGCTAGATCAGTATTAATTAATCATAATAGTTCAATTTGATATTCTACAGGATAATAAGTTTTTTTGTCATTTTAGATTCTACACATATATCACATTTACTACTCTGTTTATCATACATATTAATTAATCCTAGTTGTTGTAATTTCAAAACATATAATGAATTCACATGTCCTCATCTAGCATGCCATATATCATATGAGTCAACAATATAAGCAGAAGAAGTTGATTCATTAATAATTTCAAAAACATTTAGAATGAAGAGTCCTTGATCACAATATCTCTTTCCTACGAAAACATTATTTTTTGTCATAACAATCTTGTTACATTTAGTAATGTTACAAAGATTAAATTAACTCTGATAGATGGCACATGCAACACATCACTTAAGGCCAGAGTCTTCCCATATCTGAGTTTAAGAAGAACCATTCCTTTTCCTAGGACAGGAGTTATCCTGGAATCATCAAGGTACACATGTTCTTCTCTATCTCTTACACTAGTGTAAGAGGTAAAAGCACTTATGTTTGCATATATATGCCTAGAAATCCCAGAGTCTACCACCCACTTGTTCACATCGGTCATCAAATTTAATTGAGAAACGATCGCAACAATAGTGTCATCTCCTTCGGCTATATTTGCCCTAGGAGGTTTATCGTTTCTTCTCTACGCCTACACTATGCTCCATGATGGCCTAACTTTTCACATACAAAGTAATTTCCTTTCTTCTTAAAGGTGGGGTTAGATCCATTAGGATTAGATTTTCAAAAATTATTTTTCCTTTTGTGATCAAGTTTTTGTTCGTACCTTTTTAGAGTAGGTATTTCTTAAGAAAAAGTGACTTCGTACATGACTAAAAGGGTAGACACGCGTTCTTGCCAGCATTGGAAGTTCTGTCCAGAGAAGACATCGACCTTTGACACATCTAGAAGCGGGTTGTTGATGTCAGCCATAAGTCCTTAAGATTGTTGTAGAAAAGCTAACAAAACCACAAACAAAATTTCCCGAGGCGTGTAGATCACTATCCTTAAGGACTTATCTGTGGTGTATTGAGCAAGTCCCCTAGGATGACATGAACTTCTCAGAAATTTATGAGGATCTCAAAACTAGCAAGGAATTCTAAAGAGAGTAAAAGAATAAACCCAAGATATAAAAAGGATAAGAAAAGAAAGGAAGAAAAACTAAGATAGCTTGAGGAATTTCCTTTTGAAAGGAGAAGAGAAAACTTGATTTGATGTATTTTTTGGAATGCAGCAAATGCTCTTCTTATAGAGCAGAAACTTGGTCAAAAACCGTTGCACAATAATAAATAATAAAAACTAACCATTGACACTTATAAACTTGAGAAAAAAAATACTATGCACTTATGAACGTTAATGAGAAAATAAAAACTGATGGCTAATGTTTAAAACTAACGTTTCTTTTACAATTATTATTATTTTATAACACTTACGTCTTTCATCCAAAATTTCAATTTTTTTCATCATAAAAAAAGGTAAGCATCGTGTTATTATTATTAATAAAAGTAATAGTTCATCCTAGTCTAACATGACAAAAATATGTTGTGTTTCAGTTTATAGGGTTGAAGTTAAGTTTACTTCTTCTAAGAGCTTCAAGTCTCTAAGCTTAGATCACTTTAATATCTTCGATCCTCTCTCACTACTATTCGGTCGAATTGGGATGTATCTGCAAAAAATACTTCGATGTTAAAGTTAGTATTTGTCTGATATAGCAAGAAATTAATATGTAATGAATGTCACCATTGTGTTTCTTTGTTCTTCCTCGAGTCCCACGATGGACCTCAAAATATTTCTTTTTTCTTATGTTGATTTTTCCCAAATTTTTAGAATTTAAGGTTTAAAATATCATATGCATAAGTTACAAAAAGTAAATCAAACAATAAAAACATGAATGATAAGTGGAAATTTGGAACTACACTGAATTCTTACTTCGACTGCACGCCGCTTAAGCCACTATTGCACCACTTGAGTCACTGCTCTTCATTGATTAAGGATTTTAAACTTTACTAACTTCTACTATCATTCATTTTTCTTTATTGCTTGATTTATTTTTGAAATTGATACAACCGTAAATCCCAAAAATTTGGAGAAAATCAACATAAAAAAAAAGAAACTGGTTGAAAAACAGGTTGAGTTGAATTAATCTACTAATGAAATAAGAAAGAAATCTTAGCTTCTTGTATCTAGATATATAGGACATCCCGACAAAAAAATATTTAATTAAAATATAAAATTCTTATAAATTTATTAATTTTTTGGTATTAAACTTTTTTTAATATTAGTCAAATATAATATATAAAATAAACTAACTATGATAATCATGCATATATTCTAAATTTTTAAAACAAGAAAATCTTACAAATTATATAATAAAATCATAATTTATATTCGGTTCAGTATAAAATTATAAATATATTTTATTTTTAATACAATAAAAAATTATAGTACAAATTTTTTAATTAGATTAATTTTTTTAAAATTTATTAATAATTAAAATTATTATACTCATATTATATATATATATATATATATATTAGAAAAAATACTAAATAATTTATTTGTGCTAACACTATAATTTTTTATTACACTATTTTTTCATTTTAAAAAAATAAATAAAAGGACATACGTCTGGAAAATACGGAATGTTTTGTAGTCTCATCATGGCCTTTCCATATGTTTCTTGCGTACCGTTTGGTGAATAACTTTTCAATCCATTGATATCCAAACTAGAGTCCTCAGTGATCACAGTTACATGAGTTCAAACATAAATTAAAATTAAATAGGTTTAAACCATTTAGACGTCCTTATTTTCGTTAGGTCTTCCCAATTTGGTCCCCTTCTTTTAAACCTTTCCAATTGAGTCCTTATAAGTGCTAATTTCAAACAAATTAACTCCTGCCGTTAAAAATCGTTAACGGTGTTAAAATTCTGTATAGATAGAAAGATGATGTGTCATTTTTTAACACGTGGCTCTCTGATTTCTCTGCCTCCTCCCTCACACCCTCCCCCATCCCGTGTCACCTACTTCGCAGGAGCTCCTCCAACCACCACTTCCAGGAGGTGGATCTCCGGTGGCCTCCAGCATCTTAAACAATAATCCCTCATTTCCATCATTAAATCCTCCGTTCCCATTACCACCACCACTTCCACCTGCATATCCTCCGTTCCCACCACCAAACCTCCATTTCCACCTCCGCCACAGCGTGGTGCAATTCACGCTTGCAACACCATGGCCCAGTAGCAACGTTTTCCTTCATTCAGCAGCTTGGTCCAGCAGCTTGGAGCAACACGGACAGCTGATTGGAGTTGGGTTGGTGAGGTGTTGATCTACAAGTCCAGCAAGCACATCCACGACAGCTGCTTGAAGAGGTGCACACGGAGAAGCCCAAGATCCAGGAAGTGGCTTCATTCCTTCTGCTGATCTCATATCTCAAGTGCTTCCAGCCATTAAGGGCTCTGCAAAGTATGGAGGTGTTATGTTGTGGTCCAGGTACTATGATGTTCAAAGTGATTATAGTTCTGCAGCTATGTTTGAAATCCAAGTTACTGCTTCTCACAAATGAATGTATATCAGGATGAAACTTTGATTCTACATTGTTATGTCTTCATGAGATATATATAAACCTATTTTCTGTCATTTGTTGTCGTGTCCAGAAACTTTAACTTGCAATTGGATATTGACTATTAGTTAACTTCAACATAATAACACTTTACACCAACCAACTGCAACACTGAGAAACATATTCGTAGGAGTATTTTGGTCATTATAAAAATTAATTTTTGTATTTATAAAAAAATTTGAATTATAAAATAACAATTGTAAAAGTACGTAGAAAAATTTGATGGATGACAAAATAATATTACCTCCAACTTTTAAACTTTTTGAGTCAGAAATGTTGGAAAATAAATTCTGATAACTAATGTTATTCCCTATTTTTTCTTATACTTACTTTTCTACAAATTTAGGGATTTGTATTCAGTTTAATCAATATTTTATTCATCAAGTACAATTTGAGAACCTAAAAAAGAAATTATCTTTGGAATGAATAAAAATCAATTACAGATTTGCAGTTTAACCCGAAAGAAATGAAAGTTGTTTGTGTGTTCATGGAATTGAGATTCGTCATCCCAATTCGGCAAATTCAATTATTTCCAATAAGAAGTAACTTATTTTGCAGGTTTGGTGCTGAAATATGCACACTATTTGTTTGATAAAAGTTCTACAGTAAACAGAATACACACATTTTTAATTCGTACTAGTGAATAATCATTTCCCTGTATTTATTTTGTTCCGGTGAGAAGAATTTGTTGCAACTACAAAAGAGTCACTGTAACAGCACATTCGAAAAGAAGAAAATCGCCACCAAAGGATAATCGGTATCGACCATATCCTAAGCAACTGTTGAGGTTTTGGCTAGGAACCATGAGTTAAGAATTCCTTTGTCATTGGCTTGCTTTCATCTTTGCTGAATGAGTCCGTAAATTGTGCAGATCTGGATTGTTCTTTAAGAAAGTTGGGAGTGGTTGGAAGAGAGAAGAATGGAAGGAGGAAGAAGGAAGAGGAAAATGGCATGGGAGGAAGACAGTGTGACACGTTGAAACCATTTAAACACGTTAGCCTACCACCTGTATAGAAAGTTAACACCGTTAACGATTTTTAACGGCAGTGGCTAATTTGTTTGAAATTAGCACGTATAAGGACTCAATTGGGAAAGTTTAAAAAAAGGGGACCAAATTGGAAAGACCTAACAAAAATAGGGATGCCTAAATGGTTTAAACCAATTAAATAAATTATGTCACTTCAATACCATATATGTATTAAATACAATAATATTAAACTAAATCGAATATCATAAAATCTTTACTTAAGACAATAATATTAACAGTTGTTTACTTAAGACAACTTTTCTATCTTAAATCTGACTCAACTCAAACTGATTATTGTTTATTCAAGTAGATGGCTCAAACAAAAACTATTAGAGGTCAATTAAAAATTTATGTCAAAGTTCATAAAATACTTTTACTAATTATGAGACATATACCAAAAATATATTTATTCAAAACACAACATTTCATAATTTCATAAAAATTTAAGATTATAAATTTCAATAATCATTTCACGTGTCATCAAGAAATTTAGTGATCTTGTAATTAAAAGTAATTATACGTTAACATAAAAGTTTCTTACAACAAATATATTCAATTGAACACATTAGTTTCAATAGAATAGTAGTCGTCATTAATTGATAAAGAATTTATCTTTTGATAGTAAAGAAAATAGAAAGAACAAAAAAATAAAAGGATTCGTGACTGCAATAACTAATGGGTTAAAATAATTTTTGGTTGACTTCATGTAACAATTTATTTTGTTAAAAATGTGAATAAGATGTGCAATTGAATAGAGAGTTGTAAAAAATATGTTAATTTTGACAAATTATGTTAATTTCTAGTTGCACAGAAACTATTTGATAAAAGTATAAAAAAGATTTTCATTGTATTTTAGTGAACATTGTAATCTATTTAGATTATGAATATAAGAGTTATTATGTCTTGTACAAGTCATGGAAGAAAATAATATTTTTCATTTACTACTTTCGACGGATGTACTTGTTTTCCACTATCACTTACCATGACCTTTAAAATAAAAAGAAAATGTTGTTTCTAATCAAAATAATTTGTTAACACGAATAAAAAAAAAGTAAACTTACTGTTAAAATATAAAGTTTTTTGAGATTTTATGTATACGAGAACTATATAAAAAAAATTAGGACACCTTGTAAAGACTTATAAATGAATCAACTTTGAAAATGGCCAAGTGGTAGCAGATGATGGGTTAAGCTTAATTAACAAAACAATTCTTCCTAAAAATAGTTTTCCTCAAACCTCCCTCATCATCTGAGAAAAACGTTGCCACCTTCAGAGCTTTACTCTTTTCTCTTCTTTGCCTTTTCTCCTCTTTTCTCAACACTGAACCGTTTGTTCCCCAATCAGGAGTTGCTTAGGTGATTCTCTCATAGTGGGCTTCAATTCAACCGGTTGATTTCTTGATTCCTCCACTTATTAGTGGTCGGTAGGTGATCCTAGAAGTTTTCTTAAGGAGTAAGGTCCTTTTAAACTATTCTGCAAGTAAATTAGTGAAATTGAGAGGTAAGGGAAGTTGGGCTTTTGATTTCTGTTCAGTAATATAGAGTGTGCATGAGCTGGGATTTATTTGAAGTTGTGAACTAATGCATGTGTGAAACTGTTTTGGTATGTTGGTATGTTTGAGCTGAAATTGAGTGGTGTTGTATGTTAAGTTGTGTGCCTTTGAATTTTAAAGTATGGAACTGTGAAATTGTTGTATTTGAATTGGTATGAATGAGGTAAAATGCTGAATTATGTTGCTAGAATGATGTGAATTCTGTTGAGTAGGTTCTTAGGCGGAAAGTTTCTTAAATTAGGGTGTTTTAGGCTATTTTAAAGGAAGTGAGGCAGTGATTTTGAGATTTTGGAGTAGGAACTGAGTTAAGCTATTGAGATGGTTTAGGTAAGTCTTTTGTGACTTGGTAGGAGTGCTAGAATAGTTAAAAACGTGTCCAAAGTGATAGATTTAATTTTAGGGCTCTAAGTTAATGAAATTGAGGTTTTTGAGTGAAATTTAATGCACAACCACTAAGAGATGGGGTGAGAAATTTTTAGAATCAATTAGACATGTTTAATTCAGTATATACTTCAATCTAGGAGTGTTAGAAGTTCATCAAAATATCTAGAACAAGTTTGAAGTGGTTGAGTTGTGCAAATCTGCAGAATTTCATTCTGCAGATTATGTAGACTCGCTGTGCGAGAGGATTCGCACAGTGAGTCGCCCTGGCATGGCGCTCTCTGCCAGGGCATTCGCATAGCGCACACCATGCGCTATGCGAATCACTGATGAAAGTTGCTCTCTGTTTGATGATCCGCACAGCGAATCTTGGTCGCCTTGCGACTGGAGCAGGGTATGGAAAATACCAATTAATTAGAAGGGCGAATCTGGGTCGCCTTGCGAAGAGTGGCATAGCTTGAGCTACTTTCTGGGGTACTCTCGCGTGGCCATTTGGGACGTTATGCGAGGGTATGAGGTTTGTAACAAGTAGGTTGTGCGGATGTTTGGGGAGAGGCGTTCTCTGTTTGAGGACTCGCTATGCGAACCAGATTCGCTATGCGAACACTGCCTGGTCTCGCATAGCGAGCATGTGTGCTGAGCGAATTCCTTCGCTATGATTCATTCCTTTCTTCTTCTTTGCTTGATTGATTTATGATGTATGATACATATATGACTTGGTATGATATTGTATATGATTATATAACTAGAGAATGTTATGTTGAGGATTCAAAGAGGAATATAATTTGATCACAATAGTAAGATTGAGTATGATAGTAAGATCTCTCAGTGAGATCATTGTAGTGTTTAGAATGAATATAAGGACTCAGTCTTGGGGGTTATCCTAACACTCTAATGATCTTTCATTCTCACTTAGAGAAGATTGATGCATGTGGTGAGAGTAGTAGGAGGTCCTAGTGTAGGCGTTTCTTGGAGGCCTATTGCGCGGTAACGGACTTACCTTGTGTGTGGTAGGGTGAAACCCATTGGCAATGGCTTTGCAAAGCAGTAGAGGCCACCACAAGTGCACAACCCGCCATAGTTTGATATTCATTCTAAGTCTGGACGAGTCTAGTTGAGTTATAACATGATAAGATGCTGTGTTTATTTAATTGTGTGATTATGCTTTTATAATTCAAATGCTATAAGATAACATGTATGCTTTTCAACATAGCTTATCCTTACTGTTCTTTTGTGTGTTTTGTATGTCTGTGTTCTTCCTTTTGCAATGATCATCTACTTGGGTGTGAGCAGAGGGAGATGTTGTATCTGTGGAGCAAATGTTGGATGGAATTGAGGCTACATAGTAGTAGTATAGAGTAGCCTGTATATAGTTTTGTGTAAATCCCTATTTATAAAGTTTTAAATTTTATGACCATTTTAGATTACTGTAAAATTATAACTATAGTAATATTTTTAAATTGTTCTATCTTATTATAATCATTCAATATTATATATTTATATATAATTTTCGGGATATTACACACCTTAACTATTTATATATTTTTTGCTAATAAAAGAAGTATCTTCAAATTCATGACTTTATGAAAGAAAAAAAGACGAAAATATCGATAAAATTAAAGAAAAGTTAGAAGATAAGATTAAAGAGATGATGATTTAAAAATATAAAAATGAAAGTATTTTAACTTAAAAGAAAAATTTTTATTCTTAAATAATTTTAAACTTTATCTTCTAATTATTGAATTACAAAAGTCACTGGTCCCAAGCAAAAATTGCGTGTATCATTAGAAATGTGAACGAGAGTGGACACATATATAAGACGAATCATCGAAGCTTATTGTGGTTTGTTTTACGTCAGATTTATATTAGGTGGGTGATGCTTATTTATTAAATAAATTACTTTTCTTATTAATTGGTTAGTCAATTAAAAACAAATTAAGTCACTTATAAAATTTTATGATTAAGACAGATTGGTTTACTTAAGTAATTATAAATAATAATTTAATCTATTACAACTATTATTATATAAAATTAATTTTGTAATATTTCAATATTATAAATTTATTCCATTTTTATGCATCTTCTTATATTAGTATTTTTAAATTTTTATTCATATATAATATCTAAAAAATAATCCATATGTATATATATTATATCTTTTATTTTTAATTAGTTTATTATTATTATTTATTTATATTTTCAGCTTAGCCTATATTTTTTTTATTATTATAAAGAGTATTGTATTCAACACAAGGAAGATTAATCATTTTTCACTATATTTAACATAGTATCAGAGTCTAATATTCTTTTGAAAAAAAAAATATTACCTCTCCCAACATCTGTAATTGAGTATCCCCTATATTATATTTAACACATAGTTTTCATTATATTCAACATTATCAACTATATTATAAAAACTTAAAAAATTATAATAATAAATATATTACAACCTAAAATAAACACACTATATACATATATAAATATTTATACAAAAATAATTAAAAAAAATAAAAAAAAATCATCTTTATTATCTTTCAAAATTCTCCCTTCTTATATACTATGTATATAGTTGAATCATCTTTTCACAATACAACACATGAAGTTATTTTTATTGAAGTAATTCTTATCTTTAGAAAATATATATATATATATATATATATATATATATATATATAAAGATAATTTTAATTAATAAGTTACAACAATTCACTTTAGCTCAAAATCAAACATTCAACAACCATATATACAATACATGAATTTATATATCAAGGATATTCAACAAGTGAAATATTAACTATGTCTTCCATAAGACATGTCTTAAGTAAATCTTATTAGAGACTTGGATATGATCCAATGCCTAAGACCTAGATTTAAAAGCGAATCTAAGAGCAAGAATTAAGGTAAGTTCAATACAACCCAAGTCGTATATCTACATATGTCATAATACGCAATAATTCCCTCTTATCTTCTCACTACTTAATATCTTAGTCTATGCTTAAACCATTACTGAAACAATGAGATCTTTCTTACAACATAGATGTCATATCTTAATATTCAAATCAAACAATTATTCACACATCATTCTGAATGACCACAAATTCACACAATTCTCATCCATCTCGATAACCATATCCATATAATATGCAAATTTCATCAATCTCAAGAACAATATTATACAATACAACTCATGTAAAGAAAATCATAAATCAATAATGTATAGAAATCAATGTTCAGTTTGCATTCAAAAAAAAATTATATTCATAAAAAGAATTACATTCAATGAGTTAAAAGACCAAAATAATTTTTTAGCTTGCGCAAAAATAATTTCACTTGAACAAAAATATGTTTGTTTAAGCAAAAATCGAGAAAAAACAAGGTTGAGCTATAGTGATATTTTTGCTTGAGTAAAAGCAAGTTAAGATTACTCAATCCTTACCTGTTGGACTTCTTCAACCACTTCCCATTTCAAACCTCATTTGGGAGGACATAATGATGGATTTCTTAACTTCGATGGATTGCATAACTTCCCTACACATATCTCAATGGTACTTCAATATCATGGTGGGAATTGACAGATTATCAAAGTTTTCTCATTTTATTCTATTGAAACCTGGTTTTAATTGCAAGATAGTAATAGAAGCTTTCAGTCAGAACATTGTTAAGTTATGTGGGTTTCTAAAATCCATTGTATCATATCAGGATAGGGTGTTTATCAACAAATTTTGGAAACTATATTGTTTAAATCTCAAGACACCACACTCGCCATGACCTCCACATACCATCCAAAATTAAATGGCCAAACTGAGATTTTTTTTTTTTAAAAAAAAACCTTAGAAATGTACTAGTGATTTATCACTGATCATATTAAGGATTGGATGAATATGCTGCATTGGGCTTAGTATTGGTATATGTAGGAAATAAAATGACTTAGTTTCAACACCAAGAGGGGGGGGGTGAATTGGTGAAGTTCAAAAATCAGAATCTTTTTAAAATCTTTTTCGCAAAGTATAAAACTTTCAAAAGTTTCTTGAATCTCAAGGAAAAAGATAAATCAAGTGCAACGAAAAATAGTTGACTGTGCAGAATATAAACACAGTTTTTATACTGGTTCGACTAAACTGCCTACATCCAATGTCCTTCCTGTACCCGGAAGAAAATCCATTATAATGGTCAAGGTTTTTACAATAAAGTTTCTATAGAGACCTCCACGTCAAAATATAAAACACCTCTCTAACCCTCTAACCAAAATATAAGCATACAACACACAAAGAACAACAAGATATTCCCTCTTCTACAGTCTTTATCAACTTTGAACAATCCAAAAAATTCCCAGAACGTAGCACGTCCTCTTCCTGTAATCACAACAGGGCAGCCACAATCTTCACAAGATTGAAAGAAGTATCTGATCTCGTATGAACACCTTCAGTGCAGAATGATCAAGCAGTCTTATGCGCACACCAACACTTGTTCGTCAAGCAAATCTTCAAAGAATGATCACCACGGTCTTCTTAATGAGTTCTTGGAGCTTCTCACTTTCTAGCAAAGATCAAGATCTGAAACAATTCAATGAAAATGTTAGAATTACCAAACGTCTCTGTAGAATACAAAATCACGTATATATATATTTTCTGTTAAACAGATGCTCCCAAAGTTGACTACGTTACTAATACAGTCGACTGTAGTCAGACAATTATGACAGTTATAACATTTAGTAGCAGTCAGACCAACTAAATTGATTGCACATTTAATTCAGTTGACTAACAATTAATGCTTGGTCAAAGAAACAAAATATAGTCATTATAGTTCACAAGCATCAAAAGAAATTCAAAACATAACTAACTAAGTCGAGTAGCTTGCGCATACAGTTGACTATGTCACTTCAATGTAGTTTTGAAAATCTTTCTTTGCAAAAATACTCATAGCACTGTTTTAGAAAATTTATGCAAAGTCACAAGTTTTAATCGACTTGCTTCTTAATGAAGTCGACTTAAAACTTGAAGTTTTGTCACACAATATAAGTTTAATCAAAGTGCATGTGGTTTTCTTTTCCAAAACATATGTTATGCAATCACAAATGATATCTCATGTAGAAAGCAGTAAATTGCACACATAGATAGAATTAACACAAACATGTTCTTCAAGAATTCATACACATGAAAGTAATTGAACATGTAACACATATCAGTACATGTGTTATTAATAATGTGTTGTCATAATAAAAAACTAGAAGTGAGATTGTAAGGTTTAGCTAAACCAGTGCTCCCCTTATCAACAATCTCAACAATATAACTTTTCATTCCATCACAACATTGGCATTTCTCCTTACTAGGCTGTGGAAAATCACCACCTTCCATAATCAAATATGAACATAGTGAGCGTGATCCAACAAATCTCCAAGACTGTCTAAAAGCTCGTAATGTTATGTTAACAGAACTTAAAGGGAAACTACATCATTCGCAAAACTACATGAAGTTGCAGGCAGATAAAAAGAGGAGGGATGTATAATTAGAGGTAGGAGACCTAACATTATTGAAATTACAACCATATAGACAACATTGTGTTGTTTTAAGAAAGAATAAAAAATTGTTTCTTCAATATTTTAGGTCGTTTGAGATAATTGAGAAGATAAGGAATGCTACTTATTAATTGCAATTGTCGGGTTCTGCAAAAGATACATCTAGTATTTCACATCTCTTTCCTTAAAAAGTTCCAGGGTGATCCCAAATAGAAATACTTCCCTTTACCTTTGATAACAAATGAATTTGGTCCAGTGATGTTGTCACACAAAATTCTAGATGTGTGATTAATAGAAATGGGAAGTTGTATTAAGAAGTTTTCGTCTAGTGGGATTCACTATTAGATGCTGACAACTCTTGGGAAGATCTAGATGAGATGAAGAGAGCTTACCTACAAATCAACCTTGAGGACAAGGTTGTTATAAAAAGGGGGAGTAATGTAACAAACACAAATGAAAATGGCCACATGTTAGGAGGTGATAAAACTAGAGGAATATGAAAGAACACAAGGGAAAGAAAGGACAACGTTAAATTGTGGGATTTCATACGTGAAAGGCAGATAATTAGTGCGTATTTTCCTTCCTAATTTTCCTTTCTCTCTGCCTGTTATGCAACATTCTCTGTTGCTTTCATCTCTCACCTACCTTTTCTGAAACTCCTTTGTCCCTTCTGCCAGGTATTCTTACATTTGGGTTTCCCCAAGCCTGATCGAGCATAATGAGTGCCAAGTCGAGCTTCCCTTTACCTTGCCGAGGTGAACAATGCCCTTGTCAAGCTACAGAATGCCTTTGTCGAGCTTAACAATGCCCTTGTCAAGCTGAATAATGACCTCGCCGAACTGAATAATACCCATGCCGAGCTCCCTAAAAATCTTCGAGTTTCCTTTTTTTTCCTTTATACAAAATTGTTCAACCATGATGGTTGAATTACAAGCTCTTGAATAAAATAAAACCTGGTCATTAATTACTCTTCCTCCAGGAATGAAAATTGTAGGATACAAATGGGTTTACCGTACCAAACATTGTGAAGATGATTCCATTGAACCACAAAAGGCACACCTATTTGTCCAAGGTTTCATCTAAACAAAGGGGGTGGATTTTTTAAAAACCTTTTCTCTAGTTTTGGAGATCACCATTCTTAGTTTTTTTTTAGATCTTGTTGTCCAATCTAGATGGTTTCTCCCTCAATTAGATGTGGAAAATGTTTTTACATGGTGACCTCTATAAAATGGTTTATATGTGTCTCCTTCCTAGCTTTAAATCATCCTTCCCTAACAAGGTTTGCAAACTACATAAGTCTTTATATGGGTTGTGTCAAACAAGTAGGCAATGGAATGCTAAGTTGACTTCTGCCTTACTTTCTTTTGACTTTATTCAAAGCACTACTGGCTATTAGTTATTCACACATAATAAGGACCATTTTGTTACAATTTTGTTGATATATGTTGATGATGTTGTCCTAGCAGGTAATGATTTATCCTTCATTAATCATGTCAAACATTATCTTCATGATCATTTTCATATTAAAGATCTTGGTGATCTCAAATACTTTCTAGGCTTCGAGGTTGCTTGATCTCGTCATGGACTTGTTCTCAATTAAAGTAAATATTGCCTTAACATTTTATTTGAGTTTGATCTCATTGCATGCAAACCAATCAACACACCTTTTCTTATAAAACATGTGCTTTTATATAGATATTGCAAAAGTTTCCTTTTGACCATGCATGTAGATGTAGCATGCCATTGGAAGCTACTCCACAAGTAATGTTGAAGATTGTTGCTCCTCTTCTGTAAGGATTGAGATTTCATCCTCTCTTTATGGGTTGTTGATTCGGTCTCAATGAACCACAAAGTATGGGATCTTTCGCAAGGCATGGTCTTTTGGGCTGGTCACCTTACAAATCTAAACTCTATAAATAAAGGACCAATATCCGTTCTAGATTGCACATAATACATTATTGATCAGTTCTCTTTCGCACAATAGTTTCTTATATAACTATTCTTCTTTTCTTTTACAGAATTTATCTTGAGCTATTTCCGTTTTGTCCCTTTGTTCTCCTTTCCTTCTTTTTTTTTCCACAAATATCCTGAGTTTATTTATTGAAGATACTTGCTAGTTATGTTATCCTCAAAATTTTTGGGAAGTTCCTATTATATCCTAGGAAACTTGTGCAACACACCAGGGATAAATTTTTAAGGACAGTGGACCTACATGTCTCGAGAGAATTTATTTGTGATCTTTGTTAGTTTTCACAGCACCTTTTACACCTATAATCAACGTACCTTTATATAAAAATTGGACTAAACTTTGTTTTAGGATTTTTTTTGTTGTTGTTGTAATCTTCTTTCTGATAATGTAATATCCTCTAATTATTTTATAAATAATCAAATATCTTCAATATATTGTTAAATAAGATAATTACTTAAAAATATTAAATAAAATATCTAAAAATATATTTGTCTCAAATTATCTTTTATCATAAGTATTTTTCAATTATCAAAGCCCTTGTTGTGGAAAAAGATAGAAATGGATTATCACTTCACTTGATCCAAGGTTCTTGAAGGTCTCATTGTTCTCTCTTGGGTTAAATATGTTTTTGGTCCTTTAGTTTTTAAGTGAAAATTGGAATTGGTCTTTTTGAAATTTTGGACCAATTTAATCCTTCATGTTTAAAAATACGTGAATTTAGTCAATTTAACCAAATTATGTTAAGTTTATTTAACATTTCAAACACATTTCTCAATTAACATAGAAACAAAATTATGTTCAATGGTGTAAACAATTTAAATACTATCATGAAATACGTTTAAAACATTCAATAAATTTAACAAAATTTAATTAAAAAATTTAAATTCATGTATTTTTAAAATTAAAAGATTAAACTAAATTAAATCAAAATTAAAAAAAAATGAGTTCTGGTTATTACTAAAAATTAAAGGATAAAAATATATTTAATTATTCTCGTATTCCCTCTACACATCAGTTCTTGGACATGCTTACAAAATTTCCTTTCTCAAACCTTTTCATATCAACGTAATAAAAAGATTAGTTTAAATCCATACTCTAATTAGAGGGAGTATTAGGACTGTAAATAACAAGTTCTAAAGGGTTATATTCGGTTTCTTTTCACAGTTACTCTATTGTGTATATATAATTCATGTAGCTTGCAACTTTGTGAGTTGAGTTGATCTATAATATTCTTGGTTATTCTCCTTTTAAGCCATTTTTTACGTTTAACGCTCTGTTTCTCTAATACAATTTTTTTTTTTGCTTAATGGAAAGCATTATGAATCTTTTAACATTGAACAGGGATGCGAAGGAGAATGGCATCACAAAAAAGTGAAGAACGAAAAAACACCTTATTCTCTTTCACTACTTGGAAATACTATCCAACATTTTACGAGAAAACAGCAACCAAAGAGTCTCAGCATCACCGAAAATTAACTGTTGTATGATTGCGTACTCTCGTGGAGATAAGTAATCCAAGGGTTGACTTTGTGTCATCATTTAATGTCGTGTAGTCAGTAATAAGGTCCAATATATCATATAAAAGTAAATATTTTAAACAACCATCGGTATAATTTACGTTTGTACATTATGTCTGGTGTTAGGAAAAAAGGGAAATTAGAAAACCTTTTACTTTTGTTTTTGTTTGAGTTAAGGGATGGAGAAAAAATGCTTGCTTTCTTCAGAAAAAGGAGGCAAGTAGGATTGTTAGGATGGTAGTGATTGTGCAAATTATGTTGGCGTGGTAGTGACGTGTAGATTTGATGCAGGGGCAGTGGCCAATTACAAATTTGGTTAGTGGCTTCTAGACGTTGAAAAAGGTGTTGAAAGGGAAGAAGATAGGAATGGATGGATAGCGATGAACAGTGAAGAGAAAAGATCAACGATAGAGGATGAAGGATCAATGATTGTGTGTGAATGAGTGTGTAGTGGAAGGAGTAGAAGAAGAAGAAGAAGAAGAAGTAGTTTGAGTTGAGTTCGCGGAAGCACCCTGTCCCTGTGTCAGTGTCTGCTATTACTATTTGAGTATTGAGTAAAGAGTAAAGAATGAGGAGGAACATGGTCAAAAAAATATCAGAACGCCAACCTCTCTTACCTTTCTTCCCATTCCAACTCCCACATCGCTAACCCACCAACCCCTCCATTTCCATGACTCCTCTCAACCCCTTCATCCTCCTCCTCTTCTGCTTCCTTTCTCTCCCATACTCTTCCTTATCCGCCTGTCCCCTCAACTTCACCGTCCTTGGCACCACCAAGCCTTCCTCCTTCGACTCCTCCCGCTGCCAGGTCATCAGCCAGGCCCTCCGCCTCGTCCAGTCCGACTACCTCCGCCGCACCGGCTTCTTCCTCGCGCCCTCCAACGCCTCCGACTCCTGCTGGCAAAGCTTTCAGTCCTACGTTAACCTCTTCGACCCCACCTACAACATTCGCTCCTCCTGTGGCTACCAAACCTCGTGGATCTCCCAGGGCTGCGTCAACGTCACCACCAGACAAGAGTTTGAAGCTCTGGTTCCTCAATCCGCTCTTCAATCCGTAGGAAAAAACTGCAACCAATCTCTCGAGAATAATTCTCCCTGCGCCCTCTGCACCTCCTCCCTCTCCAATATCCCGCACTTGGGACAGTCCGTCGGCAACCTCACCAGCTGCACTGATTACTCTTCTATCTACGCCGCCGCCTTCGCAAACTACCTCGGCCCCTCCGACCCCGGCACCGCGAAGTGCTTGTTCTCCCTCGAGTTTCCCCACGCCGGTTCCTCCGCCTCCAAAAGAAGAAAGCTTCTTTTTGGGCTTGTTTCTGTTGTCTGTGTCTTGGTCTTCTGCTTGCTGGCTTTCGGCTTTTGGGCTTATCGCAAGTTTGAAAAGAAGGTGGCTCGGGATTTGGATGTTCGTGTTGTGGAAACCGGTTTCATTTCTGGGTTGGATTCCATGGACCAGAGCACCACCTTGATCAGGTTCACTTTCGATGATATTAAGAAGGCAACTAAGAATTTCTCCCGGGATAACATAGTTGGAAGAGGGGGTTACGGGAATGTGTACAAAGGGTTGCTTCCTGATGGGAGTGAGGTTGCGTTTAAGAGGTTCAAGAATTGTTCGGCTGCTGGTGACGCGAGCTTTACTCATGAGGTTGAGGTTATTGCTAGCGTGAGGCATGTTAACCTTGTTGCCCTGAGAGGTTATTGTTCTGTCACGACTCGTTTAGAAGGTTACCAGAGGATTATTGTTTGTGATATGGTGAAAAACGGGAGTCTCCACGACCATTTGTTTGGTTCCAATGGGGTGAAACTGAGTTGGCCAATTCGTCAGCAGATTGCTCTAGGCACCGCTAGAGGGCTGGCTTATTTGCATTATGGGGCTCAACCTGCAATCATTCATAGGGATATTAAAGCAAGTAATATACTTTTGGATGATAAGTTTGAAGCCAAGGTTGCTGATTTTGGACTGGCGAAGTTTAACCCTGAGGGGATGACGCATATGAGCACTAGGGTGGCTGGAACCATGGGGTATGTTGCTCCGGAATATGCTTTGTATGGACAGTTGACAGAGAGAAGTGATGTGTTCAGTTATGGGGTTGTGCTTCTTGAGCTTTTGAGTGGTAGGAAGGCGCTTCAGATGAACAATGATGGTCAACCATCTGCTTTAACCGATTGGGCTTGGTCATTAGTTAGAACCGGAAAGGCTTTGGATGTAATTGAAGATGGCATGCCAGAACCTGGTTCACCACAAGTTCTTGAGAAGTATGTATTAATTGCTGTGCTTTGTTCTCATCCACAGTTGTATGCTAGGCCAACAATGGATCAGGTTGTTAAAATGATGGAGACCGATGAATCAGTGCCCTCAATACCTGAACGCCCAATCCCTCTTGTCGCTGGGAGGCTTGATATTGATAGATCTGTGAGCAGTAGTGGCTCTGGTCAGCTCTCTAGTCCAACGGGTTATCAAGCATATACTCTAGAAACTGATAGCCAATTAACTAATTCTAGGGAAGAAAGAAGCTCCAGCTCCAGGATTTTGTGTACAGATTGAGATTTTGAGTGTCGGGATAAATTGTTTGTAGATTTAGATTATAGAATACTGTTTTGTTTCTTCAAGTGGTTTCTGTCACAAAGCCAAATTGGATGTACAAATTTTGGTTCTTGCTAGAGTTTGCATAATGGCATCAGAAGAGTATGATCAAGTTTAGGTGACTTAAGTGAATCACTGCTGTATCAGAAGCAACTTCCAATTCATTTTAAGTATGTTTTAGTGCAATAAGTGATGGCATTTTTAGCTGAGCTCCATTGGCACTTGTATTTCTCTCGCTGTGACACAACTTCTCAATACTAATGTTGAAGTAGAGGAGTATCATTACCGTTTGTTTTGTCAACTCAGTGGGAAAGCTGATGTAAGAATGAAACAATCCCAAAAAGAGAAGCTGGCATAAATGTCTCTCAAAAGATAAGTGCACATGTTCCCTCCTGTTATGGGTTAATCAGGCTGCTTATGATTAGGAACATGTCAAAAAGGTTTGACTTTTATTTTCAGATATAATATTATTATGCTACCAAGCTGATAAAAGAAATTATTATGCTATCGAGCTGATAAAAATAATTATTATGCTACTGAGCCTGAACTTCAATCATTAGTCTAATGGAGTTGGCAATTATTATTGTGTCAGAGAAATGTGCAGATAGCTTAGGTTTGCAACACACAACTCATGCATTCTGTTTTCTCTTGGCAGATGAACAAAATAAATGATAACAAATCTTTGAGATTTTATTGCACAAACTAGAGCTTTGGTTGTGATGTATTATTCTATTTTTTTTCTTCTTTTTTTATGAGGTGGTGCATTATTCTGGAATAATTGACAATAACAAAACATCTAATTTTGTGGGCCCTGTGGCCGAATTTGTTGAAATATAAGAAAGTGAAGAGCATCATATTTTTGTTAAAGTAATGGCCTAATGGAGAACCGTTTTTGTTTCTTCAAATGACATCTTCACTGCTTTTTTCTTCTTGGGTCGCGGGAGAGGCTGCTGAGGGAATTCCGGAATATGAGATCTGATGATCTTGCAATGCAGTGATTTGAAGCAGAAGGGATATTTTGACCTTTAAAACTTAAGCACCTCCCTCAGAGTAAAGGAATCAAGTACCATTAAATTAGCCTCATTCACCTGCAAAGAAAAGTAACTGGCCCTTGTTCATGAACGATCAAGTTATTTAAGTACATAGCTTTTGAAATCATATAAGAATTTTGTGAAATATAAATGCAAATTATACATCATCCTATCTGTAAACAAAATATCTTATTGAGGATTTGATGGATGATTTAAGGGGCTCAATTGTCTATTCTAAAGTAGATTTGAGGTCTGGTTAAAGAATGAAATCTAGAGAATAATACAAGACAGCTTTTAAAACTCACACAGGGAGGTTTGAACATTTGGGTTATGCCATTTGGCCTAATCAATGCCCTTGCTTCATTCCAAGCATTAATGAATCATGTTTTCCACCCATTCTTGAGAAGGTTTCTCATCATATTTTCTTACGACATTCTTGTTTACAGCCCACACTTGAGGTGGTGCATCTCAAGATTATTTTCTATGTTATTGTGAAACAGAAATTGTATCTAAAAAGGAGTAAATGTTGCTTTGCTACATTCGAGTTGAAAATCACAAAAACATTAACTGATATGTTAAAGAAAGATAGTTTTCAGTGGTAAGAAAAATCAGCTGCTGCATTTCAGGCTTTAAAAAATGCCCTCATCTATTGATTGTATAGAAGCAGCTACTAATAAACCTGAACTTCTCCCTAATTCAGGCACAGATTATGAGTTTTAAGTGTCTAAGTTGAAATTGTGATCTTGTGTCATAAATCTTTTACCACAATCATAACCACTTGTTCCTTCTAAAGGTGAACCATGGGCTATTCTGCATAGGAATAGGAAAATGGATAAAAGGGGATATTCTTTAAGTGAAAGAATTTACCTATAGAAGATGCTAATAATTTACACCCTTCAGGACAAGGCTGCACTTTTAAGGGAGGAGGGTATTGTTACAGCAATGACACCGCTGTAAAAAATGGTTTGATTTTAATAATTACTTGTTTGTTTGTTTTTCATTTTCTCATCAAGTTTATTTTCTATTTCACGTAATATTGTTGTTTTTTTTACTGATGTGACACCAGCTAGTGGAGATATTGGTTAAAATCTCTTTTCCAAATATTGTTGCAAGTGCTTTATACTATTTGGTTTAGACTAGTTAGTTAAATAGAAAAATAAACACACAAAATTATCGTAATATATTACGATAATTTGTCAACTATATAGTTGACAAATGCACTAGAAATTGGACTTTTTGAGACATCTAATTCACTTATGGACTTATTGGTGGCAGTATGTTAACAATTTTTCGATTATTTATGAGATACTTGTGTTTTTTTATTCTTGTATTTAAACAAATTTTTCATTCAATGTTTTCTTTAAACTAAAATGTTTAACTACGGTTATAGACCGTCTAACCCCTACAAAGTAATATTAAACATTATTTGTGAAAATTTTTAAAACATTATTCAACTCCCCACCCCTTTCTAGTCTTTTCCTGTGTTTCAGTTGGTATCAGAACTAACCTCAGGGATTATTTCTTAACTAGACACGAGGAAAACATCCAACCTGCAAATTGAAAACAAGGGTACACACTTAACCTCCCTCCTCTAAAGACCGTAACTCTCTTATGTGTGCTTTTTCTGAAGAAGAGTACAGGAAAAGTCCACGCCTTCAATGGCACAAAAGAAATGTGTGATGCATTGGTCATCACATATGAAGGATCAAGTGAAGTGAAGAGAAATAAGTTGAGCTTGCTGACTAGACAATACGAGCTCTTCTTTATGCTAGACAACGAAATCATACACGCCATGTTCAACAAATTTCAAACGATCTTAAACGAACTAAGATTGTTAGGTAAGGTTTATGAAAATTTTAATAATATTGATAAAATTCATTGCAGCCTTCCCAGGAAATAAAGACCACAAATTACTGCTCTAAGAACCTCAAAGAATTTTGATGGAATGAGCTTAGAGGAACTTGTTAGGATCCTAAAAATCCATGAGCTAGAGCTTCAGCAAGATAGAATGCTGAGAAAATATAAGAGCATTTCTCTCAAAGCTTAGAGACCAACTAGAAGGACATCTACAAGAGCTTTTAAGGCTGAAGAGCCCTTACAAGAGTCCAACGAGAAAGAAGACTCTAACGAAGAAGAAGAGGATGAACTATCGTTCATCTCTAGGAAGATCCACACCATGTGGAGAAGGAAAAGGAATACTCCCTTCAGAGGAAAACGTACTAGATCAATCTCGAGGAATGAGCCTAAGGACAAAACGAAAGACGGACCAGTGGTCTGTTATGAATGCAAAAGGACAGGACATTTTAGGTTTGAATGTCTTCATCTTGAAAAATAAAAAAAGAAGGTGACCTTCACCAAAATGGATAAGAAAAAGGTTCTCATGAGCACCTGGGAAGATCTTGACACTTCAAACTCAAATGAAGAGGTTGAAGAAGAAGGCAATCTCTGCCTTATGTCAAATAACATTGAGTGTTCATCAAACAACTTTGATGAGGAGGTAGATTTTAATGACCTTCACTCTGTTGTACAAGCTTACAATGAATTATTATTTAATTCTTCAAAAATTTCCAAAGCTTTCAAAAGCATTAGAAAACAAAATTAAAAGTTTTCAAAATAAAATGAGTCCTTGACTAATGATTTGATGTCGTTGAAAGGCGAGAGCAAATTATTAAAGGAAAGCAAAAGCTACCTAGAAAGGAAGCCTGCTAAGGCTAAACGTGAAATTGAAAACCTCATTCTAAAGAATGAGATACTTATGAAAAACTCAACGATTGTTGAGGACGTTAAACGCATCGAAGTACTTCAACGAGAAAATGACACTTTACGCAAAGTGTTGAATAAAACATTTAAAGGAAAGAGAAAATTTGAATATATCAAACTCATTTGTCAAAGATGGACGAGACAATGTAGTTGGCACTTGAATTGACTCACTTAGTGGTTGTTGAGAACGATGTATATGATTATAAATCTAAAGTTCTGGTGGAAAAGAATGTGTTGTTGATGGTGGTGGTGGACAAGGCAACATTGGAGGACCACAAATAAAAGAAATATTAACTGTACTAGGAATATTGATTGTATTATATGGAGACATATTAGAAGAAGAATGACCTTTAAAGGAATACTCATTGAAAGTGACATATGCAAAAACAAAATTTTGTGATGTAGTAAAAGGAATGAGAAAAAACACTTGTATCTTTTTTGTGATATAGTAAATCCTAAAATAACATATTTATGTGATTGAGGAGATAATCTATCAAGATCAAGACTAAAATTATGAACAAACATGTACACCCAAAAACTTTTAGAGGTAATGGAGGAAGAGGTTCATGAGAAAGTAAAATAGAATATGGTATTTTATTATCTAAAACTGAAGAAGGCATGCAATTAATGAGATAACATGCATTAAGAATAACATCACCACAAAAATATTTAGGAACATCACCATGAATTAGAAAAGTGCTAGTTATTTCAATAATATGTCTATTTTTATGCTTAGCCAACCCATTTTGTTGAGGTGTGTATAAGCATATGAAGTTTGATGGAGAATTCCATGTGAAGTCATAAATTGCTTAAAAGAATGGGAAAGATATTTTCCAATATTATCACTTTACAAAGTTTGAATAAAAACACCAAACTGAGTTTTAATTTCATTAAAACAAAGATTGGAATATATGAAATAATTTAAAATAATTTTTCATTAAAATCAACCAAATACATATGACATAGTCATCAATAAAAGTAATAAAATATTGAAAACCTAAATTAGATTTAACATGACTAGGTCCCCAAAGGTTAAAATGAACTAAAGAAAAAGGGAATGAATTCGTTGGGAGACATTACGAGATAAGAAACTACAATTATGCTTGTTTAATTGACATGACTCATACACCAAATTGGATAACTTGGATAAGTTATTGCAATTTGGCAAGATTGGGATGACCTAACTAGGCATGAATAAGAGATGGAGACTCTATAACTGCGTCAACATGTGTAGAAGGGCGGAGATGATGAAGACCATGAGACTCACATTTGTTCCAATCACCTATCCCGAACTCTGGTCTTGTAAACAAACAGAATATTTGGTAAAAGAAATAGCATAGTCAAGAGAACATGTTAGACGATGAATGGATAATAAGTTAAAAGGTGACCTATGGACATAAAGAACATTATCAATTGATAAAAAAGGAAAAAGGGTTTATAGTCTCAATACCATGAGCTAAAACCCTAAGTTTATCCATCATTGTAACATATGGTAAATTATTTGGAGAGGATAAAGAGGAAAACAAAGATTTGTTACTAGTAATGTGATATGTGACTCTTGAGTCAAGAACCTAAGCACCAAGAGAAGAAGATTGAGTCAGACCAACAAAAAGTTTGTTTTAAAGAAGAGTAAAGATACCCTTACAAACAATGTATAATTGAACATTAATTTTTATCCAACACATAACTTCAACAAAAACAATATCAATCACTTTTTAAGTAATATGTTTAACATACTCCTAATTCTTATATCAAAGTTTAATATCTCGTGTCTAAGTTGCATAATTGATATTATCTAACTTGTCAATAAACAAATACATAGTTAGTGTGTCGACAAATAAAAAGCGTTTTTTTTTTTTAAAATAGAATATCAAATTTAAAGTAATATTTTATCCTTCAAAATATATAACTCAATTTAATATATTTATATCTAACAAATTTAAAAATATCACTTTAAGATTATAATATTTAATTATTTAATTAAATTAAAATCCAAACATATATTCATAACATCAATTATATAAGTGCAAAATCAATTATATTAAATCTGCAATACATATTAAAACTAATATAGCAACTAAAATTTAAACATTCTGTAATTCAATAATGTATTATTCTTTCTCCCTATCACGTTAACTCTTAAAACATCCAATCTCTTTTGTCCTCGGCTTAACATTTTTTGCTACTTTGTGGTCCTTTCTGGGCTACTTTTTATGTTTTGGATATGCCAGCTTTGGCAATAAATTGAAAAGGAGGCTCATCATCCTTATCTTTATCTTGGATGTAATATTAATGATATGAGATTCATAATCTTTTGAAATTAAAGAGATTAGATATATATATATATATATATGTATATTTTTTTTATTTTATTTTTCTGATATTAAATAATTTAGTGGAATTCAAATTAAAATATCATTTTATTAATATAAAAATTCATCCAAACAAATCTTAAAAATTTATTATATCTAGGTACGCATGCTGTATGAAAAACCATAATATCTGTAAGAAAATCTCTAACGTGGGCGGGCCTAGGGTGTCTTTATCTTATCTTACGATTAAAGAATATATTAGGTTTGTATAGGTGAATTGTTTATGTATATAAAAAAGTTAAATATATTTAAAAAAATTACATTAAATTTATGCATAGATAGATTTCTGGAAGTTTTTTTATTTAGCTTTTTAAAATAAAAATTTTAATTTAAAGCTTAGAAATGTGTGGCTGCTGGGATTCGAGCCCAGGTCTCCACGGCCACAACGTGGAATTCTCACCACTAAACTACAGCCACTACAGATGTTATTTAGAACTTACACTTAATTTTTGTCTGAAGTTACACAAATATAACCCTTAGTATATATTACAAAAAAACGTACAAAAGGACACACTCATAAATGCCATCTAATTTTTACGAAGTTATATAATAATAAATAATACTATTTCTTTTTTTTTAACTATTATTTTTTAAAAATATTAATAGTGACGAACAAATTGTACTATCAATTCGAAACAGGATATCATAATCCTGAATTTTATGAACATTGTCAGAAAAAGACAAGCAAGAAATCACTCAATAGATTTTAAAAATTCTTAAAGTCAAATATATTATACAATTTTTTTTTTTTCATAGGAAGGCAGTCAAGGAATGACTAACAAGAAATCACTTGATAGATTTTTAAAGTTCTTAATCAAAATCTATACAATATTATTTTTGTGAAAAAATGTCGTACATCATCACAGAACAGACTAACTGCTAAATCTATTTGAATAAAGCTGTGTACAGAAGCAAGAACAAAACAAAAAATGCCCCATTCCGAAATATCATCATCATCATCATCATACTAATCTAAACCAAGGGAACTCAATTTAGGTCTCAAGTGTGAGTTTTCCAGATACCTTTTGAGGGTGTGGATTGTGTTATTTTTACAACTCTCTGTCTTGGTTGTTGCGTATTCTTTGTCACTTTTTCTTCAGGGTTGTCATTTGCCTTCACCACATCAACTTTCACAATGTGATGATCTGAAGTCCCTTTGGAAGAAAGGACTAAATAGGAACCAGGAACAAACTTGTATGGACAATTTGATGATGATAATATGTAATCTACCCTAGTTCCATACTTACATGTGCCTTGAACACCTGCATAATATTTCCAATTTTAGTGATCATAGTCATAACTATAATAAATAAACATGTTTATTAGAGTTAGAAAATTTGTGTTTGTACTTTGGCCCTTGGCAATCATGACAACAGACTCGCATTCCCCTGCATAATCCTTTGCATCAGTGTAGTCTTTACTCTTGAGATGTTTCATCACTTCAACCTTTGGTGTTGGCTTTCCCATCTCTTCATAGTACTGGACCCAGCAAAAAATTTCATTTCTACTTTTTTTACTTTTAAGATTGAGACCAAAAAGCAACAAAATAATAGAGGTACTACTTTACTGGCATGCATATACCTTCACAATATCTGTCCATCTTTCTTGGGAGTAATCTGATTCATCCAGTGAATTAAGGCCTCCAGCTAAGATGTGAGGCTCATCACTGGATTGAATTATTGCATTTACCTGCTTCATTCGCCAATTCTCATCAAGATGATCAAGATGGGTACAGTAGAAGTTAAGTTCACCTACTTGAGGCACCTCGATTGTGGCCTTCAAAACATTCCTGTGGATCATAAATTAATTAATCATAATTTTGTGGATGTCATGTTCATCCTTGTTGTTAAGTCATTCTCTAACCACTATGCTTTCACTCTCTAGAATGGTTCAATCCTTCTAACTAGGTTGCTTTCTGGGGTTGGAATTTGGATTTCCACAATCATTTTTCAATAGATGGTCATTAGCGATAGATTATACCTTAGGAGGAAAGTAACAAATTTTTCAATATAATTATGATGAAACTTGAGCAAGAAAAGTATATATATTTTGACTGTTCTCGCAGCCCAGACAAACAGTACCTCATTTGCATCAGACAGATTTGTTCCATACTAAACTTGAATTATTTTATGCTGCACACAGTGCAAGTTTCGTTCTTCAAAAACAAAAACCAGATAGAGAAGTTGTTTATAGTATTCAAGGAAATAAGCCACCATTTGTATTTGGAGAATCTGAAAGTTTATATAAAACAAGAAGAAAAAGCTGAAAGTGGTGTTCCTTGGTTGGAATATTCCATGATCACTAAATTATGCATCTATAAACTTGTAAAAAAATACGATTAAGGTTGAAAATAAAATATGAGCGTGAAGGGAACATGGTTGAATGGTGACAACAGAGAATCCCAATAAGGAGTAGGTGGGGTTGAATCCTGCATCGCTGCCTACAGCTATTACAGTTGGCATGTCATGCATTTTGATCATTGCCGTTGCCACGTAGAAGAAAACAAGGAAAGAATCTAAGAGCAGTTTCAGAATTGATGTTAACGCTAAACTTTTTGCGTAAAGCTAAATGGGAAAGGTCGACCATTGCTTAAGCATTGGTTTGAAAGAGTGAATAGTTAGTGAATGAGAAAATCTTCTCGGTGGCTTTAAGAAACTTCCCATGTGTTAGTTTAAGAATTCTCTTTTTGGTTCAAAGGTGATAGAATAATTGGCCACTTTATGAACAGAAAAGTGATTATCTTTTCATTTTTTTTTTTTTGCAGTGACAAGTTCCAAGAAGCTTCTTCGAAATACATACAAGGGCAGAAAACCAAAAGGTGTCTTAACTTTACTCCTTTTTCTTTAAAAAAATATTTTGGAGTCGTTACATTATTATATAAAAAATGAAAGGAAAATACCTGCTACATGTATTTATTTAATGATAAAATAATAAAAGCATTTTAATAAGTGAAGCAGGAAATGTACTGTTAGAATTAAATGTAGAAATCAATTATTTTAAAATAAGTTAACTCTCGTGTTTAAATTGGTTATCAAAGATAAAATACAATGAAATGTAATAAATAAAAGAATTTATTTATAGATATAAAACAATTATTAAAAAAAAAAACATCAAACTAGTTTAATTGAGATGACAGTGAAGAACTAAATTAAAATAAGTAAATAATCGGAAGTTCCATTCGAGTTTGGTTTGAAGAATCAAAGCCAGTGTGCATTCATTTTCGATTTCAGTCCTGTTCCATTCCAGTGACCCAAAAAGCTTAACATAAAGAAAGAAACTGCAGAAACAGAAATGGTGAAGAAGTGCAGCATTAAAATGAAAAGTTAGTTAAAAAAACTGACCTGAAATCAGTGTGATCGAAGATTTGGTGAGAGACGCAGCGTTTGATGGGCCATTTGGACAAGACAGCATTGCCGTACTCAGGTGCCCAGCTTTCGGCGAAGACGTAGTTCATTCCCAGCGCCGCAGCCAAATCAGACAAAGGCTTCATCCCATTCTCTTCCTCAGCCTTCACATCTTGCAGACCCAAAACATCTGCGTCTACTTCCTTCAGAACCTCAACAACCGTTCTGTTACTCATGTGGGTCCCACCTCCCCCTACCGACCACGCCTTCAGCCCCTCCTTGTCGTGTTCCGAGAAGCTCGATTGTCGGCTTCGCAACAGCGAAATCTCGTTGTCTGGTAAATTTATGGAAACCCTCATCTTCTGTCTGCTACCAACGTTCTCCTCTGCTCTGTTCTTCACTGATTGCGACTGCGATGGCGAATGCTTCAATATGCTTCTCGGCCGCGAATTCGCCTTTGAAGCGACGCCGTTTTGCTCCCCCAACTCTCGTGCAGCTTTCGGGAGCGCCGGGGCCATGGAGAACAGCGCGGCGTTGAACGTCGCGATCCGGATTGGCTTCGGAGTACCCAATTGCGCGTTAGGATGAACGGTCGCGGAAAGGTTTGGGCTTGGCTCAGTTTGGGCCTTCGGGGAGTTCTTTCCGAGCTTGCTGATCACTACTACTTTGGACTTCGAGCGGCGGCGAATTGGCCACCGGAGACGGCGGAGGAGGCGGCGGATGTTCTTGTTGAGGAGCTTGAGCATGGTGGAGAAGCCGGCCCGTGAAAAAAGAGGATCTTGCCTTGGAGAAATCATAAGATGTGGAGTTAATTAATTGCAGAGTTGTGACTTTTAACTCTGTCAGCCGATTACGTTTGGCGAGACATGCATTTTGTGTGAGAATGGAAGGACTGGTTGGATAATATACAGTGACTTGGAAGGAAAAACGAAGAAACAAAAACAAAGTATATAAATAAATATTTAGATGGATTAGATTAGGAACTAGTTGAAAGCTTGTTTTGCTTTCTGTTCAGAATAGAGTAGAAAAGGGGAAGGAGTGTTCAAGGAAATGGGTTGGTGCCATTTGGCATTTGTGAATAAAATCTTAGAAAAATGGAACCGTTATTCGGAAATGATGCCATAATTCAACAGAGAGACAAGAAAAAAGAGAAACAAGAAGATGCCTATGGGTATGGTATGGTGAGTGTGATGCATATCCCCAACTGCTACCAAAAAAGAAAAGATTATTGGTATGCTTTTAGTTGTGTAGTGGACACAACACACGCAAAGGTAATATCGTTTATAGGCCATGTAAAACTTGCTGATGGAGGAGTTTAAAGTCGTTCATTTTTATTAATCATTTTCAATAGAGAAAAGTTGATCTGAATTGCCAAGTTCACAGCATCGATATAACTTAAAAGGCAGGTATGGTTTTTGATATTTTTAATGTTTTTCTTGTTTGACTGAGACAGAGAAGTAAGTGAATTAAGTGAAGGAAAAGAATACTAAATGGTAATAATGAAAGTAAATTAAATGAGGTGGTGACGGTGGACATGGAAGTGAGATTCTTATTTGGAACTCCACGTCACAGGAAACCCGGCGTACCCATCTCCCACGAACCTAACCTTCCCTTAACCATTACCATTTTACAAAATAATCTAAAGAGTAAAGACTGGAGTTCTGACTGTTGACTCTGACTCACTGCACCTAAGATGTGAGAAAAATAATCAGTTACAATACAATACACTGTGAGCTGGACTGGGGTCCTTATATCAAACACCTTAAGAGCACAAATCAAGGTGGAATAGCAGGGGTCCTTCCTTCCACAGTTTTTATCGATTTCTTTACAAAGACCACAACGAAAAATTGATTTTGTGTGAAGGATATTGATTATATGTGTACAGGTCCACCAATTTTGCGGAGGGACATGAAATGGTAATGTCGTATGTGAAAAGAATAGAAGATGGAAATGGAATGTGCCTGAATATATTATTTATAGAAAACAATATAGTAAAACAGGGAAGGTCTGTTTCACAGTGTACCCTACAGGCTTAATGCTCAACAGTTACACTGGCATAGGAATATATGCGTTTGCCATATAATGTAAAACTAATCATCACGTATAGTCACTTTCTAAAGGAAAAGAAGCACCAGAACAAGAATTCTGAAAGAGAAAGCCACAGTAAAACTACCATATTTTCTTATTACAATATTTAAATACTTTAATAACTTGTAAAATAGGTTGAGTTAGGTAATCAAAATAACAATAATAATATTTTTTATAACATATATACGTATTGGAATTAAAACAAAATGAGTGATTAACAATAAATTGAAGTAGATTTTACAGTTTTTCATTCATGTCTCGGGGATTTTGGGCATAGCTGATATGTATTGTGACATCTCAAATATATATTAACCACAATCATACAATATAGGAGTCATCCTTCAAATAGAGAGACAGTTAGAGCATGACCTGAGATAAGTATTGGATTACAGTCATCCAAAAATTTAAACTTAAACAGTTAGAGTATGACTGGAAGTTAAAGTCTCAAGTTACAGTCATCCCAGAATGTAGCCCTAATATAAAACTTTAAACATAAACGAGTACTTCAAAATGACATAGACTAAAAGAAAGAATCCTAAGAAACTAGGTTGTTGCATCGTCTTTCTCCGGGATTTGCTCCAGGGGTACCTCCTCAACATCTGCTCACATCCAAGGAGATGATCATCGCAAAGGAAAAACATACACAAGTAGCACACAACAAAGAAGCAATGATGAACTAGATAAACAAGCAACATAAATAAAGCACAATCCATCAATATCATCATGTTTAATTACATATAAAAAGAACAATCAAAGCATACCATTCAAACCATGCATCAAGTAATCAACACGATTCATCTGGATTTGTATAACTGTCGAACTATTGGTCGTCTTTGCACTTACATAGTTCAGCTAACCCTCCCCAACACTATGCAAGGTAAATCCTCACACTAGTCTATGTCTAAACTCTTAAGACTATAGACGAGGAAATCCCTCTACTCTCACCACTCACACCGTTCTTCTCTATTTGAGCATGAACAGTGCTTCGAGTGTAGGGATATACTTACCATTTCAAAGCTCCATACAATTATACAAGACAACAACACAATTTATACAACCACTCCAAATCATCTCACCCTGAGATGTCCAGTTCATACTCAATTTCATCATTCCATTTCACAATCATATTCTTTCAAACCACACAATTCAAATATATGGACATACATGACACTTGGTCAATCAAACAATCCAAACAGGAGAAGAAAAGAGTGAAATCCTACCTGGTCTGGTTGCATAGCGCACCGAAGTCGCACAGCAAAACCAGAGACTTTCGCATAATGCACACTTCCCTGTCGCCTTGCGAATTAACAAACAGAGGACACCATTGTTCAGCCACTCGCATAACACACCACTTTCGCATAGCGAGTGGCTCGAAACAGAGATCCCCTCCAGTGTGGACTCGCTATGCGAGAAAATCCGCATAGCGAGTCTGCATAATCCGCAGACCCCAATTCTACAGGTTTATGTATTATCTCCACTCTCTTACCAATTCTAGACATTTCACTCAACTTCTAATGATCCTAGATCGTAGTGTAAGCTTAATTAAACTTTCCTATATGACTCTAAACATTTCTAACCCCCTTCTTTAGTGTTTGTGCTTAGATTTCCACTCTAAAACCTTTAATTAGTTAACTTAGAGCCCCAAATCTTAAACTATCACTTAGAACATGATTTTAACCAATTTTATGATTCTACTAAGTCAAAATAGGCTTACTAACAGTGTCCCAACAGACCAATTACGCCTTAGACTCCAATTGTCCAAAATCGCCTCCTCACTTCCTCTAAACTCACTCAACAACACTAGTTTCATTAAACTAGGAACCCAATTCCACTTCTACCATTTAGAGCCTCATTTTAACCAATTTTATTATCCTAACAAGTTATAATAGACTGACTAACACTACCCCCCAATAGTCCAGTTACACCCCAGACCTTAATTGCTAAAAGTCACCTCCTCACTCCCTCTCAACATGACCTATAACCCTACCAGTTCACTTTACCCCTCTAGACAACTATTATGACAGTACTTACACACGTTCAGCCCATTTAATCACAACAGCACAGTATCTCCAGATCAATCTCATCATCAATTCACAGTAACAATTTGCTCACACGAATGCATACAACACAAGATCACTCTAAAACACAAACTCAGTCATCAAACAACAAAATATCAAGGAGTCTAGCACATGCACAGTTCATACAAACAATAGAAAAGTATCTAGCTCCCCTTACCTTGAGGTTAAGCAGTACAACTTGCTAGAACACTCTAAACAGGACCCCACACAGCGAAGAACTCAACCGGACCTATAGATCACCGCATTGGTGACAACAAATAGCTCTTAAAGCTCAACATCTTAAAGAAACAGCTTGGGGAAGGAATAATACATATACAACCTATGCCCTAGGTTCTAAAACAGCGAAGGAAGGGTCTAGAACTACTTACCTGTCAGAAAGGGGAAACCAATCGGTTCAAACTAAAACCCTCGACATCAGGAGTGTTTAGGTACCACCTAAACAGACATGCAATGGTTGGTTCAGTATGAAAAATAAAGAAAAGGTAGAAGAAGAAGAAATTTTCTAGAAAGAGGAACGTTTTTAATAAAATGGATTCATCTTTTTTTTTCTAAAAAGTTAGTAGAACTATAAAACTGATTTCTTTTTAATAAAAAGCCCCTCCTTTTATTTTTAATCCAGTTTTCGTCCCATTTTTTTTAATATAATTATATATATATATATATATATATATATATATATTTTAGTTTCTTATATGTATAGTTACATGGATATTAAAAAAAATTACCAGAAGATAAATCGTATGTTCTGAAGAATTCATGCTTTAAATTACATTTTTTTTAAGAGAAAACTAATAATGCGACTCCGTAATGATTTTCTTCCCCAACATTTTAAATAAATTTAGGTATTTTATATTTATTTCTTGTTTATTTTTTTATTAAATATTCAAAATTTTATATGTAAGTAAAGTGTACATTTTACCATATTAGATGTACATGAATACTTTTTTAATATTGTAGATGCAAGCTAAAAATTTTACTCAACTCTTTCATAAAAAGACTGATGCAGATTTGACTATATTTATTTAATTAAATTTTAATAATCTATTATTCAGGTCCATTAAAATTATGATATCCAGTGGCTTGGTTTATTGGATGAGGAAATAAACAGTAATAATAATAAATTAACAATTTAACTTTACATATAACCCATAATTAACAATCGGTTCAATTTTACTAATGAATGTATGTTATTTGTAAATAGAATTCGAATAGTAGGATTACATGAACTTTGATCTCAAATAAATACTAAATCAATACTCAATATACTTAAATATGTTTTTGATCTCCTAATTTAAAATTAAAATTAGTCTCTTTTCAAAATTTTAAATTAATTTAACTCATTCTCTTTAAAATAGTATAAATTTAATCTTTTTAATCTATTTTATTAAGTTTATTTAAAATTTTAAAAATATTTTTTAATTAACATTGAAACATAAATATATCAAATATTATAAAAAACTTAAATTTTATTATAAAACATATTTAAATTGCTAACTAAATTTAACAAAATTTAATTAAAAATATTAAATTCATTCATTTTTTAAATTATAAAACTAAATTAAATTGAAATTTTAAACAAAAATTAAATTCAATTTTCAATATTAAAAATTAAAAAGTAAAAACATATTTAACCTTTAATTATACATTTTTAAAGCATATTTCTAAGTTCAATTCTCCATATTCATGCACTTTATTCATTACATGCCTATCTACAGTTAATATTAAAATACTAATTTCAAACCACAACTTACATTCTTACATAATAAGTATATAATGCCCTAGCAAGTGAATATTTAATAGAAAAATAAAAACCAATATAATGTCATGGCATCTGGACTATTAATAGAAAAAAAAATAATACAATGTAAAAAAAGGCCAAGTATATTATTATAACTAGTGAAAACAGATTCATACATGTATATATGTTTACCTTTTTTTATTATAACACAAAATTTATTTAACTATAAATAATTTGTATAATTTATATTAAAAATAATTATAAACATAAATAATTTATATAATTTTTTTGTTATATAATTTGTTATTATAAATAATTTAGAAAATTATTTCTTAAAGAGATAAAATTATAAAATTATTTTTAATATAAGTAATTATTTGAATTTAAAAAAGTGGTTAATAAAAGGTAAAACTGAAAAGGAAAATATAGACATCAAAAATATAAATCCTCTTTATATCTAGTGAGAACACAAGCACCTATCTGTATTTTTTTCATGATAGAAAAAAAAATAAAATTATTATTATTATTATTATAAAATTAAGAGATAAATATATTTTTTATCCTAACTTATCAAAAATTGAAATTAATCTTTTTTTAAAACTTTAGTTCAATTTAGTCTCCAACTTTAGAAATACATGTATTTAGTCATTTTAATCGAATTTTGTTAATTTTATTTGACATTTCAAATGTGTTTTATATTAGCATTTGAGTTGTTTCACAGTTTGATACATTTTCGTTTCAATGTTAATTAAGAAACGTATTTAAAAATGTAGGATAAACTTAATCAAATTTAGTTAAAAGAACTAAATTTACAAAGTTCTAAAGATACAAGACTAAATTGGTCCAAAGTTTTGATAATAGACTAATTACAATTTTCAATAAAAATTAAAGAACCAAAAATATATTTAATTTTAAAATTAAATATTAATCATTTTTATAATTTTATTATAAATAATAGCTTTTATTTATTTTGTAGGTAATTTTTAATTGCAAATGGTCAAATTTAAAAAAAAAATGGGTTAAATTTTTAAAAGAAAAAGTCACCTAAAATAAAATTGGTAAAATAATTATTTTGACTTAAAAAAATTCTTATTTTATGGGTAAAACTAAAAAACAAATGTAAACACGAAAAAAAAACCTGGATATAAGCTATTCACTTTTTTTTTTATCTTTATATAATATTAGTGAAAACACATACGTTAAGCATATGTGTACTTTTTTTTCATTATTAAAAATAATAAAATTTCTATTGTTATTTGTAACATTCTAAATAATAGTGTAATACTACCCGTTAATATATTATATAACTGTTACATCAATCATAAACCGAGTACATGATTACTACGTTACAGATAAAATTGAAATCAAAATAAATTCATATACAGTTCAAAAGAAACTAAAAAGGATAAAAGCTACAAAGTTATTCAAAAAAATAACAAGGTTTTAAAAGTTAATCTAAAGATACAATTGCATCATTATCGCAGTCTTTTTCTTGGACCAACACATATTTCATCATTTGTTCATGTGATTATTATAAAAGAATAAAACAACACAAGGACACAAGTACAGAATAAGGTAAGCTAATTTATAAAAAGAACATGAATATGAGTTTCAAAATAGATTTTAGAAATAAGCATACAAGTAGTCATCATGAAATAAAACATATAATACAAATGCTCTAACCTCAATTATTCAGATACATGTATTGATATTAGATTCGCTGAAAACATACATTTGTAGTAGCCTCTATTGCTTTGTAGAATCATTGCCAATAGATTTCACCCTATCACACATAAGGCCAACTCCTTTCACATCTTAAGCCAAGGAAAACTTCTAAACTAGGACCTCCTCCTACTCTCACCATATAACTCATTTTATTTTACATGTGTATGAATGCTTATTAGAATGTTAGGATATCTCCTTGGTTGTCCATACATAAATGTATACACTAAAGAAAACACAAGAGTAGAATTTCTCCCATGGAATTCCTTAAATCATAACAACTCATCATTACTACAACTATTAAAAACTAACTTATCAACAAATAAAACCAATTAAACCATCAACCGGGATTTCACAACAAACAGAAACATTGTAGTGTTTTACACTCAACGATACAAATCATCACTCAACGCTTTGTCACGAAATTGCTTGAATTCATACATCAATGCATACACTAAAGAAAACACAACACCAGGATTTTGCCCATGGAATTCCTTAAATCATAACAACTTATATCAATACTACAACCATGAGAAATTAACTCATACCAGCAAAATAAAACTAATTAAACTATCAAAACTTTGGATTTCACAGCAAACAGAAACACTGCATTGTCTGATGCTCAGTAGTATAAATCACCGCACAACACTCTATAACAAAATTGCTTACTGACTTTGAAACTGAAGACCGACGCTCACTGCCTACTTCATACCATGTAACGCCATTACAGCAAATATAGAAAATGCAAAGTTTTAACTTGCCATTTGATCAAATTAGTACTTCCCTTTCTTTTCTTAATTCAATTTAAAACATGTTGTAAGTTATACCAATTAGACTAATTAGTCGAGTAAAAACTACAATTCAATCAGTACAAATCAAACCCGTTCATGGATCCAAAATACCTATCATGCATCATACAATGCATACCCACATCACATACTCAACATGCATACAACCAAAATGGAAGAAAATCAACATAAAAATTTGTAAGAAGTCCTAGCTTCCCGCACCTTATTATATTGGACAAATTCTACCCCTTTCAAAATGTTCTAAGACTCCAAGACTTCAAGGTACCTCTAGAACCATAAAAATAACTCAAGTGAGTATTCCAAAGATTTTCTTGGATCCACAAACAGGAGAAGATTCTAAGAAACTCTAATGGGACATGTAAGAGAAAGGAAGTGCTTGCATGTGACCTCAAGGTGGCTCAACGAAAAGGAGAATGAAACTAACATTCACTTATTTTAGGACTAATACAAGACAAGTGGATTTGAAAAGCTCTCATATCCTAGTTGTGCAATACTCTTGACTAAAGGAGGAGAAGAGAAGAAAAACTTGTAGAAAAATGGAAATGAGGATTGAAACAAAACAAAACGTGAGAGTAGAGTTCTCACTAAATTTCATAGAGAAAAAAGGATTTCACATTATTATTTTTATAATTATAAAATTAAATATAAACAATTTGTTATAATTTTAATAAGTAGTTTTATAATTAAAAAACGTTTAAGTTCAAAAAAACAATTAACATTAAAAAATGTTAATTAAAAATTAAATTAAAAAATAATTATTTTAATTTAGAAAAAAGGGATAAATTTGGGAAATAATTATTGATACCAAAAAAGGAAAATCTATAAATAATAAATTAATAATTTAGATTAATTATACTTATTAAATTTTCTTTTAATTTAATCTTCACTCCTATATTTTCATTTGAAATTTTTTGTTATGCTTTTTTTTTTCTATTATGATTTAACCAATTATATTTTGGTAAATCACTATCATCAATAAATTTTAATTTTTGGTAAATGATGAAAAGTAATGTAATTTGGTTTAATGGTTAGATATTGGATATGAACAAAAGTTTAGTTATACAATGTAGCTGGTTGTCGTAGTTCTTCATTTGAGTAGAATTTAATATTTAAAAAAAAAAATTGAACCTGAAACTCGATTTTAGCTTGGTTTAAAAAAAATTAAACTCTACTGAAACCATGTATATAAAGGACATTCTCACTTTTACTTTTTACGAAGAAAAAAAAAGTAATAATTTATTGAAATTGTATGTAGTATACAACCAAATCGTCCCAAGAAGCATATATTACGAACACCATTTTAATTTAAAATAAAATAAAAAATAAAAATTACAAAAATTAATGAAAAAGGAACGTCGACAGCAGGGTTCGAACCTGCGCGGGCGAAGCCCAACAGATTTCAAGTCTGTCTCCTTAACCACTCGGACATATCGACAAGCTGAAATTATTTATAACAGGTAAATATAAGATTAAGAATATTCCCCGTTTTACATTTTACTCTACCATTATAAATTTTCAGTGGTAAAATAGATAAATGACAATCACATGACAGACTTTTGGATTGAATAAATCATGTGCTCCAGTTTTTTTGTAATTCATATAGATACAATTTTTATTAATTACTTTAAATAATTTTATGAATATGTGTATATGCAGTAAATACATTTCGCATTTAAAAAACAAATATACATTCCTATGCTCACGAAATGAAATAAAATAAAATAAAAATACACATTTGAGAGATAAAATGAAACCATCTTCAGGATGACTTATTTTTCTTATAGTTTGTAATTAATTTTTTTTAAAGAATAACATGCTGTTCAAGTAATTTATAATTCATGTAGGCACAAGTGCTTCTTTATAATAACTTACTTTTATTGTAGTTTATAATTACATATATACATGTAGAAAAAAAAAAAAAACTACATGTGCAAGAAACATTCAACAAACTACTTAACGATTAGGGTGTAAAGTTTCATATTTTGTCATTAACTAATAAATTGGTATTAATTAAAGAAGAAGTGTATATCAAAAGAAGATATCCTCATTAATTACAATATATATTAATTCTCGATTTCACACCCTAATTATTCTTTTTATTCTAGAATAGTAGTTTTTAATATTAATAAAGAATTCAATTACATATATATATAACTCAATTAATATAAACTTAATGAAGAATAATCTTAACTTGTCCATTTTTTTATATTTGTTTCCGACGTAAGTAGCTTTTTATTTATTATCTTAATTATAAATAGAAGGATAGTTAAAGAGAAAATTAAAAGAACTATTATTTAAAAATTAAGAAGACTACTATTTCTGTAAAGAATAATATATATTTTTTATGGTATTCATGGTAAAGACTTTTTTATGTTCCTCACATTACACTAATTTTATTGGTATTACGAAGCTAAATATGTGATAAAGCACTATTAAATTTTTTTTGAACTATAGGATTAAGCTAATCTAAATTTATTCAAATAAAAAATTATTAAAATAGGATATATAATATGACATTTGAGATAGATATTTTTATAAGAGAGGAAAATTAAAAGAGAGAGAAAGAAATCAAATCTAATATCACTTGAAAGAATAATCTATTAATACCATCCACTTTATCTTATAAATTTTACAATTTTTTTAAAATTTGTTAATAGTTATAATTCGAACTTTATTACTTAAAATTCTTACGTCCATATTTTTCTCTCAAAATTATTTTAATTGAATATACCGTATTAAACTTTCTCTTACTCATCTTACCAAACAAAATATACAATTCCATTAGAAAATAAATTCACATAAAATGAAAAGAGTCTAAAAAATAATATTTTTTTTAACCTGTAAAAACCTAGAAAATTATAGTTTAGAATCAATACTTAATGAAATTCAATTATTTCAATATTAAAATGTTTAAGTATAAATAAAAAATTTATAAACAAGTTTTTTTATTTTAAAATACTTTATTTTTCTAGAAACTACTTCTCTAGAGCTTTTTCAAGAGTCTTCTTACTTTCTAGTTGTCTATTTGAAGATCAGAGTCGGTTGGGATGATTTTTTTGGCGAGCTCCTTCCTTTTATCTGATCAGTTTTTTTATTTGTGTAAGTTGAAATTTTGCTCTTTTTCCTTTGGTTGAAATTGTTCTAGCTTGCATGTGACCTTCTTTTGGTTGCATGTGTGGTTTTGATCTTCTATATGAGTTTTACTGATCAGTGATTGTAAAAGTATAACCTAATTGTGTTTGTGATGTTTCTATGTGTAGATAGAGCCACCTTGAGTTGTTTTCTTCAAGTGAAGGAAGCTAAAAATTGTATATTTATGATTTGATTGGTTTTGTGTGTATATTACTTATGTAAGTTTAAATTGCTGCTTGGATGATTGGTGTTGAATATGCAAAATTTTGTTTGTGTATCTGAATTGAGGTATGAATAAGGTTTATGAATTGATAATTGTTGAAATTTTACTCTATTGAGATTTGAATTGGATAATCTGATATTGTTAAGCTAAAGATCACATATTTTATGATATTGAAGTGTTTATAACTGTAAACTAGCTCAAGTAATGTCAAATTTCCCAAATCAAACTTAAAAAGGGGGATTTTTTGTGCATTAAGATGGAGTTTAGCGCCACTAATAGCATTGGGCACCACTGACACAGTGGCTTATCTGAGTTGGCTTTTCTAGGGCGAGGGTTTTTCTCGTTGGGCGAAATCAAAGTTAGAGAGTTCACTGACTTGGTGATTGAGCGTTAATAAGGACCGTTGAGTGTCACTTATGCAGGAGTTCTCTAATTGGTTTTTCATTGGGCACCACTTCCTACCATTGGAAACCATCTTCAGGATTTAAATCCTAAGAGCTCCAATGGTGGTTTGTTGGGTGAGCCTTGGGCTGGCTAAGCGAGAAAGTGGCGTTAGGCACCATGTTGACTAACGTTGAGCGATAACCTCCAATGGCACCTCTAGATTTGTGATGTTAAGGCGAAAGTTCTTTGTCATTGAGCAGTATCAGAAAATTTCTTTTTTCTGGAATAGAATGTATATTGCATGTGGATTTGTGATTTGGATGTATGGAATGTTTGTGAATAATTTTAGTTTTTGGAATACAATGAGAAATGAAAGGGTGAATGATATAGGGAATTCCAAGGAAGAAATTCTTTTGATATGTGTTTCTTAGGACATGCATTGAAGTAGAGACATATAATAGAGGTTATCCTAAGACTTTACTAATCATTCTTATTCAAACAGAGAATGATGAATTAGGAGGTGAGAGTGATAAGAGATCCTTATTTAAATAACAGTATAGTTCTTATGATAGTAAATGATTAACCTTGCCAAGTGGAACCATGAGTGCATGATCTCCAAGCTGTCTAGCATCAATGCATTTTATTTGAATGATTGAGTTTAGGAGAGTTTTTATCTTGCGTGGCTTGTGTTTTATAAATGTGTGGATTCTTTAGTATGAATATAATATGTTTATCTTCTATTTTAGGCACCTTTCAATATAGTAGCTTATCCCTTCTTTTGTTGGTATATTCTATATGTTTTTATTCTTCTTATACAATAATCACCTTAATGAACTAAGCAAATGATGATGCAAGTTTCGAGACATCTCTAGATAAAAATGTTGGTGTTGTGGGATAAATATAGGAGTTACAACTTTGGTTTTAGTCTATCTTTTTAAAAAACTTTATATATCCTTTAGTTATATTTTATAGTATCTTTTTGGGATTTATATATATAAACTCTTCCAATATATCTTTTTGAAATGACTAATAGATTAGTCATACATTTTGTATATCCACGTTTAAGTTTTGGGTTTATCAATTATATAATATTTTATTTAATAGTTTTACACTAGTTAATAGGATGTTACATATTCCATTAACTTCTTTAAATTTTATGAAAAAAAAAACACTAACCAGTAAATTACAAATCTTAAAAATTATCATGTATTCCAAATTCTTAATAAATCTTCAAATATTTTAATAGAAAATAAGATTTTAAATGTTCTTAAGCAAAAGAAAATGAGTTTGATATGTCAAAAAAATATTTGGCATTATCAGTCAATAGAAAATAACCTAAATATGATTTTTAAAATATTCATTACAAAATTATATAATTGTTCGTACATGAGAATTCATATAGTTGAGTGAAAGTGTAAATACATTTATACCGATATCAATACACCCTAATTATATTAAGAAAAGATAATTGATTTATTTAATTTTAACTTCATAGAAACTTGATTCTGTAAAAGAAAAAAAAAATTACGGATGATTAAAATTAGAGGCAGCAAAATAATGAATAAAACTTTAATATCTTTTAAGAAATTCTTGTGTTATGCAAGAACAATTTTATGTTTTCTAAATTGGGAACGCGAACTACATGGGCAGCGAGAATAAGATTTTCTATAAACACCTTTTAAGAAAGAAAAATATAACATAAAGTAACAATATCTTTTAATAAACTTAAATTAATTTGTATACAAATAATAGTTTAAAGAAATGTTAAGAATTTCTACAAACTAACTTGGTAATAGGAGAGTTTTCCCTTCATTTTTTTTAAATCTCCTTTATAAATGAGTGGGAAAAGTTATCCAAAATAAAACTACAATGGAAATTTTTTTAAAAAATATAACAGTAAAATATGAGGGGGGAAACTTGATTTTAAAATGCGTGAAAAATTAAAAATTGGACAGTAAAACGAGCAGAAAAAAACTTAAATGTTAAAGAGCGATTAAGAATGCAATTAACTGAGTTATGTAAGTTACAGAATACGGAATAGATTGTCCAAAACCAAAAGAATTTGATGCACTTGAAGAGGAAATAATGGATGGAAGCTGACATACCTGCAGGAAGAAAAGAAAGCACAAGTAGGTATTGGAGATGAAAAGCTGACATACCTCCAATAACTGAGTGAAAGAAGACCTAATATAATCAATAGACTCTCTATTATATAAAAACTCATTGTGCTGATTTATGTTTCGAAATGTAAAAGCATAAACGGTCTTTACACTCAACTGTCCCTTGGGACAGTTCTTTCTTTGTCTATTCTGTTTTTCTTTCTTGTTTATTTCCTTTTGGTTTTGGAAGGGAAGGAGGAAGTACAATGTATTTCTTCTTCAAGATTTCCATTCATTCAGGAAAGTCTATACTATCATCTAGCGCCGAGCAAATCTAGCACGAATCCTATGTTGGATTGGGGTCCTACACGAAGGGCAGTCTTTCATCCCTTGCTTCTCATGGAGTTCATTGCATGCAGCACACACCACCTGATGTGAACATGGCAGAAAAACTACTGACATCTCCTCTGATAAGCACATCACACACTCCTGCTCACGCCTCAAACTTCCAGCAGCCAAGTTGTCTTGGCAGCTCACCATTGTTTGAGACTCATCTGATTTCTTGTTTCCCTTCATGTTTGGAGTACTCTTTGTTCTTGACAAGTTATCATTCCTTTCATCAACACATCTGCGGAGTGCTGCTACTTTTTCAGAGTCAGATTTTACTTTCAAGTCAACCAACTCTTTCTCCACCTTTCCAATATCTTCCACATATTCCTGCAGATCCCTGGCAGCCTTCCTTCTAATCATATCCTCTTCAGATTTCATGTGTAGCTCACGTTGTTCTTTCTCCTTTTTAATGGATGCAGCCTGAGAAAGGAGCTTTTCTTTCGCAGCTCTCTCTTTTGCCAATCTACCCTGTAACATTTCCACCGATTGTAGTATAGCAGTAGAATAATAAGCTGTTTGAGTATCCATTTTAAAAAGTGGGGACATAGATATATAACAGAAAAGCTATTATTGAAACACGGTAATAGTGTGTGTGTATATATATATATATATATGTGTGTGTGTGTGTGTATGTAAGAATACAAAGGAGGTGTATTATTTAAAAGCCTATTTCTATACAAGAGGAGCACATCTTAGCTGTACAACTAAACATTGACGTCCAAGGGATTATTAAAAGAGACTTAGTCACACAAGACAGACCACTTAAAAAGTCACATAACTTCAATTTTATTTTGACCATTATTGGCAAGATTTAATATTAATATTTGTCTCTTACTCTTTTATAAAAACTAGCCCTCTCATTCTACAAAATCTCCTCTGTGTTGTGATACACAACAAACAAAAAAACTTGCAAGGAAATAGATTATTGAATACGCACTATTACTATACTTTTGTTTAATCTGATTCTAGATTGAATGAAATAAACTAATTAACTTTATCGAGTGAAACAATCAAGTGAAAAAATAAAAAGGAATTCAAAGCGTTGTTGAATTCTGTTAATTGATTGAGAAGTAATAAAATTAGAGAAACATTTTAATGTGATTTACGATTTGTGCTTTGAAGCAGAAGATTAAAGAAACATCCTTCAAATACACAACTTAGCACCTCTCCCATCTTGCTAGTACATGGCTATAATTGCCAACCACCTATATGTAGTGTAAAAAGTGTATATATATTTATTTCAAAGTATTTTGAAGGTTAAACCTAAGTATCTATGAGTGCTCAAGGTGCCTAAACATGTCCAATAGAGGTGCATAAGGTTTAGAGTAGGACTGTCAAAGTAGAGGCAGAGACACTCAAGATAGATGTTGACAATATATATAAGTAAACTCCACAGATTTTTTCAGACGTATCTTGATATATTTGGCACTAAGTAGTTTCGCATTTGTCACATACCTCAAACTTGGCTTGATGATTTTTCTCTTTGTGTAGCTCCTGTTGCAGATTAAATAATTTGTGCTTCTCTTTCTCAAGTTCATCTCGGAGCAAACTATTACGGCCTTCCCATGACTGGGCCTGTTTAAGTGTCGTCTGCTCACTCTCCAGTGCTTGTTGATGGCTTGCCATTGACTTTACAACCGACAACTTAGCAGCATCCAACTCCTTCTTAAGCAAAGAGTTTTCTGCCTCTAGCACGAGAGTAGCAGAAGCAGCACTCTCAATTTGCCTTTTCGTATTTTCCATGGCATTCTCCATTTCAGATATCCTCTTCAAAGCAGTCTCCTGTGCAAGTTTCTTTTCCTTTTTCAACAGCTCACCATCTTGCTTTTCCTTCCTCAGAGTTTTAAACTCAGGCTGTAGTTTGCCAAGCCTGTTCGTGACCTGCATAACCTTCTGATTTGTCCAGTTGTTCCAACCTAGTAGCTCATCCTGCAATTCTTGCAGTCGAGCAATTAACTTCAAAATTAACTCATCTTTCTCATCTCGCGGGACATATTTACCCAAAGCCTCATCAAACGGAATATCAGCACAGTAATCAAGAATCTTGAGAGAACAGCCTAGCTCAGATTTTGGTTTGGATCTACTGTCACGTGTTGAAGTTTTTGCATTCACCATGGGAGAAGAAGATATTGTATTCTTTGCAGGTAATGTTCCAGAGTTACCTTCTGCAGGAAAAGCAGATGCATCACTGGTTGAAACATGGCATGTTATATTTGCAGAATAAACTCCTTTTGAGCTTAGCAAATTTGAGGAGCCACACTTCATTTGCTGATTAGGAATTTCAGATGGTGGCTTGAGTCTTTTTTCAACAACCAAACTACCGACACTTGTAATCTTTCCTGATTTAAATCCCGTTTTTCCACAATTCCTGTAAGTTTTCTCCATGTGAAAGAACTTCTGCCTAAGTGCTGCTATTTCTTTTCTAGTATGCCTCTTAGAGCATGATCCAGATTTACATTCGTGGGCAGGAAACCCTGATGTTCCGGAGGATTTCTCTGCAGTGATTGGCAATGAAACATTCTCTGCCTTAAGTTTTACCCCTCCTGTAGCCTGAGAACTTTGGTTGCTGGGTGAATTAGGGAAACTTCCAAACTTAGGTTCTCCAGACCTTTGATTCTGGTGGTGACTGGAGGACAAGTCCTTCTGGAGAGTTGGTGAACTGTAATTTGAAATTATATCAGAGCTTTGGACCTCCGACTTAGATTGGAGACTGGAAGAACTGGCAGAGCTTTCCCCATTACCAACAACACCCGGACAATCTTGCACTGCACAAGCCAGTGAAAGGTTCAAATCACATATCAGTAAAACCCACATTGCTTCACCAACTGTCAAGGAGGGTTTGACTTCACGAACTACACTGATCATCTCCACCATGGTGTAATGCAGCAGATGCTGGAAACTCTCAAAAACAAAATCCGTAGCATCTTCTTTCCCCTTCAAAACATTCACCGTCTTATCTACAATATTTTTGACAGGATCTCCTTGCTCAATGTACAGGGCCTTCCTTGCAAGGGACATTTCAACCAATTTTTCATCGAACCCTAATTCAACAACCTGCTTGAGTGCACACTTGAAAATGGCTTGCAAATTAGACAGCAGCAATTCCTCAAGCTGGCTTGCAATAGGATCACTCCAATCCAAAAGCTCACGCATTTGCAGATTATTCTCTCTCCTAAGCAACTCTGACCACCACTCTGATGGACTAAATCCATTTAAGCCATTTTGCGAAACTGGAATTTCATACCGAGGTAAGTCAAACAGAGACAACGATAAACTAGCAGGAAGTATAGAAGGATGAGCTAATTTTCTCTTGTTCTTACACCCTTTATCCTGCCTGTCCTCTCCACCGGTTTTATCCATTTCAGGAGCAATTGCACTGAAATCCACAAAACCTTTGTGTCAATTCTTTATCTACAAATAAAAAAACCATAGGTCCAAAAAATGTGTGAACAATGGATTAAGTAATTGGTAATGGGGTCGGGAGAAGGGAAATTCAAAGAAAACACAGACAAGATAAAATTCTGAAAAAAAACCCACACAGAATTAAAACCAGTTCAAAATTAAACCTTTTAAAACAACTCTCACATAAAAGAAAACAAGGCACCCCAATCTAATAAGAGAAGGCCAAGAAACCGTACCTTGGGCAGGAGCCGCAAGATTGAGAGCAGAATGAGGAATTTCCTGTATCTAACACTCAGAAAGAAGACCTAGTTAGAATTGAAACTCTTTAAACAAACATCTTGTGGGCAGGACTTATATACTTCAAGCAGAAACAGGGAATGGAAGCCAAGTGCACCCACATACCAATAAAACACTGCCAACCCATCACACAAAAGAAGAAAACTGACGGATGCCCTCCAACAAGGCACACACAACAGAGTCATTGAAAACAGAAACCAAAAAAAAAAAAGAATTAAAAAAAAAAAACAAGAAACTTTAACTTAAAATCAGCAAAGGAAGCAAATGTACCTGACGCATGCATTGTTTTCATAAGAAGGTTAAAGGAAGAAGAAATTAATTAAGGTGATTATGGCAGAAGATTTTTGCTTACACAGTGAACAGTTGTGGGGTGGTGTGTATCTGAGTGAGAGTTTGTTTGTTTGCGTTCTGGGTTTTGGAATGATCTCTTTCATTCATATAACTAAGGGAAGAAAATGGTACTGCGGCTTTGTTTAGGCGCTAACTACTACTCTACTTGCCGTTAAACCTTCTTCTCTTTTTATACCCAACCTAATCTACCCTCTTCTATTATTACATTTTTTTCTCATCCAAATTATATTTATTTTTTACATTAAACACAATGTTAGAATATTAAAAACACATGGATCATTAAAGGCCAAATTTTATAATCTATTTAAATAATTAAAGTTTTAAAAAAAAAAACTAAAACATAAATGTTGGGGATTTATAGAGCATATTTTTGATGAATCAATAATATATCTTTCAATTCAAAGTAAATAGTTTATAATTAAAATATTGAGGTTTATCTAAAAGACAGGCTTTTTTCAGCCAATATTTTTAATAAAAAATCCATTTTTAATTTTTAGCTTTTATTACAATAATTAATAACTGAGAAGATTAAATTAAATGATTTCTTTTTAGATATTGTTTACTTCATTAAATAATTTAATGTTTTCCTTAACTTTGATTTGCTGCAATTAATTTCTGCTGGTTTCTTTACTTAAACATATTTAAATTGAGTTCTGATTTATTCAAATGAAGTCAAATGAACTTATTTATAGAGGAACATTCACACATTTTTTTTTCCTTTATATGATATTACAAATTTGAGATTTATTTTCAGAAAAAAGTATAATTAAATATCCACCATTTATAAATATTGAAATAATTTTATTAAACAAAAGCATTTTAAGTAACTATTTTCAACAAGATTTTATTTAGATTTTTTTTTCTTAATCTCTTATCTCTTTCTATCTATCCTTATTATCTCTATTACAAAAATGTTTTTTAATATTTTAATAAAATAAAATACCAACAGTTAAAATAATCCTCTAAAGTATAACTTTTATGGTAAATTTTTTTATTAATTTATTTATTATGAGTTTTTATTCTATATAAAGGAGATTTTCATTTTTAGTGTTTATGTTTGTATTTTAAATTTATCATGTTTTAAGTTTAATAATATTTTATAATTTAACCGCTTTTATAAATTTAACTATTTTTAATTATAAAACTATATATAAAATAAATAAATAAAAATTAATTTTAATAAAATTATGAAATTTATTTATATTTAATTTATAATTATAAACAAATATAATTTTATTATTTTTTATTATAAAAAGAATGACACGTATATGTATTTTCACTATTATAATATAATTAATATATACAAACTACTTATTTATTTTTAAATTTTAATTACCTATAAAATAAAGAACTATAACATAATATAAGGAAAGAATATTAATTTCTTTCTATATTTTATGTTAATTAATAAATAACCAATTTGTCTATATTATATTGTATATGTTAGTGTTATTTGTGCAATAGCTTTTTCTTCAAGCCTTTGTCTTCTTTCTGATTTGTCTCTATTAAATGCAATTTGTCTTTACTATAACTTTTTTTTGCCTTTATTTTTTCTAGAAATTTTGAATTATTTTATTGTAAAAATATATATGATGATAAATTTAAAAAAGAAATTATATTTTTAGATTTTTGACACTAAGTAGAATATTAAAGTTATATAATTTTAATTTTTATTAAACAAAATTCGAATTACTCACACTTTTTAAGAAGTTACAAGAATTACAACACATTCACAAGGCATGATACATATACATAAGATAGATAATACCATACAACATACTTTAATTAAGAAATTTATATATCTCGTATGAAACCATATATATAGTTTTTACAATTATTTAAACAATTTTTTATTTATATATAAATTCACTTATAAAATATAGTTTGAGAGAAGATTTTATTGAGTAGAAGAATTTATGCGTTTTATTTTTTTTAATTAATAATATTTTAAAGAAAAAAATTTCTTATTCATAATTTTATTAATGTGTCTTTGCTTCTCATGTCTCGTTATCTCAAATATTATTGGTTTACCTTCATATAATAAATATTTTTTAACTTTGAATCCCATAAAGTTTAAACAAAATGAGAAAATAAAAGGAGACACTTTTAATATTGAATTCGAGAAAGGATATTGACATCATACTCAAAAAATATGAGAAGATAAATAAGCATTGTTTAATATCTAGTAATACTTCATTTAATCCTGTTATATAGATTATTATTTCTCATATTTAATTAAACAAATAAATATTACAAAAAAGAAAACTCAAAATTACATGAACACCTTAAGATTATATGCCATCATATGCTTTGGATTTTACACATACTCCCTCAATTGTAATACATTAAATATATTATGTAAATTAGTAAGAAAAATAGATAAGGCAATTTCATAAGTCATTGCACCTATGTTTGTCTATCATATATGACTTGATGAACTTAAAGTCAATTTCTTGAACGTTATTATTCTTCCATCATTTTTTGTAAGAGAAATCCTAAAAGACATATGATCATCAACATCAAACTCCAAAAGTCTTTTTCTTTTATATGAATAAGATTTGTTTTTGTTACGATATCTTTCATTCTTTCTTGTATCAGTATAATCTTTTGTTATTTGCTACATCAATTATAGTCCCACTAATATTCTCACCATCTTTGTGTAAATAAAAAAGTGTTCTACACTTTCTCCTATATAATATCTCACAAGGACTAATCTTGAGTCTTGCTTAATAACTATTAATAAATGTAACTTCATCAAAGGCAAGATTTCATCCTAATTGTTGATAAATGTCAATTTATTTCTTTTGATATCTAATTTATACACTTAATATGCAAAAAATTAGTAGATTTAAGTAGATCATACCCTTATGAACTTATAAATACAAATGAGTTAAGGAAGATAATTTATTCAAATTATTAAATTAAATTGATGTTTTAATGCAATAAACATAAATGAGGACAAGTTGATATTGCTTAGCACCAAAAGTTAGAGTTGGGAAAATTAAGGACAATTAAATATGTTCAAATTCTCAACTTCGCAGTTAAGTGAAATGAGAGGTACCAAGCTAAAAATAAAGAATCCTCAAAAGAAGATAAAGAATCTATTGAGCACATTGTAAAGAGACTATAGGAAAACCTCCTACATGTGAAGAAATATAATCAGTTAAGTGCTTGTCTTTATAAATAAAGAACAAATGTAATGTCTTAGACATTGAGTGATAAAAGGCCATATCATATTTTAATAATGTATTATTGTTGGTTTACATTGTAATATCCTATTCACTATGAGTAACAAAGCTTCTTTATGCTAGTTCTCTCTTATTATTTATGCAATTATATTTAGATGCTTATATTTTTCATTTGATTTAGTTTAGTTTTTAAGGCTTGAACCGAAGATGAATCTTTGTACTTGATCTTAGATATTGGATGAAAACGGAAAATGGTTTCGTTATTTGAACTAAAATAAATCATCCAGAGAGCATGTATTAGGAATAAAGTTATATTTCTAGCTCCTAGTGTTATGACTTAATGTATGGATTGAATGACTTTATTGGAAGGAATTGAGTAAAGTTGGTTAAGGCTAGATAATCAAGTGTGAGGGATCAACTTGGTTTGACTTTATAAACCACTTAAGCCTATCACATCATTATATGATAAATAAGAGTAGCGGTTAAGAATGGAGATACATTTGCATCATCTAAAGAGAAACTATCAGGGACAAAGTAGTCTCTTATGGACTAGACCTTCATAAAGTAATTAATTAATCTTATTACAAGGGATTACATAAGGATTTTTAGATCTTTGTTGATTGGAATAGAAAAATTGCATACACGAGTAATAAGTGTATAGTTGTTTATTGAACTCATTTAGTCTTATCATATATTTCAACTAATACCGTAACTCTTAAATTTGGTTTCTACCTCACTCAATCTATATTTAAGGATCGTATTTTATCTTATGCATAATTATTATTATAATATATATGAAAAAATCTAAGAAAAAACAAAAGTTTTAACTATTAATATACTTATTAGTCTTTATTGATATGATAACCTTATTTTTTTATTGTACTATAATTGATTTGATTCACTTGCCAAAAATCACGCAACTAAATACATACATATTAAAACTACATCTACACTACTTATGACTAAACAATTACTAAAATGTTTTGATACACAAAACCTTAACAAATATTCTAATGAATGAATCGTCCTCTAAAATTTCCCATTTGTATGAGAATGGTAACCTAAATTGGGCCTCAAATAAGTACATAAAACCTCCTACAAAGTTTGACAAAATCTAGAAGTGAATATAAGACTCTATAAAAGACTATACAAGTAAGTACTCCATACAATCAAATTATTTCTTAAACACTAATTGTGCTAGCTCGTAAAATAAATTGGGCGTAAGTGAGATCTCTTTGTCAACTTATCTATAATGATCCATACAACATCATGTCACAATAGGTGACAAATGGGTAGCAAAGTCCATAAAAATGATATCTCATGTCCATATGTTGTAACATACCCATCAGTCTTTGATGTTCTAATTTTGATTGTTGACAAATCAAATAAGATTATATTGTTAGAATAAAAGTGGAGGTTGAACAAAACCAAAAGGGTGAGAGTGAATTGGTTTGATGTTAAAGTTTTGATTTTAAAAGATTTTCAACTATCTAAAACTTGTTTTTAATAAACCTTAAGTTTATATCAGTTGTAATAACAAATATCAGAGTATTAATCCATTAGAAAGTATGTAAAAATTCAAATTTTAACAACAACAACGAAGTAAAGAGATTAGAGAATAGAGAAAGTCACAAGCAAAATTTTATATTGGTTTGGATCAACAAAGATCCTATGTCTAGTGTGGTTAATCACCTCAAAGAGAATGATTACAAATTACTATCTTAAATTGATTATTACAACCACTAATACAAAGTGAAACATTCATCAGAACAATAAAGATAATAAAAAACCATCTCCTTTGCAAAACTAACAAAGGATGATAAAACACATTTCTTGAAAACCACAAGAGATAAGAACGCATTCCTTGATTAATCACAAAGAATGAAAAACACCTATCTTGAAAATCACAAGAGATGAAACTACATCTCTCTTGAAAACTACAAAAGATAAAAAAAACACTTCCTTCAACAAACTTGAAGGAATGAACCAAGTTTAAAAACTCTAATAGTAACAATACCTTATCACTTAAGAACACACTTGAAGAAACTTACAAGACAATTTTTTTTACAATTAGGTTAAACCAAAACTTGTTACAAAGCTAACTTTCAATCTAACTTATTTTGTAAATATAGAACTCTATTTAATCTATTGAGTAAATCACAGATGAGAATAATCAATTGCTTATGATAAGCGATTATCCCATAATAATTAATATGAACACATTTATTTTGGGATAATAAATTATTTCAAAGATAATTTATTATCTTAGTGGATAAATTTTGTCTATAATTGATTATTACAATAAAAACTATTTTTTTTACGAGAATTTGAAGAGTCATCAAGGTGTTAATGAAATAGGTGAGCTGAAATTTTTTTTTTTTAATTTTTTAATATGTTTTATTTATTTTTGTTTAATAAATAATATTTTATAAATTAAAATATTAATATATATTTAATTATATAACGCTTGCTCACCTCAAAATTGACCTAAAACCCTCTCTAAACACTTGCTTTTAACTAGTTCAACTCTACAACAAAATTTCTACCTCAAACAGTTCCATCATATTCAATCAAAGAAATCAAACACATCTACATTCGGTCCATTTATATTCTCCCACTTCCAGGTCGACACTGCATCTTGAAACTGAGGTCTCACTTGTCTTCTCTGCTTCATACACATCTCTTCCATACCTAAACTCACTTCTGACTCTTGAGGATCACCAAACACTTCCGACCCATTCTCATGTAATAGCACCAATACTATTTCAAAGAAACTCATCCCTCATGAACTACCAATCCGCTTATGAAAACTCTTCAGGCATACCGATTACTGAGAATAACATGCTTACCATCATTCGTTACGCTATTCTGATCCCCAAACTCCATTGTTAACTAGATTACTAAAGAACACTTCCTTCATGACAACTGGAATCCCGGAATGATCACCCTTGAAAACCTTCTTTAAAACTTCCATTACCTTGCAAAGCCATGACAACTCTTCTCTCCCATGATAACCTTGTCATTCTGTTTCCTCAAAATTGTTCTCTACCCCTCAAAACGAACATGCCCTAAACAACTCCGGACTGCTAAACTTATACCAGACCATTCCAACCTGTCCTCTATTTCTCTTTTAAGATTCATCAAACTTGTAGCTTTCCTCTTATAATTACACTAAGTCCAAGACACCACTACTATAACCAAACCTCCACCTTTTTCTTATACTACACAACTTCAACAAAAACCATCCATGAAGATATTACTGACACCGGTTCTGTTTAGACACCATTCCCAAAGTGAACACAACTTCTCCAAGGTATAAAATCCCATACTTGTTGTGAAACATCTACTGAAATCCTTACACCAAAAACGATTTATCTTCTTTTCTCCACTTATTCTTGCTAAAATATTCTGGCTTCTACAACCCTTCATCTTTTCATTTATAACTTGTTCCACTTCTAATGCATAACCATTGGCTCTCCTTCTCAAAACACAACACTTCTTTTGATGGCCATAACTACCCAGAACAATTGCAATAATCAAACCTCTCTTTTGGTCACACCTCAAACCTAGGAAAAACAACATTACACCATCTTCACTTGCGTTCACCCATGACACTTGTTATTCATTTTTCTCTCAACTACACTTTATGCATCACCCTTTCTTTCCTACCCGGCCAAGAAATCGCTTTCTATAAACCTCAACTCTGAACTCTTACATCGATTCCACACACGCCACATCACTTAGAATTCTCCAGGTACCCATCACTGACAGCTCAACTTAAAACCTTCTTCAATAATTACCCTTTTTAACTTAAAATCATCAAAATAAAAACCCTACCATTAATCTTCTGAATCCCAGAATACCTTTAGCTCACAACATTAATTCTCTGACTCTATCTAAATTCACCAACTCACTGCCTTTTGTAACTCAACATCCCCTATCCAGTTCTCTCTTGATCCAACTCAATTGATCACTGAACATCACCATAAAACCACACCCGAAGAAAACGGATTGTACCACAACATGCAGCTTCAAAACTCTGATCGTCTCAATCAATCCAGATTCTCTAATCATTCACGATACTCTCTTTAGAAACTTATACTATAACCATCCTTTGTCATTTTTTCTAAGACCTTTCTCCTTTGTTCCTCATTCACCGCGCTCTTCATTCTCTATCCTCACATTTTCTTACCAAACTGACATCCTGATATACCTCTTCCTTCAGTATTGGAAATCTTTCCTCTTAGGCAATAACCAAAACTTTCTAATGTGTCTCTTCCTTCGATTCTTGAAGTCTCTCACCTCAACCCAAGATCAAACATTCCTTCTATGGAACTTACTAATCTTGAAACATCATCCTAAACTTGACTATGAATCATCCACTTGCTGAGAAAACTTGACCACTCCTTCCAATCATTTTACTTAATTCCAACCCTAACGATACCCCATTCTTTTTCAAAGACCTCGTGTTCTTAATTTGGAAATTCTACCTTCTACTAAACTCTCCTTAATCTGCTCTGTGTCCTTCATAATCTCAAACTCCTCTTTTTCCATTTCCTTTCTAGATACATATTCGCCTTGGTCCACTTTAGAATTCCTATTCCTTTCTTAACTTAAACTTCAAACCATCCACCAATTCTCTTACTCAGATTCAACCATCGTTGATACACCGATCCCTGTTACAAATCTCACCCAATGCTACTCCGTCGCTCACCAACAGCTCTCGTTCTTCTAACCTCTAACGTTACTCATATACTAAACCAACCTGATTTTTCAAACCTTGCTACACCCATGCTTACCCAAAGCTCCTCTTATTCTAGCCTTTAAACCCAACTATTCTTATGGAATACACGGTATCTGACCTTCTGACTCTATTCTTGAAAACTTCTTCACCCCAAAAACATTACTTATTAATTCCAATATCTTCACACATCACTTGAAACTGAAATTCTAGTCTTCTAACTCCTTATCTTCGAGGCAAGAATTTGTCTCAAAGGCTAAAACAAATTCTAAAGAAGGTATACAGGTCAAGTTGTCCTTGAATCTGCATTCCTCTACTACTATGGAGCACAGTACACCACCACAAAGGCAAGAACAACACAGGAATTACTACAGGGAACAACACTAGAACCCCAACTCTTTCTTATCCCAAATCTTCAAAATTAAGAAAAGAAAATCATTTTTGGTAAAAGTCATGAGTGTGCACCCTCATTACCCCTACCAAGACGTTTTCTGTTCTTAAGACCTCTAGTTAGATAAAAACTTTACCATCTAGACTTGAAGAAAATAGTAAAACATATCATTTAGACTCAACTTTCCATAAAAAAAATACGACAAACCCACAAACCATAGGTTATCCTAGGAACAAACTGCTCTGATACCATACAATTTTTTTTCCAATCTTACTTTTTCCAACCAAACAATCTTTGATTTTTAATCATTTTCTACCAATTTTTCTTCTTCTTTTGATTTTCTCTATTTATTTCCAACCAAATAATTTGCACTTTTATCTAATTTTTTTTTTGTCTTTCGTTTTCACTTTCTTCTTTTATTATTTGTATAAACATGTATTATGCAACACCCCAATTTTTTTTGTTACTAACAAAATTATTTTTATTTTGATTTTATCTTATAGAAACTATAACTCATTTTCTAATAAAAAAGTATCATTCCTTAGTGCACATAAATAAAATATGAAATTTATTATTACATTATTTGAATCTAAAAAATAAACAAAATTTGTTGTTTTACAACTAAAAACTTTATCTATCATATATAAAATTATAAATCGACTCAAAATCCTTTACCAGTCTTCGATCCCTCTCTATTTTTACTTCGTTTCTCGTTTACAGACTTATAATGTTACCGTTAAAAAATCATTTTTAAGATATATTTCATATATTCATAGGATCTAATTAAGTATATACTCATCTTATAACTACACTATTTATTTAATATCTTCTTTATTAATTGATTGTTTACCAAATCTTATCTTCTATATCATAATTCCTCAAAATCAAATATTTATTTTTAAATTAAATAATTAATAAACTATTTAAAAAAATCTTTTAATCTAATAAATTTATTAAATTAAATAATTGATAAATCATTTTATCTCTTTACATTTTTTTAAAATTAAACAATTAATAAACTATTTTATCTCATAAATTTTTGATGAAATTAAATTTTTTGAATTAAATAATTAATAAAGTATTTTATTTTTTAGAATATTTAAAATTAAATAATTAATAATTTTTTAAATTAAATAAATGTTTTAATTTTTTAGGCTCATAATTATTACAACTGCCCTTTACTGAACACACTTAAAGAGTATAAATGCTGGAGATGGAAATTAAAGCTAAAGTTGTAAGGGAAGCAACTTATGAGAATGAAAGAAATGAAAGGAAGTCAAGAAATCTCAAAAACACCATCCTCTTCCAAGGTACTTCTCATCTCTTTCTTCAATTAATTTCTTTTGTTTCTCATGATTTTGCAGTTAGGGTTTTCCATGCACGAGATCTCCTGCTTTTCACCTTTGTCGCCTTGATTAATTTTTCTTCACTTTTCATGGATTCGCTGTAAATAATATTTTGTTTCTCGGTCAATTTTACTGCTGTTCTTTGTATTGTAGGTGAATCATATTATCCTGTCTATCATGCAATGGACATTGTTCCATTTAATAAAGCTACAAAATTGATCATGTTTTTCTTTTTTAATGGGTATTACGTGTATGTTGTTGTTCACTCGCCTGTATGCGTTGATTTAGTGAGTAGGGTTTGGATCCCTTAAACATATAGTTTTGTGTTTGATTCTGGAATTTACGATTCACGTCTATGGAAAAAAATATAATAGACCTATCCTAGGGAAAGGGAAAAAAATGTTAATGTGAGGTTTTGGGTGATAATTTTAGATTATTAAGTGCTCAAATGGGCTAAGGATGAGATGAGACATCAGAAATTTCAGTAAAGTTTAACCACATTTGAGGAACTTGGGTGTGTAAGGCTCCACACCTATTTGTACTAATGTTCCTTAACTTTTCCTGACATGTTTGTGACATTTCAGAAGGAACTCAGATCCTATGCAAAATCTGGATGATTGATGGATTAACATAATAGTAGTTAATCAAGAGAGAGAATATCAATGGTTAATATATCTGCTCAGAGACAGCAGAGGATCTATGTTCTTTCAGAAGGTGGTACGTTATTGCTCTGTCCTTGTATGTGCCTGTGGTGGCGCTCGTGTATATGATATAAGCTTTATGGCCATGATTTTAGCAGTCAAATTAGATGGTAGTTATGTAAATCATGTTCCCTGAATTATTCCCAGTTTAGTGACCTGGCTGGGGTATCATTGGCCAGTTCTGTTAACCAATTGATTCATAGCCCCTCAAGCATGGAGCCTGAAAGTTGTAAGCGCTCGTTGAAGTCAGCTTGTGCAGCAGACAGTTTAGTTAGGAATTGGTATTTGTTTGATAAACTTTTATACATTAGAACTTGCATCACCAACCAATGCTTGATGTTTAGATTGTTTTTCCGCTGCTACTTCTAAAGTGGTTAGTGTTGGTTTCTGCCGTTGAAAGGAATTAAACTAATAGATTCACTGCACAGACAAAAGTGATTAAAAAATTAAAACTAAAGTTTGCATATTTGAATGTTTGCCAAACAGAGAACACTGTCAAGTCAGGGTTCAGTGGATATATACGCGGCGCAATGCAAAAACTGCTTGAAATGGAGAGTGATTGATACACAGGAAGAGTTTGAAGAGGTTAGAAGTAAAGCAACTGAGGAACCTTTCGTTTGCAGCAGAAAGGCTAATTGTTCCTGTGATGAACCTGCTGATATTGAATATGATTCCACTCGAACGTGGGTCATTGACAAGCCTAACCTCCCAAAAACACCACAAGGTTTTAGGAGGAGCTTGGTACTTAGAAAAGATTACTCCAAATTGGACGCTTACTACGTCACACCTTCTGGCAAAAAACTGAGAACCCGCAATGAGATAGGAGCGTTTCTAAAAGATAATCCAGAATTCAAAGGTGTTAGTGTTACAGATTTTGATTTTTCTTCCCCAAAGATAATGCAGGACACCATCCCAGAGATAGTTGAGCAGAGGGATTCTGCTAGCAAGAAAGCTAAGACAGCCAAAGGTGATGTTTGAGGAATATCATCTCAAGTTTGTATGATGCAAAGATGTTGATTCTGGTTGGTTTGTTGGATATTACTTTAGAGATTGTTGTAAAATCATGCGTACGAACGAATTTTGTTCATGCCTTTGTATTATATTTTAATTTTAATTTTAATGTTAATGTTATTATCATGCTTAAAATCAACCAAAATTTACTGCAACATTTACGGTTTTCAAACATCAAATGTGCACATAACACGAAAGATATCACTGTATTCTTCTGCTAAGCACCTCCTTTTTAATCAATCACCATGATTCTCTTGCGAGGGAATAGCTGATTACTCCTTTAAAATTCCCCCATTTTTCATAAAGCAATTGAGAATAAATTCGCTTTAGCAAAAGTGACTTCGGACCTGCACTCGATTTCTTGCCGTTATTTTCATTTTTTTAATTACATGGAATCATTCTGTTGATAAAGTAGAGAAACAATGTTGACCTCCCAAATTATTTACTTTTTTGAATGCTAAAGCACTCATACAGTTTACATTAAGAAAAAAAATCTTGTTCCATTCAGAAAAAGGAACCCTATTATAGTTGGTAGTGCTTTGAGTGGTGTTTGGGACATCTATTTAGGGGTTATGAGGGAGGGTTTGTATTCTCTCAATTTGGTAAATGTGGTAACATCATCTATCACTTTCCTTCTTTTAATAATACATCTTTTCTTCGCCGAGAAAAAGAAAAATAACACTTAATATCATTGTTTTAATCTTAAGGAGCGAAATTGAAATACATAATATCAATGATTAAAAATGCTTACGAAAACTAATAAATACGTATAATTGTTAGAAAATAAATTTTATAGAAGAGCTTCAAGCGTTATTTAAACATTATACATTTTATGCCGTTCTTATCATGTTTATTTTTCTTCTGTTTATAAAATTTAATATGATTTGATTATTTTAGTATAACGGCCCAATGATCTGAACTTAAAAAATATAAATACACATTTACATTTATACCGCGTTCACATAATTAAAATATGAATAAATTGTTTAAAATGTTCAGTACAATGACTTTTGCTAATTTATTTAGAATATAATAATGTTTAAAAATAATAACTATATTAATTATTATTATAAACTACTAACATTTTAAATTAACTTTTAGAGCTAATAGTTAAAATATCTCTCGTAATTTTTATTTTAATTTTCTATCTGTTGTCAGTTATATCATTGCACACTATTTTTTTCTCCATTAAAACGATTTCGAAGCACTATGAGAATGAAATTATTTGATGCATATAAAATCGAGCAGTCATGGTATTATTGAATCGATATTCTATTTTTCATTTAACTTTCGGTCTACTTAATCTTGCTGCCTTTTTCGAAGGTGAGAACAGGGTAGAGAACAAAACAACACTCACGTTTAACTATACAAATTTTCTTCACTATAATTCTAGCATTGACAGTATTTTACACCGTGTATATGATTTCCCCCAAAATAAGCATCAATGTTGTGTACAATAACAGTCATGAATCACGATGTCATCCCCCCAAGCTGTTCACAGAAATGTTTCATGATCGCAAAATGAATTCCACACCAAAAACTGTTGCAATATCAATCTTATCAGGCAGCCATCAACCTGCATCGTACTGCTCTGAACTCCGCTCGTTCAATGTGCTTTGCAGTTAAACCATGTGCGAGCAATGAATCTGGTTAGCTGTTAGTAATCACCAAATGTTACAACCAAAAATTCAATCAGGTTTTGTGTACTCAAGCAGCATGTGCGGGGACCGGTATATCTTCACCAGAGTCCAGTAAAGGACCTCTTCCACTCCAAGCTCACCTTCAGCTCTAGCAGCATATATATCCTCGCATATGGCAATCAATCTACACAAGATGCACGCAAGAAGTAGTGTAAGTTACCGCATGATGTATCATAAATAAGGTAACTAACGATATTATTGTACAAAAATGCATGTTCAAGGGAAGAATTCTGCAGTACCTGTCACAGGAAGGTAGGTTCTCATAGGGAATTCTCATCCTTAAGTCAGAGCACTGGAGTCTGATAAAACGTCCAACAGCTAGAACAAAAGTTATGTAAAGCCCCCATATGCTGAACTTGCTGAGTGTGTCACCGAGAATGCCCTCTGAAGCAGTATTGCAATATTAGAAATATTGTATTAGGTAATATTATTATCAGGAAACAAAATGAACTATGGACACAGATAATTTCATGACCAACTTACGCGGTGGAGTCTCCTCAGATATTATGATTGCCATAGGTCCCGTCAAAGCACCACAAAGTCCACTTAAATTTGATCGATTGATATCTCGGAATGTCCACCACTCAAATTGCTCACGATTAATAATGAGATCAGAACTAACAGTATTATCCTGACAAATTGAAGTAGAAGTTTTCAGTAGTAATTTTGGATCACTTCTGGAAAAAGTAGTACAAATTGTCGGAGAAATGAACACCATCATCTCTCCCTCCGTCGTCGTGTCTATCACTCGTATTAAAAAGAAATAGTAATTTCTAATTTAAAACCAATTGTTAGAAGGAAAAATTCCAGCGTTTACTGGTAAACTACAGCACTATTGGCAACAAAAGATGATTAACTTCTAGCGGTCACCCATGTAATGCCAATATGCAGTTATTTTCTCAATTCATATGCAATCAACAATTGAAGGAAGAAACACTCAAATGTTAGTTCAAATAAAAGAGGAAAGGGGACACTAAAATGAAAAATGTTAGAAACAAACATTTTCTAAGTCCTACCTATGCACTACTTAATTAATAAATAAATTATTAAAAACTTTGAATCATGGGAGAAGTTCAATAAGTATGCTTCAAAGTATTGTGATTTTCACAATAAATCTGTTCCTAGTATATCTCAACAGAAAATATGAACTCAGAATCAGATTACCTCCTCCAAAGGTCTAACGTCACCTGAGCCAGTGAGACGGAAATATCTTGGATAAACATTATAAATCCTAAAGCTGTTTACAGAACCATTAAGAACCATTTGAACATCAGACTGCGTTGGAAGATATTGAGGCTCAACAGCTTTTTCATATTTCACAACTTCCTTCCCTTTTGGCCTGTCCCTTGAAAGTATCCAGGTGAAAAAAATTTCCATGTCAGTATTCCATTCAAGGGACTGAATCAATCTGGTCCGCACAACAAGTGGAACAAGCCACAGTGTACTAGCATCGGCTTGACAACAAATCAACTGGATATCATTCTTATTATATGCATCCAAATAGCCAAAGGGATCCGAATTGACATTTGAATCTAGTTGATCCCACCGTAGTCTTTCGCATAGTGTAGTTTGATACAAATTCAACCTTCCACTTACTGTCTTGATATCAAGCCGAAAGCTAGCATCTTTTATGGGGTTTGCAATGTTTGTCGGGTTACCACTACTATACATCTGTAAGGAAAAAACAAGATGCGCTTCAATGATTTGTTATATGCTATTTGGGGTAATTGAAAATTTGTAATGGTCAAGCACATGAACACAAGTTTAATATGAACGGTTTCATAATGATATCTCACAACACCATTATTTCCAAACAAAATTGTTGAAACTTATCATTATTGGATTTGAAAAAAAAAATTAATAAAAGCATTAACTAACATTAGTTTCTACAGAATCATTAGAAATTATAATTATACCTTTACCAAGTTGTCGTAAATAGCAACTAATTAGGATAAAATATATTCTCACCATTTCCATAGTAATTAGGAAAAAATGTCTTTAGAATCTTCCTATTCATCTCAGCATATTTTAATTTCATTTTCAAAGGTTTTGGTTATTAAAAATATAGATGACGAGAATGTAGTTTTTTTATAAGCATGATGAGAATGTAGTTGGTGTGATTGATATTGTTGAGATATTTTAGGAAATTTAAAATTTGATTCCTATTGTTTTTAACTTTGCATTGGTTGTATCTTAGAATAATATTGGACAGCGATGGATTACCGCGAAACTTCAACTATGATCACTTTGACAAAGAAGATTACCATTAGTAATGGACGACAACTAGCAATGGCGGACACAATAAACTGCAGGGACTAGATTGCCATTAGCAACTAATGGGGGCTTGCAATGGCGGACAATGACAAACTGTAGGGACTAGATTGTCATCAGTAACGGATGGTGGCCTGTAGTGACTGACAACGATAGACTGTAAGGACTAGATTGGATCACATAGAAACAGAGACAACAATGAAAAAGACATTGTAGAGAGATACAAAATTCTTATGGCGACCGTTGACTGCATGGTGGTCCCCTGGCCGAGACGATCAAAACTGGAACTCTGACAATGGCAACGGTAGACAACGGTGGCACCGGTAGCGGCGGTAGACGCCACTGCTGCCGGCAATTGTAGATGGCAATGGCGGGTGTAGTGGCAGAGACGATAGAAATTTCTTTTTCTCAAAAGAACTTGGCTTTGATACCATGTTGAATATAATGAAAACTATGTATGAGATTAATCTCCCTTGTGTTAAATATACATATAGGGTTCTCTATTTATAATAGAAAAAATATGGACTAATTCCAAAATACAAATAAGGAATAATAACAAACTAACTAAAGATGAAAGATAAAGATAATATATCTAACACATATCAATACCAATTTCTTTGGGATTTGTATCCTAGAATAGATAGTACTTATTTCCAAATTTGTCTAATTAATGTATGTATGTGTATATATATATATATATATATATATATATATATATATATGGTTTAAATCCTTTTTTGGTCCCTAAGTTAAAAAAGGTGGTGTTCAGTTTAGTCCCCCCTTTTAAAAATGTAAATCATTGGTCCCTATGATGTGCAAAATGTATCAAATCAGTCCTATTCGTTAACGGTTTTTTATTAACTTCCTTGATTTATCTCATTACTAACTCCCATGCTTCAGGGGTTGTTGATACTGCAGCCTTCCATAGTAATTGTCTCAAGTTTATGCCAGCAAATTTCTTCCTAAAATTTAACGGATAGGACTGATTTGATACAGTTTACACATCATAGGGACCAAAGGTTTACATTTTTAAAAGGGGAGACTAAACTGAACACCAGCTTTTAACTTAGGGACCAAAAAAGGATTTAAACCTATATATATATATATATATATATATATATATTCTTCTATACTTGAGATTGTATCATAGTAATCCGAAGCCTATCCTATCGTGCCACTTGCAATCAGACCGCTATTAAACCACCCACTAATGTCTAGTCCCATATTCGAGATGTATATGACTCTTGGTGAAGGGAGTGTGTTGGAGATCTTATATCGACTAGAGATAAGAAGTATTTACAATGTATACACAAGTGCAAACCTCACCTTACAAACAAGTTGTGAGATTGATTTTGGCTTAAAGTTCACTTCTTAATATGGTATCAGAGCTATAGTTTAGAAACTATCCTAGTGAAATTTGTTGGGCATATTGTTTCATCCATTATCAGACCGCTATACGACCACCCATAATGTCTAACCTCATGTACGAGAAGTATATACCTCAATGTGAGGGGAGTGTGTTGGAAGTCTCACATCAACTAGTGATAAGGTCAATTTTAAACATGAGTGGGTGCAAACCTCACCTTACAAGTCGATTTTCTAGGAATGAGTTAGGCTTAAAGTACACTTCAAACAGGTTCAAACATTTTTTATTTTTTGTTACAAATCAAAGCGATAAGCGTAAAACCCATTTTTTCCATTTCTTTGTTTCTCTCTCTAGCTTCTTTTTTATTTCATTCCTCCAAACTTCATATAAGAGAATCTAATTACACCTTGCAATAGCTAGGGATCTAAGGATCATGTTCAACTAGTCAGTTTTTCAATCAAGTAAGTTCTTGTTTGCTCCAAAGAATATATATATATATATATATATATATTGGATTTTTCATCAATCTTAGTGAGGTTAGATAAGAAAAGTGATCATCTCAACTTGGTTAAGCTTATATTGTTTTTTTGTTATATTTGAATACTTTGGTCTAGATCTATAGATTGAGTAGTGTTCTTGCTTGAGTTCAAAGTTACTTTAGGGCAAGGAACTAAAGAAAAGGGAAAACTTTTAGGGTTTTTTTTTACAGAACCTTAGGGTAGATGATCTGCCACAATATCTTGATTTCTATGTAGGGATTACTTTTGTTAGAAAAAAATTTGAATGTTTGAAATTGAGTGAGAATGTTATTTGAGGTTTTGGTTAATAGAGAAATGTTTTAAAATGCTTTGAATATGATACTCTTGTAGAGATGTTGATATAGTTACTAGACTATGCATGTTAAAGTATGAAGGTTCTTAAGTAAGTTTTGAATATGGTATGGATGAGTAAGTTTTCCATATAGTAGTTAATGAGTTTGATGTGTATGAAAATATATTGAGTTTAAATGATCAAGGATGAATGAAACAAGTGAAGGATGATATTTGAGTGATTTATGGTTGTATTCATAATTTTGAATTTGTTTGTAGATTGTATTTGATAAAGTAGTTTTTAGTAAAAAATTTAAAAATAGATCTAGTTATACTGCATAAAGTTGATATTTTGATATTTTCGCTCAAGAAAATATAGAGCAAAAGCTCAACCTTTGTTCTTGGCCTATTTTTGCTCAAGTGAAGGGTTATTTGCACAAGCGAAAATAGAGCTGGAACTCAACTCTTGCTGTCAACTAAATTTTCACTCCAATCCAACTAAGAAACTTTTTCAATGTAAGTCCATTTTACTATGTAAAATATAAAAAGGTAAGTCCATTTTACTATGTGGAAAAACTGATTCAAGCTCGGCCAGGAAAAAAACATTTTCACATTTTACATCAGTTGAGAAAAAATGTCTTTGTATATTCTATTATGTAATAAAGTATATTACAACATTGATATGTTCACAGAATCTAGAGCAGTAATCCCTCTTCACACCTAAATATCTAACTAATTAGGGAAAGAAATCATCGATAGTAAAATATAGTAACCAATCCAAGATATAAACAGGAAATATGTTAAACAATCAAAGATATGATTCTGGATATTTACGTTTAGTCTATTACTTACCAACATCGGAGCCCATATAACACAGATCAATACAAAGAAAAGGCATATCCCATTACAGCATTTGGTCATTTTTGTTTGCTTCTCTCCCTGTTTGTGTGTAGCTCTATTCAAAACTGAATCACATTTGACAAGGTACAAACTAGCATTTATGTCCTCCAGCTATCAAAACGGGGAAACCATGTTGTTAGTTTCTAAACCATGCAAAATTGCAAGCAAAAAAAAAAAATAATCCATGAAATTAAACTTAAGCTTATCCGAATGAGTTTTCAAAGAGCTTATACAGAGAAAGATAATCTAAAAAGTGCTGCTAATAACAAACTTCAGTCAAACATCTGGCTTAATATATCTTAAAACACATTCAAGTACAGAGAATAATGAAAAGAAGTCCTAATTTTCAATCCTAAAGTAACAGTTTTACTCCCTTTTAAAAAACAATTTACGAATAGTGGCAGATATCTCAAATTATATGCCTTATCCAAATAAATAATACTGATTATATACTCAACAAAGTATTGCCATTTTATTATAAAGAGATGAAATTTTTATCCGCCACTATTTGCAGTTTGTCTTTTTGTCCTTCTGTTTGGAATAGGTCAGTCTTACAAAACATATAGTGATAAGTATAACCATCTCATGAAATTCTCAAGCAGCTGCCATTTTCAAAATTGAATGATCAGTGACAAAAGAACTTCACTAAATATACACTTTTCATTGGAAAATAGTATTCACAAATAATAGGGTAGCACTAAAGATAAATTAATAAAAATGTTAGTTTATCAAAGTTGTTGCTGAAAATTGTATTTGGTGAGGCAAATTTAACTTTTTGGATGAAGGATTGTTATTTTATAAATAATAGATAAATATTTACACGTACCTTTAGCCAGTCATACATGGTCAGGGATGTAGTTGTGCATGACCAGTCAAGAACACATCGTAATTCATACAGGAATGGCAGTGCACGATAAAGTCTATACCCTAGATAATTGACTCTTGAAACTTCACTGGTCAAAAATTGCCTATATAGAGTGCTCTTGTGAGGAACACCATATTGAATTTGTACAGCCTGCAGTCCTAGAGAAACAGCCTTTGCAAGAAATATGGATCGGAGAGCAAACTGAGCTGTACGTTGTTGGGATGGCTCCAATTGCCAAGCATACTCTGTGACTGAATATGTGAAGAGAATAAGGTTGAAAATATAGAAAACCACTTTCCCCGTGGCAAATGAGCAGAGGTATATTATTCGATCAAGCACAATCAAGAAGAAGATAGCCTGAACAGAAGAATTAATTGTTATTAGAAATCTATATGAAATAGCAACTCTAGCCGCACGTGTAAATCAAGCATGCAATAAATCATCCCATCATTCTAACATATGTAACAAAGAAACAGTGTTTCTTCAGCATGCAAATTATGAATTGGGGTCATTCTCTTTCAAAGTACTTGAATTTTAACCCTTACATTTGGGAAATCAAAAGAAACAATTTTCAAAGGTTCTGGGCAACTTTTTGGTATTATTAACATCACGAATCAACAATCTCAGAGGTTTAAGCTAGTAAGTGAAGAAACATAAGAATGATTTATATTGGATGTCTAACATTACATAAGATGAACTAGAAACCTCTCTAAGTTAAAATAGTTGAATATAGTGAAAATTATATATGGGATTAATCCCCTTTGTGTTGAATATACACATAGGGTACTCTATTTATAATAGAAGATATATGGGTTAAGCTCAAAATACAAATAAGAAATATAAACAAACTAACTAAAGATAAAAGATAAATATAAACTAAAGATAATATCTCTAACACTCCCCCTCAAGCTGGAGCATACAGACTGTATAAACCAAGGTATGCCAAGAAGTACAGGCTAAACAAACTAGACTCGAGCCCGAGAATAAAGTGACCAACAACGATCAACGATTGAAGAAAGAAGTGACGTAGTGACGTCAGTCTGAGAGCAATTGAGATCAGTCTGCTGAACAGTCATCACTGTTGAGAACAAAAAAATGGCTTTCCATAGTCATCTACCGGCTTATCCCTCGCAAGAGCAAGGGTTCAATTTCTTGTGAACAATTTTATATCCGAACAGGAAGAAAAGGACTTAGGATCCAAACCCTAGGTCTGAGTTACAGCCACCAAAACCATTGATGATGCAGAAAGCCCTTTAGAAGAGGCACGAACAATAGCAACATGGCATGCTTGGCCGCTGCCACTACTCCCTCACCAATGCGACAAAGTGGAAACGCGAGATGCGATGGGTGGAATCTGTGGTTGGCACACCTGGAGAAGAATCTGGGGCTGAGCTGGATCGTCATCAACTCGAGGCAGAAGCTTATGGCGAATCTAGTGAGAAGGAAAGAAAACAAAGATGGAGGTCCGGTGCTGAACGGTGTGATTCTGACACCAAGAAGGCGGCACGTGATAAGCACGCGTCCAAGCACAGTTGGAAAAAGGCAGGGCGTGGCGGCGCATTGAGAGGAATCTGGTCCTGACTCCGGCGGGTTTGGTCATCGCTCAAGGAGACGATCCAGATCCGCTAGTCATTGGAGGAAATTATGACGGTGGCTGACGGCGTACGAAGGCCAGGAGTGGAGAGCTAACAAATGTGATGCTCGTGGCGGCGCGTGGATGAGAACTAGTCTTTGGCATTAGGAGGGATGGCCGCTGCTCGAGGAGGCGATCCAGATCCGTTGGTCGTCGAACTAAACTGTGCTGACAAAGACGACGGTAGCCGACGACAGCCAACGGTGAACGGTGGTGGCCAGTGGTGAACGGCGGCAGCCGACGGTGAACGGCGGCGGCCAACGATAAACGGTGGTGGACGATTGGTGGCTAACTAGGCAGACAACAGCACCAGACAGATGATACAAGATAGAAGAAACTTGTTGTCGGAAATACTGAAAAAGGGTCACGTCAGGCACTGCAAGCCTGATCTTGAGGCTGAGAAAGACGGATTACTCATTGGGGTATTTTAGAAAAGATGAGATTTATATAGTCGCCGGTGGCAGCGGCCACCGGCCACCACCAGCAAGAGACTTAGACAACCTACTCTGATACCAAGTTGAATATAGTAAAAATTATATATGGGATTAATCTCCTGGGTTGAATATACACATAGGATCCTCTTTTTATAATAGAAGAAATATGGGCTAAGCTCAAAATACAGATAAGAAATATAAACAAACTAACTAAAGATAAAATATAAATATAAACTAAAGATAATATCTCTAACAAAAATCAACCTATTCACCCCAATTTTTGGAGTAGATGAGAGATTCTGTAAAAGCTGAAGTGCATGGTATTAACTCCCAAGGAAGAAATAATTTCTTTCTTACTATTATCTCCTTACATACTTGTTGGATATTTTTGGAAATAAGAATAACCTATTCGGGAACAAATCCCCAAGACTGTTATGCTAGCAATAAAAGAGAGATACAACAAATATACAGAATTAAAATATAGTAGGAATAATATCTAAAACTTTCTAAGTTAATTCAATGTTTCTTATTGTGCTCTTCTCTTATAAGTGCTTACATTATAGAAGAGTTATTCATATAAACTGTAAATGATACATAGGTGACAATTCTCTATTACAGAAATCCTATATACAACTCAGAATAATCAATAATAGGTGTCAGCTGCAACTGACTGACAATTAATTTATAAAGGTCTAACCAAAACAAGTATACTATTTTGAAAAGTTTCACATGTCTGCCTCAATTATTGATGTGTTGCTTATATATTTTTTTGGAAACTTCTTTCAATGTCAATTACTTTTAAGATGAAATCTAACATGGTATCAAGTCTATAACCCATTTTGGTAAATTGAGTATTCTGGTAATCATTTGTGGAAGGGAGGTATTGGGAAGTTCCACAACACCTGTCTCATTTGTTTGGGTATTGCTTATATATTTGTTGGGCAACATCACATATTGCCAATTGGTTTTTGTGATGAAATTTAACAGACTATAAGCAGATCAAATGTGAAGATACAGAGATAAATAACTATAACACTTACCCTCTATTTAGAATGAGAAAAAAGATGGTGGAGAAGGATAAAATTGAAATATGAATTTCTGTTCCTAGAAGCAAACTTTTCCTTCTATTTTCTTTCTGCTTTCTCTTCAAACAAACAAAGGAAAACACAGCTATCTAGATTTTCCTTTCTTTCTATTTTCTGTCTTCCCTACCACAAGACCAGTGTAGATAAGTTGATGCAAACAAGACCGTGATTTATTAATATACTAGGGAAAAACTCTTGTTGACCTGCTTAAATATGGAAGGATAAATTAAAAGTAAAAAGTACAGACATACCATCAACATGAAGACATATTCTTTTGGAAACTGGTCTTCAAGCTGATACACATCGAGAAACTCACTTTTATTTTTTATGACAGACTGATAGAAGATAGCAACAAGAAAGAATACAATCAAATCTGCACAAAATATGTAAGCATACAGATCAATTTCTCTCTTGCCTCCACCAATTACAGAAAGAATATGGTAAGGAAATCCCACTTCTTCCACCAAACCAGTACGCTGAGCTTTGAGGATTTCCTTGGCCACATCAGCTGCTGGAGTTAAAGACTTATTCCATTCTGGGGAAGAGCTGTCAGTTACAGGTGAAGCATACACAACTTCAAAAACAACCAAGGCAACATTGGGTTTCTCTAGACTTCTTTCAATGCTTTGAACATTAACCCTGCTGGCAAAAGAGCAAAGATTTGGATTCTTTTCCTTGCAGTTTTCAGTATGAACAATTCTGAGCACCTGATTAATTCCAGATTCAATTCTCTGTGGTTGAATCCCATCCTCTGGCCAGAAGTTGACATCCAGAGAAACCTGAACAAAGTAAGGAGGAGATTCGGCTCCTTGTGTGAGTGATTTCCAGTACGTAAAAAAGCTTCTGATTACCAGTTTTACCATGTTGATCATCTGATTTAGCAAATCCCATGCTCTATCTTGCCAATTATAACTAGTAGGACCATCTTTTGCATGAAGATCATTCCTCTTATACTTGAAGTCAGTGGAAGACATTAATTCATCATCTTTAGGTGTTATGGAGCTCTGAATGAGGGTAAATAAATACACAAGAAAGAGAGGTAATGAACTGATGACAAATGAAGAAGTGATTTTGTGTGTTGGAAAACCTAATTCTCGTAACAGCCAAGGATCAATACTCAACCCACAATGCTGGATGACAATTTGGTATAGATATTGAAGTAAAATATATAGTTCTGTATAGATCAGCACGATAATCCAGAAGATGTAACTTGGACCTGTATGTACACATAAAGCATACAAAAAGAGAGCCCCTATATACACCATTGATAGCAAACTGAAATTCCATAAGAACACAAGAACAAAGGAACAGTAACATACAACATCATTATTAGATCGCATCTGGTTCCACATATAACGAAAGATCCTTCCCAACTGCAGACTTGCGGCCTCAGAACTCTTATCAGATTGCATAGATAAAGAACGATCCATATATATGTGCTGAGTTTTCTGACTCTCCATCTCGTCATAGATCCTATCCTCAATATTTGTGTGCTTATTTGAATCAGAATCTTCTTGTGTAATATTCAGAAAGCTCACTAGGTTATTGACTGCTTGATTCCCAATGAACTGTACCTGTGAAACACCATCACCTAGTAACTGTACAGCAGACTTGAGAGGGTTCTCTTTTGGTTGCCCTTTAACTTTTTCCTTTTTTCCTGAATCACTAGAAGCAGTATCAATATCTATTTCAGTAATTTCACAAATAGGAGGGTCCACTGAATACTTCATGTACTCTTCTGTCAATGGAGTTTCTACATTTGTACAAGCAGATATTTCCGGCAGTTCACTGGGATGAACAGAATCCTCTCTTATTGCATCATCTAGTCTCCCCAAAACTTGGTCTTCTTTATCGGAGATTCCAATGTCATTATTTGATGTGAGAGAAACACTCCTTCTTCTTCTCAGACCTTCACTATTGTGAGAAAATCCATCAATACAATTAGTTGATCCATTCATGCTATGGAGTTGTATTTGCAAATTAAGCATTTCGGATTTCATCTTCTCCACCTGTAAATTACGTTGTTGTTTATTCTCTTCACTTTCACGATTTTGTTGTAATTGTGCAGTTTTCCATGCAGCCTTTTTCTCTTGCTCACGCACAATAGCCCCAATTTGCTCTGCTTCCAAGTAGCGGCAAACATAATCAAACTCTTGCGAGGAAAACATATATGACTGAAGCGATACAAGCACAAAAATGATAATCTCTACAATTGCAGATCTGGCTGTTATCCGAAATCCATAATCATATTTATAAAAGCCAATCATTTCATATATGTTATTCACTGTCTCACACTTCCCAGCACTTGGTCCCCCAATAAAAGGAGACTGATAAGCAAGAGAAATCATAATAACAGTGAAGTTGTATATGCGTAAGAACTTAAATATTATGTTCTTCTTCTTCAGTATTTCAAATCTCATGCGAAAGAATACCAGAGCAAAGGCAAGATAACCAAGATGCAAAATGTCATATTCAAGTGTTCCAGTAATCAATATTAATATCAGCACAAGGTCAAGAAGATGGCAATAACAGTAAAGTCTCAAATAGTCCAGAAAGGTCCACATGCTTTTAGTTTCAAAAGATAGATCTCGCCAAACAAACGTGTTCCTTCGCTGCGACATGATCTGACGATATGTTGATGATCCTGAAAAACTAGGCAAACGATCTGCACGAAGTTTGAAGCAAGCCAGCATGAACACCACAAAGTAGCTGATCAACATCCTGGGGTCATCAACAATAAGTCCTACAGCAGAAAAGACAGTGAAATGAACAGGTTATTGAAGGTTTCAACGTGCAAAATAATATATTAAATAAGAGAAATCTTATTTGTATAGAATAGTTTGTATATAATTATTAAGTGTCATATCAATGGAGAGAGATAAATAGAAAAAATATTGTATACATTATTTGATGTGTACCATATCTCATTAAACAATGGGTCTCAATAACCAGTTGCCTTAAAGACTCTGGTTAGAACATTATGTTAAATACTTCAAATTATTTAAAACCAAACCAAGCATTATCCATAAATAATACATGCATACTAAATACAGTAGTGAGAAGTCACTGCGAATTTTAAGAACTGACGTCCCTAATCACTAGTTTCAATCTGCACCACAGAGAGATGCTTCACCTAGTGTGAAACAATGAAAAAAGGATTAGGATAAATCTCCCTTGTGTTAAATACGCACATAGGTTCTGTATTTACAATAGAAAAAATATGAACTAAGCCCAAAATACAAATAAGAGATAATAACAAACTAACTAAAGATAAAAGATAAAGATAAAAAGATAAATATAAAATAAAAATAATATATCTAACACTCCCCCTCAAGCTGGTACATACATATGTACCAAGCTTGTTACTAATATAATCCATCAAGACTTAGTGAAAATATCTGCTTCTGCACTCGAGAGACACCAAATTGCTAATGATTTGCAAGACGACATAGAAGATGAAATATCAACCCAAAAGACTCCCCTTGAGCAACAAATTTGGGAGGTTGCTCCATGTAAATCTCTTACAAATCGCCCTTGAGGAATGCCACCAGTGGATAAAGAGGTAATTGTTGGAGAGTCACCACAACTATAAATAAACTAACAACAGACCATCTTTTCCATGGGAAAAAAGCATATATGGACGGGTCAAACGCAATAGTAACAAAATAGAGGTCAGAAGAGACAGCAGCGGAAGAAGCCATGGATGAACAGGAGAGAGAAACTACAAAAATAAAAAATTCTCCAATCAAGGCACCTGAAAAAGGAAAAAGAGCAACCTCGATGCTCTGAATAGCTGCCTGAGAGGAGACGGGACGTGCAACAACACACGATGAACCTGAAAAACGAAAAAGAGCGACCTCTACGCTCTAAATCGTTGTAAGACATGCCACAATGCACGATGAAAAAGGGAGAAAATCCATAACTTTGAAAGGAACTCCGATGGATGAAGGCGTCGTTAATGGCATGGTAGTCACCTGGCCGAGACGATCAAAACTCTGTGATCGTCGGTCGAAACCGAAACTCCGGTAATGGCAGCAATAGACAATAGCGGTAGATGACGGCGCCCCCGGCAACGATAGATGGCCCCGCCGCCGCCGGCAGCGACGGATGTAGTGGTCGAGGCACCAGAAACTTTTATCTCAGAGGAACCTTAGGCTCGAGGAGACTGTTTTAGGCCATATAAGGATTTGCGAAGACGACATACCAATCCAGATGACTCCCCCTGAGCAACAAAGCTGAGCGGTTGCTCCATATAAATTTCTTCATGCAAATCACCATTAAGGAAAGCGTTTTTGACATCAAGTTGGTAAAGAGGCCATTGTCGAAGAGCAGCCATGGTAATGAATAGGCGAACAAAGGTCATTTTCGCCACTGGAGAAAAAGTATCACCATAATCCAAACCAAAAATCTGTGTGTATCCTTTGGCAACCAGTCGAGCCTTCAAACGATCAATTGTACCATCAGGGCCAACTTTGATAGCATAAACTCACCTGCAACCAACAACAGACTTTCCAGATGGTAATTGGACAAGCTCCCAAGTTCCACTTTTCTGTAAAGCACTTAATTCATCCAGCATGGCTTGACGCCAACCAGGATGAGTTAAGGCATCACCCACAGACTTGAGAATGGACACAGAAGAAATGGATGAGAGACATGTGTAAAAAGATGGAGATAACCTGTGATAACTAAGAACAGTATAATGGGGGGAAGGGTTACGAGTAGAGCGTATACCTTTACGGAGGGCAATAGGCAAGTCAGACTCATTTGCTGGAGCCGGAGGAGACACAGGAGGCGGCACAGGAGGTGAGTCATGAGGGAGATGAGGATCCTGAGAGGCTAAAGGAGGAGAAGGATCACAAACAATAGGAATATCAATAGTAATAGGTGGAGGTACAGAACTAGAAGATAGAGGTGAAAAATAAAACGAAGATTCATCAAAAGTGACGTCAGCAGAGATAAAATGGCGATTGAGGGAAGGGGAAAAACACTTATAGCCCTTTTGTGACCGTGGAAATCCTAAGAAGACACATTTGTGAGATCTAGGAGATAACTTATCAAGACCAGGACTAAAATCATGAACAAAACATGTAGACCCAAAAACTCTAAGAGGTAATGGATGTAAAGGGTCTTGAGGAAATAGGACAGAATGAGGGATTTTGTTATCTAGGACAGAAGATGGCATGCGGTTTATGAGATAACATGCAGTGAGAACTGCATCACCCCAAAAACGCGAGGGTACTTGGCCATGGATGAGAAGAGTACGAGTTGTTTCAATAAGGTGTCTGTTCTTGCACTCAGCCACCCCATTTTGTTGAGGAGTATAAGCACATGAGGTCTAGTGAAGAATGCCATGAGAAGCCATAAAATGTTTAAACTGTTGAGAAAGGTATTCACGGCCATTATCACTGCGTAAAATTCAAATAGAAACCCCAAACTGTGTTTTTATTTCATTGAAAAAAGATTGGAAAATAGAAAACAACTCAGAACGATTCTTCATTAAAAACAACCAAGTACATCTAGAATAGTCATCAATAAAAGTAACAAAATACTGAAATTCTAAAGTGGACTTAACACAACTAGGTCCCCAAATATCAGAATGAACTAATGAAAAAGGGGATGACGCTCTTTGTGAAACACTACGAGGAAAGGAACTACGAGTATGCTTTCCTAACTGACAAGACTCACATGACAAACTTGATAACTTCGACAAACTTGGAACAAGTTGCTGCAATTTGGCAAGACTGGGATGACCTAACTGAGCATGAAGAAGGGATGATGACTCCATGATTACGCCAGCATGTGAAGAAGGGCGGAGAAGATATAGGCCATGAGACTCATATCCTGTGCCAATCATGTGTTTCGAACTCCGGTCCTGCAAACAAACAGAATCTTTGGTAAATGAAATAATACAATTAAGGGAATGAGTTAGACGACTTATGGATAATAAGTTGGAAGGAGACCCAGGGACATAGAGTACATTATCAATGGATATGGACGGAAAAATATGAACAGTACCAATACCATGAGATGAGACTCTAGACCCATCAGTCATTGTTACCGAGGGTAAATTATCCGGACATGACAAGGAAGAAAACAAGGACTTGTTACCAGTTATATGATCGGTGGCGCCTGAGTCAAGGACCCAAGATCCGAGGGAGTGAGTCAGACCAACAAAAGGTGTACTTGTGCGGGCAACAGATGCAGATGTAGTGGAACTAGAGTGCTGACGATCCTCATACCATCGGAGAAATTCGTTGAAGACTGCAGGGTTGTCTACAGTATTTGATGAAGTAGGATGGTCTACAGACGGTGATGGGGGAGGTCGAGGAGGTGGATCAGAATTAGCCATTGCTACAGATCGAGGAGGACGTCCATGAAGCGAATAACACCTATCAATTTTGTGGCCTAGCTTGCCACAGTGGTCACATTTATGTCGTCCTTTACCTGGCTTGCGAGACCGACCTCGATCATCACGTTGGGCAGCCATAACTGAGGAATCATCAGTATGAGGAGATGTCTCAACGACTGGTTTGCTTGAAATACGCAAAAGAACAGAACAAGTAGAAGTAAAGTTGGGTATGACAGGAGAACCCAAAATCTGATCACGGACATGGGAGGAATCATCAGAGAGTCCGTATAATGCCAACAACATGAAGAACTTTGATCGTTGTTCCAGTTCTTCAGCAGGAGTGGAAGCAGGAGGTAATAGCTCATTAAAATCATGAAGGAGAGCATGAACTTTACCCAAATATTCTGCCATGGGACCAGGACTACGCGGACCAATGATAGTGAATAGGTCCTGACAAACACCATAAAGACGCTGGGTGTCATTTGTGTATAATAACCTTGCTTGAACCCATACTTCTGAACACGTTTCATAGGAACGAAACATTTGTTTCAGAGAGGAGTGAATGGTGGACTTTATGACGATGCATAACTGGGCATCAATTTTCATCCAACGAGAAGTGTCATCTGTGGTAGCACTAGTCACATCTTTAGTAAGGTGATCTACATACCCTGACTCTTCAACCAAAGTTTGATGTTGGACGCCCATGTTGCATAATTCGTGCCATCTAACTTGTCAATGGACAAGTGTACATTCACAAAATTGGTGTAGATTGGGGAATCAGCAGAAGAAGATGGGGTACTAGCAGAGGTGTTTGTAGACGTGGAAGATGCCATGGAGAGGGAGAAATCCTAAAAATCCAACGTGCTCCGATAGCCGCAACGACCACAGATCTAGAAAGAGGGCGAGGAGGCGATCAAGGCGATTCTGGTCGGCGGCGGTGGGCTCCGGCGACGCGCGCGGCGGGAAGCGGTGGATCTGCGAACTGTTGTGGCGGCACGTGGAGGCGCGTGGGTGCTCCGATCGCCGCGATCTTTGGACCGCGGTGGTCGCCCGGCCGAGACGCTTCAGATGGAGTAGTCGTCGGTCGATTCTGGAACTCCGACGACGGCGACGGCAGTGGCTGCGGCGACTGCAGCGGTGATGCGTACCGGAGACTGTAGAACAGGCTAGAACCGAACCTAAGCTCTAGATATCATGTGAAACAGTGAAAAAAGGATTAGGAGAAATCTCCCTTGTGTTAAATACGCACATAGGTTCTCTATTTACAATAGAAGAAATATGGACTAAGTCCAAAATACAAATAAGAGATAATAACAAACTAACTAAAGATAAAAGATAAATATAAAATAAAGATAATATATCTAACACCTAGGAAGAAAATGACTAGATATTTCAAGTATCAAAATAAAAGTAAAGAACCAATTAGCTAAATTTTTAAGCTAACAGAAAACTGTCTAATGCCTTCACACACAATTTTAGAACTAAATATTAACATAATGATCACAGACTTCTTCCATAGAAATTGCAACTCAGAAGGATAAGAGAGCCCTACCGAACCAACACTTTTCGCAATAATGGAAATACAGAGTAGAAATTTTCCAGCAGTCATGGCAACGAGTCTCACTTGAAGCATGAGAATTTGAAGGCTTCATATCCTTCCAGATTACCAAGTATTCCAGGATGAGAATGGAAGCAAACAAAAAGACAAACATAGGCCAGACTTTGCGTACTATTTTCCGATTGAGAAGAATACAAGCAGCTAGCAGAGCAATATACAGCATGGATAGTGCATTCAACAAGGCAAAGCTTACCAGGAGTAATGATATCATGTTTATCTCAAGTCCAAATAAATTAAACATATTCTCTATCCAAAATTTCAAATATATCTTTAAGACAGTCTTCTGTGTCTCAAATCGCTCCTTTCTCAAAGCAATAATCCGTTTCTTGTTCCACTTGTGACTCTCTTTGGAGCTTCCCCAAATAAACCCAAATGAATATTTTTTACCGTTACTGTCAGAACCTCCTCTTTTAGAGGACGGAGTATCAGGTGCTTGTGAAAGACCAGAGGTAATAATTTGCAGTGACTTTCCTGTGGTCCTTTCTTTTACTGTAGATGGAGGATGTGAATTATATGATCCTTTACTTTCCTCATTGCACATAGCATCATTAATGTATGCATCTTCGGTGGGAACAAACAGAGGACAAGGTTCTTCCCATTGTCCTTTGCTAATAACTTCACTTGGCATCCTCTCCAGCCAACGGAAGACATTGTATTGAAGAGTACAAGCTACAATCACTAGAACTTTTCCCCTCAATGCAGATTCTAGACCCCAAAAGCCAGGCTGAAATACATGGAACCCCAAAAAGAAAGAGATATCAGAATATTTCTGCCCTGGAAACATTTTAGCCTGCTTGCCCAATAACTGAAAAAGATATTCAGCTGTCACCAGAAAACCTGTGTAAGCTAAGAATGATTTAGAGGGTATAGTAGAAACTTTTGGTAAAATGGAGCAGAAGACGAGGCCAACCAGATACAAGAAACCAAATGCACTAATTGAACTTAAAGATGCATAAAACAGAGCAATAAACAAGATCTTCTGGCTGTGCCAAATAATAAATCGCCTGATAAACCCCAGTGCCCCTGGTTCTAACTGATCCAAGTGATCTTGACTGTTCTGCTTGTTATTCCTCCTCTCATAACTATAAAGTTGCATAACAATTAAGACGGCCATAGATTCCCAAACATTGTCAAAAGAAGATGCTTTTGAGTCATATCCCAAATAAAAGTAGAGATCTATGAATTTGGACAACCACATCTCTAGGCTTGAGAAGCTGCTCAAACTATATATGAAAATAAACACCAATATTGCATACACTTTCAATGGAAGCCAAAGCTGTCTCTTCGTTCTCTCAACAAGTTGTCTTCCAATAATCCAGAGAAGGAGAAGTAAGACATAACCAAATGATATGTAATTAGGTCTCACCATGTATACAGTGAGAAGAATTGTCAGAAAAGCAATGTAAGTACCACATGATCGGTATAGAGATAGGAACTTCTGCCCAGTTGCACTCAGGTATGATGCTATTCTTCTTTCTGTAAAAAGAAAATATGATGAGAAAACAGGGTCACAACAAGACAGCATCTGCAAAAGTAATTGCAGTACAAAGACTTGGTTTTCTATAAATAGTAGGAGCATATAAGTTTTGCATTTAAAGCATCATAACCAGAGTTTACTCATCAAAACATTTTCATCATCCAAGTAGAGTCTTGAGGCAGCATGTAAGTCCTAGAGAATAAATGATGTCACTTATACGCTTAACAATTTTGTTATATTCATTTCTGGATATAATACTCAAGACAAATATCATATCAACCACCATGAAGTAACACAAAATTAATTATATACACTGACTATAAAATGAAAAATGTAACTCAGAATGGAAGCATTGTAAATGTTTTTGAAATGTACCATGAGAGAAACTTTCATCACTGTTTCTCACAGAGGAGGAAGAATATACAGACAATAGAACAGATTTGTTAAGACCAGCTTTCAAGATACCAAATCCAATAGGAGGGCTAGGGGCATGCTGTACGATCGCTGAAAATGAAAATAACATCTCAAAACCATAGTTATGAATTGCACAGAAGCAAGCCAGTAAAGCTACTTCCAAGAAATCCCAGGCACTATCTTCTTCACGGAGACCTGCAACAATTTCATAGAACATGCTGTGAATCTCCCATTTCTCCATGTCAATTAATAAGTGGGAAAGCATATTAATATAATGGAATTGATATAATTTAAAAGTATGAAAAAACTAGAATACACTAATACCTAATTGCATTACAACTTCCATGCTTAAAGAGCCCTTTTTCTCCATTGCAGTTGAGATCAAATTAATTCGAAGAACATACAACAGTGAAAAATGAATCTCGCATAGGAGAATCAGAGCCTGTCGTATCTTTCTACTGACATTGTGACTCAAAAGGTACATCAGAAAGAATATCACTGAAGAAAAGACAGAACAGAAGCTAATCAATAAACTAGCATAGGATAAGGTCACAGAAAAAACTGCGTTCCACAGATCATTTAAATGGATTCCATGCAAAATGAACATAAATGATTTAAATACACATACTATATACAGCATGGATGAAACCAGGTTTCAGAGCAATGAGAAAGATCAATGCCAGCATGATAGCACGAGAGCATTTGCGCAGTCCCCATGCTATTGTTGCCACAATCAATACCTTAGTCTCTCCCTCCACTGTAGATAAGAAAAATGGGATGACGTGAAACAAGAAAAATCAAATGTAATCAGAAATATTGTTCTTTGGATGAAAAATAAAATAAACAGAAAAAGAAATGATGCAAGTCACTCGTAGTACTATAGATCGATAAAATCCAGTCAAATAAATCTGAAGTTTATACTGATAGAAAAAGAATGCTAAATTTAATACATCAACAACAACTGGTACACAGGAAAAAGTTCCTTTTGCTAAAAGAAGATTTTGGATATGGTTAGCTACTTGGCTTCCATTTGTTGTTCAGCCAACAATTATCAAGGGTTATAGCCATACATAAGTGCATGCATGCCTGTGTGCTAAGAGTTTGAACCAGTTGGGCTTGAACTCAAGAGTATTTGATGCCATTGTACTACCACACCATAGTGTTTTCAGGGAGCTTTATAGTGTTTCAGTGGAAAATTTTAGATGGTACTTCATTTTAGAAGAAAATTTGAAATGTTTCATGACAAAATATATTGATTGGGTAGAGAATTCTAAAAGAAATTGAAATTATAGAAAGTAACGATGATGATGATTGGGTTAATTACATTTATGACATTTCAAATTCCATCTAAAAAGTAGGAATATGAAATTCTTCATACTCTCTTCCCTATAACACCAATGCTTTTTCCCTTCACGTTCTTTCCTCGACTAGGCTAGTGCATCGTCGACTAAGCTAAGATCGAGATGTCATCAACACAGCTAAGGTTGGGGTGATATCGGCTTACCATTTAGTTTTCAAATTATGTTAGTCTTGGCTAATTTTAGTCGACATTACCAATATTATTCTTTTGCTAATATGTCGAGATATTTGAGGAAGTTTTAGATTTTATTCATATTGATCTTAATTCTGAGTATTGGCTATATCTTGGTTTTATTACTAGCCTGTCAATCCCACAATCTCAAGGATTTGTTTGTACAATAGGCTATGCATGTTTCCTAAATTAACTAATCAATGTATGTACACATGTCAGATGTATGTAACAAGACTGAATAAAAGAGAAATTGTTTTCTTCTAATTTTGAGATGATATAAACTAGTATTCTCATGAGACGAGTCAAGGTTTTCTTGTCATCGTCAACAAGGTTTTTATGTTGACATTAATTGAGATTATTTTCAGTTGATAACAATCAAGTTGTCTTTTGGCCAAGATTGACCAAAGTTATTCTTTTCCAGATATATAGATTGAAGTTATTTACTGACCAACGTTAAATAAAGGATTTCACAACCAACTATAGCAAAACTATTTTTCATCAATGTAAAGGGCTTTATTATTCATGACAATGGGACTATTTTTTGACAATGTAAGTTCTGGTTTTTTCAGCCGACACTGATAAGGGTTTTTCTTCAGTTCACATTTGGAATTATTTGTCCACCAAAGCAAGTCAAGGTTATTTCCTAACTAACTTTAGTTGGGGTTTCTTGGCCTACAATGCAAGGATATATTTTAGTTGATGTTAGTTACATTTTTTTTATTGATTAAAGAGTTATTGTTTGTCATTATTTACTTTACCAAATTCAACAATCAATCGGCTGAGATGATTCTCATAAGAAATGTTGTGTTAGTGACATTCGTAACAAGATGGTCACATATGATACATATGCACCAACTTGATGGAAAGTGTTAGAGGTATGATTTAATTCTGCTAGAGATATAATTTTATTTCATTAAATAAAAAGATACTATGATGCACCAATACTTCAATATAGGTCACATATTCGTGTTTGACACGTATTTATGTTCGATACTATAAGATATTTTATCAATACTTATCAATGAAGTAGGTAATCTATAAAACAGTAGTATTTTTATGATAACAATCATTTATAATTTTTTATTTTAATGTTTAATACATATAAGTAGAAAATAATAATAAAATTTATTATTTAGAATTAATTGAAAATACATTCTCATATCCCCTATTTGTAACAATTTAATTCTCCTAAAAAGGGAAATAGAGAAACTAGGAAAACTAGGAACAAATAAAATAAAATAAAATATTATGTATCTATTTCCTCTAATTAGGAAGATCCTACAGATATTATCCCAGATTACAACACTCCCCCTCAAGTTGGTAAATGAATATCAATCATTCCCAACTTGCCTACAAGATCTTGAAATCTACCCAGAGAAAGCCCTTTTGTGAAAATATCTGCTATTTGAAGTTCTGTAGGAACATGAGTTGTAATCACAAAGCCTCTGTCAAGATTATCTTTGATAAAATGTCTGTCAATTTCAATGTGTTTGGTTCTGTCATGCTGTACTGGATTATGGGCTATACTCATAGCAGACTTATTGTCACAGTGTAGTTGCACCGGGTGCTCCACTTTGACTTTAAGATCATCCAAGATGATTTTCATCCAGAGTCCTTCACACATTCCTTGAGCAAGGGCTCGAAATTCAGCTTCTGCACTAGAACGGGATACTCTATCTTGCTTTTTGCTTCTCCATGTTACCAAACTATCTCCAAGAAATACACAATACCCAGAAGTAGATTTTCTGTCAGTAATAGAACCTGCATAGTCCGCATCAGTATATATCTTCATATTCAATGTGTCTTCCCTTTTGAATAATAGCCCATTTCCTGGACTTGACTTCAAGTATTGGAGAATTTTGTCAACTGCTTGCATATGTCTCTCTCTTGGATCATGCATAAATTGACTCACTACACTAACTGCATAAGCAATGTCTGGCCTTGTGTGTGATAGATAAATCAATTTTCCCACCAATCTCTGATATTGGGCCTTCTCTACAGGAGCACTTTCTTCACTTCCAATTCTGTGATTCTGTTCTATAGGAACAATTGAGGTTCTACATCCCAACTTTCCTGTTTCTTTGAGGAGATCAAGTACATATTTCCTCTGGGAGATGAAAATTCCATTCTTGGAGTAGGCAACCTCTATCCCAAGAAAATATTTGAGTTTTCCTAGGTCTTTCATTTCAAATTGAGCTGCCAATTTTTCTTTTAATGCCAATTTTTCTATTTCATCATCTCCTGCAATAATTATATCATCCACATAGACAAGCAATAGAGTGAGTTTACCTGTAGAGGAGTGCTTTATGAACAGAGTATGATCTCCTTGGCTTTGTTTGTATCCCAAGGAAATCATAGCTTTTGTAAATCTTCCAAACCATGCTCTAGGAGATTGTTTAAGACCATACAATGATTTCTTCAAAAGACATACCTTGTTTCTTTCATTTTTCACTTCAAAACCTGGGGGAATCTCCATGTACACTTCCTCATCTAGATCTCCATGAAGAAAGGCATTCTTCACATCCAACTGGTGTAAGTCCCATCCAAAATGGGCAGCCAAAGCGAGAATAACTCGAACTGTATTCATCTTTGCCACTGGGGCAAATGTCTCCTCATAATCAATCCCATATGTTTGGGTATATCCTTTTGCCACCAATCTAGCTTTATATCTTTCTATTGTCCCATCTGCCTTATGTTTCACTGTGAATATCCATCTACACCCTACTGCCTTCTTGTTTCTTGGCTTATCAACAATCTCCCAAGTTGAATTTCTTTCTAATGCATTCATCTCTTCTTCCATGGCTTGATTCCAATGTTCAAGTTTCATGGCCTCTTGGATTGAGGTAGGAATTTTTGTGGCATCAATGGCAGCAATAAAACTTTTGTGCTTATCAGAGAGATTGTTAGTGCAAACATATTGAGAAATAGGATATTTAGCACATGATCTTCTTCCCTTTCTCAATGCAATGGGTAAATCCTCAGTAATACTTACCTCCTCATCATTGATATCTTCAGGGATCCTCACCTCCGGATTAGACAATTTTTCTTGCTCGAGAGTTGAAGTGGGTTGTTCTTTTCTTTCATATTTTTTGCCAAAAAATTTGTCTTCTTCCTCACTGTGGACTATGGTAGCTTCATTGCTCAGGTCTTGGGCATCCTGCAAAGACAAACATGGTAATGACAAGAAGGAGAGTTCATCCACTTCAAGTGCTTTCTCCCCCTGAAGTGGTGGACTGACATGAAAGGATTGTGTTTCATGAAAGGTGACATCCATGGTGACAAAGACGCGCCGACTCTGAGGATGATAACATTTGTACCCTTTTTTATTAGAAGGATACCCAATAAAGACACATTTAAGAGCTCTGGGATCTAATTTACCACGGTTAGGATGATGGGAGTGAACAAAAACAACACATCCAAAGACTCGACTAGGTAGACTCGTTAGTAGGGAAGAAGAAGGAACAAAAAACAATAGAGACTCTATAGGACTAATGCCATTTAAGATACGAGTGGGTAACCTGTTGATGAGATATGTGGCAGTTAACACAGCTTCTCCCCAGTAATTTTTTGGAACAGACATTTGAAAAAGAAGAGCTCTAGTTACTTCAAGAAGATGACGATTCTTTCTTTCTGCAACCCCGTTTTGTTGAGGGGTATTAACACAGGTTAGTTCATGAACAATACCATTATGAGACAAAAAATTAAGAAATTCATGATTCACATATTCAGTACCATTATCAGACCTAATTTTTTTGATATTTTTTCCAAATTGATTTTGGACAAGATGGAAAAAATTAACAAAAATTTGAAAAACTTCGGATTTATTTTTCATAAGGTATGTCCATGTGACACGGGTACAATCGTCAATAAAAGTAACGAACCATCTGGCTCCAGAAATAGAATCTATGACAGGACCCCAAACATCAGAATGAATTAAATCAAATGGAGAAATACTCTTTTTATGACTAATAGGATAAGATGCACGATGGTGTTTTGAAAATTGACAAATATCACAATTAAAAGACTCAACAGATTCTTTGGTAAACAAGTGGGGAAATAAGGACTTGATAAGACTGAATGAAGGATGCCCAAGCCTTTGATGATGTAACCATATTTGGGATTTTGCCCACGTCTCAGATGTTGCTTGTTGAGTCATGATTTTCGTGTTGCTTTGGTCATCAAACTCTAAAAAATACAACCCACTATGCTCTTTAGCAGTTAAAATTGTCTTCCCCATGGCAAGGTCCTGAAAAACACAATAAGTTGGAAAAAATGTTACTGAGCAATTTAAATCCTTTGTGAGTTTTTGCACAGAGATAAGATTGTTCGCTAATTGAGGAACATGTAAAACATCCTTCAATACAATGGATGAGTCCAAAATTATATTCCCAGAGCCGCATATAGGTATACCCTGACCATTCGCAACTGTAATAAGTTGTTCTTTATTTCTTTTACCATGAGTCAAAGGACACACTAAAAGGTGTCATATGATCAGTTGCACCTGAATCAAGGATCCAAATACCTTGAGACACATGATCAACAGTATTGAGGCAAATCTTACCTTTTATGGACAAAGTGCATGATCCAGAGGACTTACTCATTGATTCATCCATTGCTTTCAAAGGAATAATTTTTACTTCAGACATCCCGTAGAATGCAACGAGGAGTCTCCAAGACAATAACGGTGTATGGGTCACACCGAAAAAAAAGAAGCAGAACTTAAAAAACCAGATCTATTCAAGAAAAGGTCAAACGGGTCGACACAAACCCTAGGAACAGACTCAGGAGTCTCCGGTGACTCTTCTGTGACGGCGACGGCGAGTGGGTCTCACCGGAAAAAAAGAGAGCGAAACTTAAAAACTCAGATCTGCTCAAATACAGTCCAAACGAGTCGTCACTGACCCTAGGAATAGACTCAGGGTGCTCCGGCGACCCTGTCTGTGGCGGCGCCGGCGAGTGGGTCTCGCCGGAGGTGGGCGCGTGGGCTACACGCGCCTGCGACGGTGGAGGCGCGTGGCGGCGCGTGGCGGCTCCTTTCACGGAGCGACTTCCGGCGTTGTGGTCGTCGGAGTTGGGCGCACCTTTCTGCGCTATCAACGACCCCAACCGGCGACGGCGGCAGCGACGGTGGTCGGACAGCGGCGACGGCGGCAGCGGCGGTGGTCGGACAGCGGCGGCGGTGCGACTGTGCAGCGGAAGGAATTCCAAGATCGAAAGCTCTTGATACCAAGTAGAAAATAATAATAAAATTTATTATTTAGAATTAATTGAAAATACATTCTCATATCCCCTATTTGTAACAATTTAATTCTCCTAAAAAGGGAAATAGAGAAACTAGGAAAACTAGGAACAAATAAAATAAAATAAAATATTATGTATCTATTTCCTCTAATTAGGAAGATCCTACAGATATTATCCCAGATTACAACAGATTTTAATTTGGACTCAATAAAAATAATATATTTATCATATTTTTAAGAATTTATGTATATTTTTCAATATACATATATCACATATCCTATCCTATTATTTTCAAAGTAAATGTATCAGCATATCAGATACATGTTGTATCCGATACACTAATAGTATCTGTGTATCATAGGGAAGATATGATATTATTTTGTTAAAAACAAATGTTTTTTGATATTATTCATGGAGGAGCCATTTTTCTTAAATTGAATACAAAGACTTAGTAACTAAAAACTAATTTATGATGGATGTAATTTACCCCTACAAATCAGGATGACAAATATTGTAAAATATATTGGCATTCTTCATCAAACTTCATTTACTTATACACCTCAATAAAATACGGAGGCTGAAGGCAAGAATAGACATTTGGTTGAAACAACTCACACACTTTTAATTTATGGTGAGGTCCTCAACATTTTTGGGGTGATTGTATTCATACTGCATGTTATCTTATTAACTGCATTTCATTTTCAATTTTAAATAACAAAATTCCCCTTTCTATTTTATTTCTTCATGAACCTCTATATCCCTTACCTCTTAATGTTTTTGGGTGTACATGTTTTGTTTATAATTTTAGTCATAATCTTGATAAGTTATCTCTTAGATCACGTATTATTACGATTTATTCGACCGCAAAAAGGATATAAGTGTTTCTCTCCTTCTCTTAAGCGTTATTTTATTTTCGTAGATGTCAATGAGTTTTCTTTTTACTTTAAGGGTCCTTCTTTTGATGTGTCTCCATCTACTATAGTAAATATTCCTATTGTTTGTGTTCCTCCAGTTGTACCTAGTCCATCGTGAGATTCTCCTCCTCCACCACCACTTTAGGTTTATAGTCAAAGACTTTGTTCCCAACAATTACCAAATGACTCAATTCAATTGTCAACTCTTTTCTCTCTTCTAGCTCCCGACAACTATGTCTGACCTTCCAATTTTCCTCCGTAAAGGTATATGTTCCCATAATCCCTCTCCACATTATATTGTTTTGAGTTCCATAAATTATCTTCACATTATATTTTTAAAAAACTTGGTACATACGACTTATACACCAGTTTGAGGGAGAGTGTTAGTTATAATATTATGTATCTAGACTTAGCCCATATTTTCTTTATTATTGGTCATCCTAAATATATTACCCTATCTATATTTTCTAGACAAGGGAAATTACTCCTTGTTGATACCATGTCAGAAAAACTGTTTCTGATATTATTCATAGAGTAGTCATTGATCTTTAAATAAAATACAACTTCATAACTTAAAATCCTAATTTATGATGGATATAATCTATCACTACAATTCAGGATTAATGATCCTGGAAAATAAATACAAAATATAAAATATGGCAGCCTATTAATCCTCCTAATTATGTGATTAAAACTATACAAGAAAATATTTACTCCAGCATAAATCAAGGGATTCTGACAGGTTTGATAATGAAATATCTTACCAAATATTTCTGATTATTAAATCATATAACATCTCCATATGTAATGTAATCATACCATATATCTAACATTGTTATTCTTTTTATCAAACTCTAAATTTTTTTTTTTATCAATGTAACCAATGTCACTTATCCAAAGTTTGTCAGTAATTATGTCTAATGTCAAATGGGAAAATTTGTTGTCAACCTTAACCAAGATTGTTTTGCCAGTTTCAGCCAAGCAGATTTTTTTCGTAGCCAACAATCCAAGAGTTAACTTTTAGGGTTGAGTTAGGTCCGGTTTCATAGTCTATCATATATCTGATATTGACCACCCAATGAGCTAGCTTTCAGCATTTATACTTAACCCAAATTCAAGTGTATGAAATAACAACCACAACAATAGACTTGAAACTCATGGGAACTTATGTTTCTAAGATGAATTACTTGAGTGAATTGAACTTAGTGCATTACCTATATAAATGCATTATGGATTTAATTATAGTAACAAACTTTTAAAAATTCATTGTATTAAGAAGTAGACTTTAAACTTAACTCAGCTCCACAAAACTAGTTTGTAAGATGAGGTTCACATCACACCTACTTATATACTCTAAATTAGCCTTATCAGTAATAAATGTAGGACTTCCAACACACCTCCTCACGCCGAGATATATATATCTCATGCATGGAACTAGACATTAATGGGTGATCCAATAACGGATCCGATAGCGGGTGAAACAATATGCCCATCTAACAAGAAATCTCGTTAGGATAGACTCTAACCCATGATTCTGATATCATGTTAAAAGTGAACTTTAAGCCTAACTCAACCACACAATACCAGCTTGTAAGGTGAGGTTTGCACCCACTTATATACTCTAAATTGGTCTTATCTCTAGTCGATATGGGACTTCCAATACATTGTAAGAAAATGTGACATCCCAGATGATTATTAGAGGAGTTAAATATAAAAAGAGAAAATGAACATGAATACATACAAATACACACATACTCCGCTATATGTGGGCATACATAGTCACCAATAAGAAGGGTATGACCGTACATGGCTTTACATAACTCTAAATTTAAAGAGGTTTATTAAATTTTCATGTAACAGGTATGAGAAGATTGTGATAAATTACCTTTTACTGAGGAAGAGTCATTTGATGATTGGCCGCTCTCATCAGACACACAGAGGAAAACTGAATTGTTCACAAGATTACCTAATGCAACCAAAATTCCAAGACAAAATTGTGCAAGCAAAAAAAATCCAGGTATTGGATAGTGCCATAGTCCTACCATCTCCCAAATTTTCATGTCCTGTACATATGTATGAAAAACTTTACAAAAGGTTGAAAGTACGTTTACTCATAAATTGTCACTCTAAATGATTACCCGTCCAAGTTTCCAGTTCAGAAATGTGAATGCCACATTAAATACATAGGTGCTAACAGCCCACAAGAGAATGAAGACAAGAAGCAGTCCATTCAATCTGTGTAGACGAAATAAGGAAGGAAAGGCATAAATAACATATCCAACGTAAGCAAGTAGCCCAAATGCACATAAGCTTGCAAAATGGAAGCTCCAAAAGGAAAGGGCAAACAAGGAGACCTGCAAAATAAAATCAATCAAGGGAATCAATAAACAAATCATTTGGTATTAAGTAAACTAAATGCGTATGAAATAAGATATAAGTAGTTGAAATGCATCAGTAGAGATCACAACAAATCCTATACCCATTGGACACATACAATGAGTACTATAGTACCCATATTCATTTCCCAATGTATGTGTGGAAAGGGGGGACATATCTAATGAAAGTGAAAGGAAAAAGGAATTAATCTTGGTCATCCAATTCATAAATGGTCATGGTTGTTTCAATCAATTCTAATCTTAACTATACTTTGAATTATATGGTCGAGATTTGTTCCTCTTGTGCTTTCACCCGTGTGTCTCTCTATATAGATAGATATACACACACATAGAGAAGTAGTATCAAATGACTTTGCTATAAATTACATCAACTACGACACTAGCAATAACCTCTTACTGGATAATTTTATCTAAAAATATGTACTTAGAGTAAAAGTTTCTAATCACACATACACACATATATTAAAATAAAGAGGATCAAATGTCACTAATATATATGTTACACCAACTATTACAATAAACAATAACTTCTTATTTGATAATTTTATCTCAAAATATAACTTGGGATTGGAAGTTCTAATCACTAATTGCTCAATATTCCATTAATATAGGTTTAATTGCACATTTTACAACTCAACTGTCCATTTCGGCTATTTCACCATCAACTGCCAATAGAAAAAGGGGTAACATGACAATTTCATAGATGATGTGAAATTCTTTAATGTGGCAATGGTACGTTGATATGCAATCAAAGTTAAAAAGAAGTCCAAAGTTTTGAAATTAAGGAAGTAAAATGTGCAAATTTTTGAAATTAAAGTGATAAAATTTGCAACATTATATGAGGTAAGATAGCAAATATCAAAAAACCGTTTCTGATACTATTCATAGATGAGCAATTGCTCTTAAATAGAATACACAGACATAATAACTCAACATTCTAATTTATAAGCGATATAATATATCCCTAGAGTTTAAGATCAACAATCATGATTAGAAGGAAAAGAACGACCATTTTGGCTCTCCTTTTGCTCAGATTCGCACAAAAGAAATGCAGATTTAGGGGTTTCTCAAACAAGGTCACATGACCCAACCCTTTTCGGAGTGTGACCCGTGCTCAATTCCACCCAAAACTCGGTGCACTAAATCAAACCAAAAATTGTGATTCATGGGATTCTGAAATCAATTTGAAAAATAAAAGACCAATTTAGGTGCAAAAACGAGTGTTGCAAGGAATTATATCACATCAGTAGAGGATTGTATCTTATTATACGATATGAATAGTGTATCATACCACACAAATCTTGTATCTTACAATAATTACGAACATAGTTCCTAATATATATTGTGACATCAGTACAGTTGCTCTCTCTCATAATTCCATTCTTCAAGCTCTAACCAAGCATATGGAGCTGAATATACTTTTCCTTCGCAAGAGAGCCATTAACATCATTTTAAAAGTTCTGTATATACCTTCTGATCAACAATATGTCGGTGTCCTCACCAAGTCACATGCTTCCAGTTTTTGAGAGACAAGCAGAAAGTGACTTCTAGAGTGTCACCTTCAGCTTGATGGGTATTGATGTAAGTTCATCTTATATTTTGATTTCTAAGACAAGACTCTAAACCAAGTAAAAGAAAGAAGTTAAAGGAAATTCCCTCCTAAACAATTTTATTTTCCTTAAGCATTAGCCTCCTTGGTGCGGGTTAGGGGTTCATCAGGTATGTTAGAGAACATAGTCGTTAAAGTTATGGGTACAACATTCTCTGTATGTTTGGTATTTGTATTTCTTAAACAGTAGTTATATTTTTATTGGTTGTAACTGTCAGTAGTTGATGTTGGTTGGTTAGAGTCCATATACATCGAATCTAGACCATCTTATTTTCTATAAATAACTTTGTGCTCTTCTATGGTTCCATAAATAAAGCATTACAGATTCAGTTTACTTTTCTCTCAGTTTATCTTTTCTTTAGAACCTTTAGAATTTTTTAACATATGGACAGGATGGATGATAGATAAATGAATTGCATTACCGCCACTAATAAATATAAGCAAAAAACGTCATCATTTGGCATCTTACCATTTAACTTTAGAAGAATGATTTTGTATGTAATATTGTGTCTTGTTTGGTTATTTTTTATGAATGCTCTTTATTTTGTAATCACACAAGTTTTATTAGTTCACGAGTAAGGATGAAGGGAAATCATATTTCAATTTACTAAAATTCAAGTAATGAGGAAGGTGTGGTAATCTAGCACCTAGAGGGCACAAGAATGGGGCTTACCATTGTTACCCATGTCAATATGACAAGATCCTGATCTTAATCCTAAACAAGATTATTTACCTAACATAAAGGGTGCACACACAGGTATATGAATGCAATTTTCTCTAAAATGTTAACTAAAAATAGAGTATAAAAGTACACCGATGGAGCAAAGATTAATAAAAGAGAGTCAAACTCTAAGATCATTTATCACTGATAACAGATTACAACATGTTTTAAGAATATATACCGGGAAACCATACGTGAAAAAGTTGATACTGAAAGTTCGAAAAACAGCTCCTCTGAGTAAAACATTCGTGTGTCTCACACCAGATCTGCACATTTAATAAAGGCACTCAGCAAGCTTTAAAGTCAAAATCCACATTCCCAAAAAAAATCGGGAAACAAAAGGTGAGATGTAAATGAAAAAACAATAATATCATTCAATTAAAATAAGCAAAATTGATACATTAGTCACCAGTGAACATATATCTCAACCTCATTTCTCATAAGTTTAGTCTTAGAGAAAACTTCCATGTAGAAATTAAAAAAATAAGCAAATAGTAAATCAAACATTGCCCATTGTGAAAATAAGGGAGAATAGGTGTGGGGTTAAACCCCTTGTGTAGAAACTACACATAGGGTAGTGCATTTACAATGAAAATATGTGTTGAGCCCAAATACACACAATTAGGGTAAACAATATAAACTATTGTATCTACCCACATCTAACACTCCCCCTCAACCTGGGACATATAAATCATATGTACCAAGCTTGTCACAAATATAATCAATTCTAGGTCGTTGTAAAGACTTGGTAAAAGTATCTACTAACTAATCACTCGAGTTAACGAACAGAGTCTTGATATCTCCGGATACAGTCTTTTTTCAAATAAAATGACAGTCAACCTCAATGTGCTTGGTCCTTTCATGAAAGACAGGATTATAACTAATATAGAAAACAACTTGATTGTCATATATAAATGTCATTGGAGTGACATCTCCAAATTGCAGCTCTTCAAGTAATTGTTTAAGCCAAACAAGTTCACATATAATCTTTTGTATGGTTCAAGATCTGAGAAAAGCTCTCCCTAACAAATTTTGAGTTCATCAATCAAGTTTCCTCTAAAATATCAAATGAATACTATATTTGAGATATACCACAACCATTATTGGATTGCACTACCTCAATCCCTATGAAATATCTAAGTTTACCAAGATCTTTGGTCTGAAAGTGGTGACAAAGGTGTTGCTTCATCTGGGAGATTCCATGGTAGTCACTCCCTGTAAGGACAATATCATCAACATATACTATTAAATAGATACACCCAACACTTGACTGACGATAAAAGACTGAATGATTTGCCTCATTGTGAGTCATACCAAACTGTTGAACAAAGCTACTAAATTTTCCAAACCAAGCTCTAGGAGATTATTTTAGGCCATATAAAGATTTGCCGAAACAACATACCAATCCAGAAGACTCTCCCTAAGCAACAAAACCAAGAGGATGTTCCATATAAATTTCTTCCTACAAATTGTCATTTAGAAAAGCATTTTTGACATCCAATTGGTAAAGAGGTTGTTGTTAAAGAGTAGTCATTGCTATAAATAAGCACATAATGGAAGTGCAAATTCAGTTGTTAGAGCTAAAGGGGATGGAGGATTGGGCACTAGATGGTCGATTGGGGATTAGGACATGGTCATCAGCTATACACTTGAAGAGTTGATGGAGGTGGAGGGTGGGGAGGTGAACTAGACACAACACGAGGAGCACATATAATAGGAATATCAACTGTGGTAGACGGAGACCCGAGGAGTAGACAGAGACACAGACGTAAGGGAGGAAACTTAGTAAAGAGAAGACTCATTGAATGTGACATTGGCTGAAATGAAATAGCAGTCAAGAGCTTGAGAGAAACATTTATATCCTTTGAATGTGACATCGGCTAAAATGAAATAGTTACCAAGAAAAGGAGAGAAATATTTATATCCTTTTTATGATCTAGTGAAACATAAAAAGACACATTTGTGTGATCAAGGAGATAATTTATGAGACCAAGATTCAAATTACAAACAAAACATGTTGATCCAAAAACTTTAAGTAAGGGATGAAGAGCTTCATGAGGAAACAAAATGGGATGAGGGAAACTAATATCTAACACCAAAAATGACATGTGATTCATAAAATAACATGCAGTGAGAACAACATCACCCGAAAAAGAGTGTGGGACATCACCATGAATTAAAGTTGTACAAGTGGTTTCAATAAGATGCATATTCCTCTAATCAGCCACCCCATTTTGTTGTGAGGAGAAATGGATCTTACCAGTGAAAATGAGCAACGATGGTGGATTTGTGGTTGGAGAATGATTCTGCGATGAAGAATGGTTGGATGAGATGAAACTCTCGAGAGAGAACGCTCGCGAGAGAGTTTCGAATGTGCGAAATGAAAATGAGGCGTGACTGATGCGGAGGAAAGATGAAGACGTGGATCTGACGCGTTGGATGAAATGCGCTAATGTGCGCGACGTGATGTGAAAGAGAATGTGTGGCGTGTAGCTAACGCCACTGGTTTGAAGGCAATGGTGATGCAATCTGATGAGAGAGAAGCACGGTGGAAAAATGGCAAATGAAAATAGGAGGTGTGCCTTGGAAGGTGGCTAGAGGGAGTCTTTGGACTCTCTAGCCTATGACTTTCAAGAGAGAATAATTTCTGATGCAGAAAACTCTATTCTCATTTATCTCAAAAGTGAAAATACAAGAGAGGAGTTGGGTATTTATAGTAACACATGCTCCTTGAAAGCTAAGCAACGTACACAAGAAAATGTAAAAATACAAAAAGAGAACACTAAGGAAGGTACGTCAGATAGGATTCCATCAAAACCCTTCACAACAAATTTTCATTAAGATTAACCATGTACATCACGAATAATCATCAATAAAAATAACAAAGTACTGAAACCCTAAATTGGACTTAACATGGCTAATCCCCAAATATCAGGGCCAACTAAGACAAATGGAGACAAAGCAAATTGTGAGACACTACAAGGAAAGGAACTACAACTATGTTTCCCTAATTGACATGACCCACTCGACAAACTAGATAAATTTGACAAACTTGGAACAAGCTATTGCATCTTGGCAAGACTAGGATAACCCAACTAAGCATGAAGGAGAGATGGAAAGTCCATTGCAGTACCAACATGTGTAGATCCTCGTAGGTGATAACGACCTTGAGACTCACATCCTATGCCAATCATTTGTCCCAAACTTTAGTCCTGTCAACAAACAAAATCTTTGGTAAAAGAAATAAGATAATCAACGGAACAGGAGAGACAAATGATGGATAATAAGCTAAATGGAGAATTGGGAACAACATTATCAATGGAGAAAGAGGGAGAAAGACTAATAGTGCCAACACCATGGGAGGAGACCCTAGATCGATCGATCATGGTAACAAAAGTAAATAAGCCATAGAAGACAGAGAAGAAACAAATATTTGTTACCCATCATATGATCTATGGCACCTAAGTCAAGAACCCAAGGTCCATGAGTGAGGCCTACAAAAGACTACATGTGCATGCACAAGATGTAGTAGAACTAAGATGTTGGTGATCCTCATACCACTTAACGAATTCATTGAACATAGTAGAAGGGCCTACAGTATTAGATGAAGTGGGATCCACATTAGATGGTAGTGAGGGATGGTCAGTTTAGACGACTACAGTAGAGTGAGGAGGAAAACCATGCAAGACATAGCACTGGTCAATCTTGTGACCAAGCTTATGACAATGCTCACACTTGTGACACCCTTTTCCTGGCTTGCGAGACGGGTTGCGCTCACCATGTTGAAATACCAAAGTAATAGAATTATCAGGGGAAGTCGGTATATCATCAATCTGTTTACTTGGTACACACAAGAGAGTGGAACAAGTAAAGTAAAATTAGGAATAATAGGAGACCCCAAATATGATCTCAAACCTGAGAATAGTCATCAAACAGTCCATGTAAAGCTATAACATGAAGAACTTTGTCCGTTGCTCTAGTTCTTTCGTAAGAGTAGAAGCTAGAGGTAGTAGCTCATTAAAGTCATGAAGAAGAGAATGAACACAGAAAAAAAGGTGGTCTCAATGAAGCTAAAATCAACACAGAAAGGATCCCACTGAAGAGAAAAGTAAGGATAACCTTTCGAAAGACAGCATATACAAGGAAGAGGCAGTTGAAAAACTGAGCAGAAAGTGTCTTTGGTTGGAATGAGATCATGGACGAAATAACCAAAGCCATGAAGAGAAATACTGTGCAAAGCCTACTGAAGGTACAAGAGGAAGTAAGGAACTTGATTGTCAATGACAAAAGAAGGCATGCAATTGATTAAATAGCATGTTGTAAGAAATGCGTCATCCCATAAGTGAAGATGGACATTATAGTAAAAGTATGAGAGTTTCAACCAGGTGAAATTCCTCTATTTTTGTTTAAACAACACCGCTTTATAGTGGTATGTGCGGAATATTAAATGAAAAACTCCCTCCTTTTAACTCATTATCAAGCTTTGTGAAAATATTTCTATTGTCTGTTTATAGTTCTTTTCGAGCATAATAATCTGTAAGGCTGGGCTTCAATTGATGAAAACAAAAGGAATAGCCTTAGAGCTACAATTTAGATTGTATTACGTGTAGGATGAAATGAAATGAAGCCTAAAAATCTATACCATTTCATTTCCAACATACTCATTTTCCTCCTCCAACCCCCAAAATACAAGATGGGGTCAACTTATTCTATGCTAATTAGAAAAATAGAAAGGAAATTTTCCTTCAATATGCACTCATTTACAGGTTCTAGAACGTATGCTTGAAAAAATATTGCATAAAGCACATTAGAAAACTATATTTATTTCCTTTTGATTACCTTGACTCACGAATGAAAAATGAATGCTTAGAGGGAAGCAGTTGCTCACTCAGGCCAGAGTCTGTTCTGGAAATAATAAAACCCATCTCCTCTAAATCAGATTTAATAAAAGACAGCTGCACCACAAGAAAGAATGTCAGTCGAAGCAAGAGTAAAGTGAATCAGTGAACACAAATAATAAGGGAAAAGGAACTTTACTGTCATATATCATTATATTTTTATAAAACAGATATGTTAAATTGTAATTATGGTCCGCCTTTAAGTTTTCATTTGTGATTTTAGTTCGTTATTTTTTTTTCTACAATTTTAGTCTCTATATTTCAAACGATCCCTATTTTGATCCAATATTCAATCTTACATACGTTTTATTTCTTTTATTTTTTACAATTTGATTGATTAAGTTATTTTCAATGGCATTTTAAATGAATATGTAGGGTTTATGTGGGTAAAGACGCTAGTTCAAAAGTATATTCTTCAGTTTGCAACATGAAATATTGGTACATAGATAATTCTCCGGAGGACGCGGAGGAGGGGCTAGAGGAGTAAAACACAACTATGAAAGATGAAAGTGAAAAGGAAAAGGAATAGATGATACAAAAGATGAAGATGTGGGTGAAATAGCCACAATAGTGGATGTGGACCTGCCCCTCCCCCGTTGTTTTGCTGGATTATTTCTTATGTAATCATAAAAAGCTAACTTTTCAGGAATTTTAGACCAAGTTTATAATAAATTTTGATTTGCAGCTAGTCCAACACCAGCTCTGCTATATATTACTTGCTGGAAATAACTTTTATCCCATTGATACCGAGTAGTGATTGATAAGCTGGGAAGTAAGAAAAAGATAATAATAACTAATTAAGTTTCACATGTTTGACTTTCTAATTTATTATTTAGAATTACAGACTTTGTTTGGCAATTAATTTATTTGTTTTTAACTTTCTCAACTGAACTTCCCCTTTGGCAAATCCTAGATCAAAGATGGAACAACCAATTGCATTGGCCATTGCATGTTGTCAACTATTATCTTAATCCTATGTTGCCCTATAATCCTGAATTTAAAGTTCATAATGAAATAAAGCATAGAATGTATGACTGTTTAGATAGGTTGGCGGGAGACATTGATGAGATCTCTAAGATCGATGCTGATAGGGTTTTAAAAGTGTGTGTGTGAGTTGAGTTTCGCGAGAGATTGATTTCTTTACTAAAGAAATCTATCAGATGCTTAGATTGAGAATTTCAAGAGCAAATGAGGATTATTTTTTTTTTGGAAGAGCTCAACATGCACTTTAAACCAAAACCCCAACACCACAGTGGGAATCATGTAGTGATTAACATCCTGAGTTACAAAAATTTGCTTTTAGAGAATTGATTGGAACTTGAAGTCATCCGATTGTAAGCATAATTGGTGTTTGTGAAGAAAAATCATGATAGAACAAAAAGGATTTTAGAGAAAAAAAAAAAAAAACTAATACATTCATGATCATGCTTCTGATGATGAATGGACAATGGAGGAGAATGAAGAAAATTCATATTTAAATGCTTCATATTAAGACATCTTAGGATACTGGAATTTGATTAAGGTCACTCCTCCATCCTAAGATCGTAGATGCAAGAATCTTTGCGAAGTAGCATACCATTATTTCACTATGTTCCACCATTGTAGTGGCCACTCCAACCAATATTGACTACTATATATCAAATTACACTAACACCACTTTTAACCAATCTTGTAATCAAAACACACTTGTAATTTTGTAAATGGGTCTCATATTCATAGCAAAACATGTGATCCACGCATTTAAAATGTCCACAAACACTCAACCACGTCCTCCCCATTGTTAAATGCAAGTACCAAGCTTCTTACAAATATAATCAATTATAGGTCTTTGTAAAGACTAGTGAAAATATTTGCTAACGAATCACTTAAGTTAAAAAAACTCAGTCTTGATGCCTCCAGATACAATCTTTTCTCGAATAAAATGACAGGCAATCTCAATGTAATTGATCCTTTCATGAAAGACATTATTAAAGCTAATAAGAAAAGTAATTTGATTACCCCATTGAAGTGTCATTTGAGTGACATCTCTAAATTGCAATTCTTTAAGTAATTTTTTAAGCCAAACAGGCTCACACAGAGGCCATAGCACTATATTATGCTTTTGCACAATATCTTGCCACAACACTTTGTTTTTAGCTCTTCCATAAATCAAGTTACCTCCAACAGAAACACACTATCTGAAATTAGGTCTTCTATCAAAAAGAGAGATCCTAACCAATCAACATCTTAATAGCAACAACTTTAGTATGGTTATTATGACCATATATGTAGCAAACCTTTTCTAGGAGATTCGTTATTGTACTTTAATATACGAATGATTGCATTTCAATGATCTGCACATGGGGAATTGAGAAATTGACTCACCTCACTGCCTACAAAGGAAATGTCATAACGAGTAACAATAAGAAAGTTCAATTTTCCAACTAATTTTCTATACTTCTCAGGATTTGAAAAAGGCTCCTTCTGTCAACAACTTTTGAGTTCATCAACCCAATCTCCTCCAAAATATCTCACGCATACTCCCTTTGAGATATAGCAATAGCATTATTGGATTACACTACCTCAATCCCCAAGAAATATCTAAGTTTGCTAAGATCTTTGGTTTGAAAGTAGTGACAAAGGTATTGTTTCATCTAAGAGATGTCATGGTGATCACTACCTCATCAACATATACTATTAAATAGATACACCCAACACTAGAGTGACGGTAAAAGACTGAATGATCTACCTCATTGTGAGTCATACCAAATTGTTGAAGAACACTGTCAGAATTTTCAAACCAAGCCCTAGGAGACTGTTTTAGGCCATATAAAGATTTATCGAGATGACATACCAATCTAGATTCCCCACGAGCAGCAAAACCTAAAGGTTGTTCCATATATATTTCTTACAAATCTCCATTAAGAAAAACATTTTTGACATCTAAATGGTAAAAAGCCATTGTAGATAAGCAATCATGGCTATAAATAAGCAAACAGAAGCCATCTCTGCCACAAGAGAAAACATATCACTAAAAATTTATGTGTAACCTTTGGCCGCAAGATGAGCTTTGAGACAATCAATAGTGTCCTCAGGACCAACTTTGATAGCAAAGACCCACCTATAACCAACAATGGATTTCGTAGAAGGCAATGGGACAAGCTACTAAGATCCATTATTCGAAAGAGCATTGATTTCATCAAGCATGGCTTAACACCAACCAAGATGAGCTAAGGCATCACCTACAGATTTTCAGATTTTCAAATGCCTTAGAGTTGCTTACAGGACCAGAATCAAGGAAAGTCAACTTCCCTTCAATCTTCTTCAAATGTGTGGGCAAAAAAACGTATATTAATGCATTTGATATTCCTTTGTCCAAATTACCTTCTCCTTGTATAAAGGAGATATGGTCTTTGTGCAGATTTTTGAAGAAGTTTATCTTGTTGGTATGGAGGAGTGCAAAAATCATTTGAATGGGCATATTTTGTTAACAAAAAGAGATAAATCGCTTACACATTTAGACCTTTGTAAAAAACTTGATGCGGCTTGGAAGCATGTGGATCAATGGAAGGCAATTTCACTTGGCAAAGCATTTTATGACCATCCTCATACCATTTAAGAAATTCATTGAGAATAGCAAAGTGTCCTGCAATATCAGATGAAGTAGGATCTACATTAGATGGTTGTGATGGAGGATTAGTTTGGACCACTACAACAAATTGAGGAGGACGACCATGTAAGGCATAATACCTATCAATCTTATAACCAAGCTTGTGACAATGTTCACACTTGTGATGCCTTTTGCTCGACTTGTGAGAGATTATGCTAACCATGTTAAGATACCAAAGCAAAGAAATCATCACCAGTGGAAGAAGGTATACCATCAATCAGTTTACTTGGCACATGCAAAAGGGAGGAACAAGTAGAAATGAAATTGGAGACAAGGGATCCCAAAATTTGATCACGAACAAGAGAATGGTCATTAGAAAGTTCATGTAAAGCCAATAACATAAAGAACTTTGACCATTGCTATAGTTCTTGAGAAAGAGTAGATGCAAGAGGTAATAACTCATTAAAGTCATGAAGGAGAGAATGAATTTTACCCAGATATTCAACCATTGGTCCATGATATCTAGAAGCAACAACATCAATATGATTGGAACAAACACCATAAAGACATTGAGTGTCATTGGGACAGACATAAATGAGCATCAATTTTCAACCAACAGGAAGCTTCACTAGCATCAATAGAAAACACACCCTGAGTGAGATGATCAACATACCCCTAACTCTTAAGCCAAAACATAAGGTATGATGCCCAAGTTTCATAATTAGCGTCATCTAATTTGTCAATGGCTAGACGCTCCTTAACATAATTAATGTAGACTGTAAGATCCGATAAAGTGTTAGTAGAGGTAGATGACAAGGCCATAGAGGTAGAGAGAAAAACCCTAAAAAAATAGTGAAACCATGGATGGAGAGGAGAGAGAAAAACCCTAAAAAAATAACATTCTTCAATCAAGTCAACAAGCATAAATCCAGAAAGAAGGGGAGACAATGATCTCGATGGAGGTGATCGTTGTTAGAGATGATGTGTAACACATCACGCGTGGCTAAAAAAGGGAACAAGTGTGCGACTTCAAGCAACATGTGAGAGTGTGTGACTGCTTCAATGATGGCATTCTTGGCGACATGGTGGTCACCTGTTTTAAGCAGTGGCTTCGGCAACAACGACGGTTGTTGCTACAGCAACAAAAAAGTTGTATATGAGGTTACCAGAAAACCCTAGCTCTAGATACCATGTGAAAATAGTGAAAACTAGGTATAGATTAATTCTCCTGTGTAAAAAATACACATAGGGTAATATATTCATAATCAAGAATAAAAAAGGAAAATATGGCTAAGCCCAAATACACATAATATTGTAACTAACATAAGATATTGTAACTAACAATATCTTAACAATATCTAACACATCTCAACAAAAATTACAACTTCACTGTGATAGCACCATTATTATTTTACTATGGTTAAACAAGAGTGAAATGGTACCTAAAAAACTTTAAGGCATCATAAGCCTATCAATGTGCAAAAAGAGAAATACAATACTATTAAGTAGAAAAAAAAAGCAATGGAATAATCAACAACATAGACATTGTCAAGTTTGGTATATTCTACATGTAAGCTCTACTACATTAAGAATAAAATATATCACAAGCAAAGTGTGAGAGTGGGCCTACTTTACCTTAAATGCGAAAGCCCGAATGTGCTAAATTAGTCATTTTCAATCATTTTCAGTACTAAAAATAAAATAATGAAACAGATACATACCATTGTATAGTAAAACAACAGAGAAATGCTAGAACAAACTTGAGGCCACTCAGAATTGGCAGATATTTTGTACAGACCAATTAAATCAGCCATCCAATGCATCATACTAGGAAGTTCCATTGGAAGCTGATATATGTAAAGCAGGAATATATTAAAACCTGCATACAGCTGAAGAAGCCTCCACCACCTTTAGAACCAATAGGACAAACATAAGCCTGTAAGACACTGAAAGCACCAAATATCCTAAAGAGATTATGAAAGAGCGTAAAGGAAAAATCAAATAAAAATCACCTGAAAAGCCCAAGAAAATTGCTTGTCAGAGACCAATCCACTAGACCAACACAACTACCAATGAAAAAAGGTAGAGATGCCCATGAAGGATGGCTAATTCCAACAACTAGTTGAATGGCAGGCAGCAGCAAGCAAGATGCCACCCGAAGGTGAGAACCTTCAATACACAAATAGAGTATCCAATGACATTATTTGCAACAATATGTGGTTGCTAGAATGACAGCTATAAATAAATATATTGATCATAAAATATTGAGGGTATAAAATCGTTCAGAAAAACGATTACCAAGTTTTAAAGAGCTAAACATGTGTGAATGGTTAAATAATGACAATACATCTATGGTTCTGAATGATAAACTAAAGTTGTGCAGGAAAGCTTTAGAGCCTCATGGTTTCCATTTAAGTAAAACAGAGTATATGGAATCCTAGTTTAACCAAACACGCACTAGCATTGTACTAGAGGTAAAAAATGGAGATTATAACAAACCAAAAGTCATAATACTTAGGCATCTCTATAATCCAAAATATTCGAGAAATGGTGACATGTAAATCTTAAGACTCTAGTGGACAAGTGGAGGAATGTTTTTTGCGTTACCTGTGATGGATCAAAAGAAGTCTCTCAAACTAAAAAAGGTAAACCTTATCACAACCATACAACAAGCCATGCTTAACGGTAATAAGTTTTGAGACATCAACCACATAAGCTAAATGTTGGGAAAATGAGAATGTTGGGTTGAATGAGTATAATAACTTCAAGTGAGAGTCATGCTAATAGGAAAATAAGGTTCAACAACAAACTATGGTGGTTTAACCATGTATAAAAAAATAACAAGATAAAAACACTAATGATGGTTGATCAAATACATAATATCCTAATAATGCAGGGCAAGGCAAGGTCAAGCAAAACACTAGATGAGACCATTAAAAAGAATTTAGACCTTATAATGTTCTATCTACAAACTTAACTTCTCGAAATCCTTTAAAAGGGTATTGAGCATGTGTTTGTTGAGAAGTCCCACATCATTTGTGTTAGAGAATGGAGGGTCTATGAGAGAAGAAAGGGAAAACAGAGGACTTAACTGTTAGTCAGTTAAGTGGGTTTGGGGGAAAGAGGCCTATATAAGAACCTCTCGACTGTATCAATTAGTTAGTTGGACAATTGTTGATTTGTTGACCGGTCATAGCACCTGGTGAAGGAGGTTAAGCTCCTGACTATCTTGTATTCTTGTTTCTTTCTTGTGAATACAAACCCATTATCCATTCTTTACTGAACTGTGATTGTCTTCTGTGAGGGTAAGAGTGTAAGCGAGTTAGAGGTCTAACCTGAATCTCTAACAATTTGTCTCAATTATTCGACAACTTTGCCAAATGAAAATTGCTTTTAAGATGAAATATGACATGATATTAGACTCATCTAGGAAAATATCAATATGATAGACTTGGCTTTTATAATAGGCATCTAAAAAGGGGGTGTTCAGAAGTCCCACATCTCCTCATCAATTGGTTATATATTTGTCATACAACATCTGTTCAGAAGTCCCACAACTTTGCTTAATATCAATTGGTTTTAAGATGAAATTTGATAGTGTTTAGTCTGGATGAGGATATCTATGCTCCATACACCATCTGTACCATTGGCCTAGTTTAAAGACCAACAACCACATTGTATACAATTACACTATTTCACATGGCATCACAAGTTCCCTAAATATTTCCTTCTATTGGCTCTATTTTTTTCTCTCCATAGGACAAACCCACTATTCATCAAAAACACCAAACAAGTTATCCTTAATATATTAGAAGCTGATGGGCAATACAAGAACAAATGAGAGCAAGATTCAGAACCCAGCTGGCACATCATAAACAACAACCCTCCAAACAAAGGATTTAAACTTGGAATGAGCATCAAATGCATTTATCCATGGGAAGGAAACATCAATGGGAGAATTGGAACGGGATTTGGAAGAATGTGAACCCCCAATGTCTAGAAAACAAATTCTCTTATTTGAATTAGAAGAGAGATGAATAGAGCCCATCATTCAAAGAATCCCCTGTCACTTGGATTCTAAAAAAGTGAAAAATTCACAAAACAATTGAATGGGATAAAGAATAAACTTAAAAACAGAGGCATTGGATAACGAAGAGAGATGAAAAGTCTGGCAAATGCTTGAGAAAAAGGAAAGTAAAAGAACTAAATAAGAATGTGGTATAAATTTTCAGGGCCTATCATGCAAAGCATTGACTAAGAGAATAGCATCTCATTCACCACAATGCAAGCATACTTCAACTAAGTCCACCTTTAGTTCAATCAACCAAGAAAAATGTTGTTTGTCACAAAAAACAATTCAAAGAAGAATGCACATTTATTTGCATAAGCACAAGAGATGACATCCATATGCCAACACTGGACAGTTCATATTGTGTGTTCACACTTGGTACAAGGCAGTCATAATAAAAGAGAACAAAGAAACAAAAGGATGAAAGAAACTACTTACAAACCTATATGTTCTATAATTGATAAGAAATGATCCCAAGATGAATCTCGCCATGTTTTCAGAAAATGTCTCTTCCCATATATATCAACCAACGCAATGAGAAGAGCTAGCAGTTGTATAACCAAGAAATAAATTGCATAGGGAGATTTCCATGACTGAACTCTGCAAGAGCATAACCCAGAATTAACAAATCGGTAAGTTTATAAAAGGGAAAATCAGTAGCAAATGAGAAATACAATAATCTCACATCATAAACCCAATCAACTTTGCCCACCAAGCTTGTGGAGCACTCTGTGACATTGGTTGAGCAGCCCATATTACCAAATAAGTCACTTCAGAAAGTATTGCAACTACAGAAAAGATAACAATTGGCCACAGTAACAAAAACCTCCTGCGGAAATGAAATCCTATAGCAAGGAAAACAGAAATAGTAGTAGTTAATTAAAACTGTTAAAAACATGAATTAGTAAAACTTAGTTTCAACAAGTTTCAACAATCATCAACCCATATGAATAAATTATGTGCAATTGCTATCACAAGGACCATTAGCACTTAATAAATATAAACATTCAAAAGGAGACCTACCAAGTCATCTTTCAAATAGAAACAACTCCAACTAAGTTAGAATGAATTCTCTGTTTCAATAAAAAAAAAATTAAAGGGGTGTGGTTGATTGGATTGACACAATCACATCGTTGATTGTTAATATGTTCCTTATTTTTTCTTTTTCTATGGTTCCTATTCACAAATTTTTGAAAATCATAGAAGGACTACATTCCTTACTGAATATACGGCATAAAATGTTGGAAGGAACTCAGTCCGAAATTATCTGTGTGAGAGGCTACCCTAACAACTAACAATTATAAGTATTAAAAAGATTACTACGCGAGGTAAATTCACTATTAATCTGCAAATGATATATAGAACCTGTCAACTATCCAGTAATAAAAGAGAAGGGGATGAGAGAATAGTTCTCTTCAACGTAGAATTCTCATGGAAAGGTCGTCATTTAAAATTGTGGAAAAATATCAAAATTATAGGTTAATACTTTAAAAGCAACAATAACTTGGAAACGAACAGAAAGAACTAAGCAGCTTACCTAATTGTGATACATTGTACAGGATGAGAAGAAAGGCAACCAAATCAACAAGAGAGATCAAACTCCAGTTGATTAAAGCAGCTGCAAGAAAGGAGCAGATAAAATCAGCACATACTTCAATAGCGGAGTACATATTCCATCGTGTGTCTTCTTTACATAAAGAAATCTGACATAAAAAGGTAATTGAAAACAACATTTAAAAAATACACCTAATACGTTTACAAAGAGTAATAATAATATTCCTTCTAAATCTTGAGACTAAAAAATAAAAATATAAAATCACACAATATATATGTGGATACTGCCACAGCCCAGTCGCTAGTGCCTACTCACTGTCACTTCAAAATTAATAATAAATTATTCACTATAAGAGCATCTAGTGATTAACGAGTTCACAGTGATTCTAATCTAGTTAATTCAGAATCTTCAAATGCAATATTATGATTTTACGATGACATGAATTTCACTAGGCTTAAAACAATAACTGCATAAAACCAAATCAATCAGTAATGACGAACAACCTATGCTGTCAACTTCGCATTTAATATATTACAAGTTTTAGCGACCAAAACTATATTCAATCCAACTAAGAAGCTCACTCTTACTTCGTTGAGAAAACACAAATTGCAAATAACTGTACCTGACAGAAGCAGTGAAGGCAGCACGAAGCCGGCGAGAAACTTTCCCATTGAATTCGGAGGCAAACACGCGATCACATCGAGATTCAAATCAATCAATCAGCTGATACGAGATTCGATCGTTCTTCGTGAAATGAGCTTTTCCCGAATCGCGAAGTACTTTCCGGCGCTAAGAGAAAAACTCGCTGCAAACTACCGCCAACTCTATAAAACGGAAATGTTGGTTTCACGCTTTTCTTTTCTTCGCTGCACAGTTTCAGTTTGACCCAAATTTTCGCAGATAAGATGCTCTAGCAAAACACACAGAATTGGGAGCTCCGTTGATCGAGATTTTTCTAAAAGCACAAGCGAGCGAAGATAACATATAAATAAAAATAATTAGTTTTTTTATGAAGCGAATAAATAAATAAATGACAAACGATTTTTAGCCAAAATCGTGCTAGACAAGGACGAGGAAGAAGGGAAGCAGATACTTTGAAAATTTAATAATTATGCGACTCCCTATGCTGCCATTGTCCAATTAGAAAACTTCTCGTATAAAATAAAATAAAAAATAAATTGTTTTCCATTCTGGTGCTTTGGAACCGCGTTGCTTCTGCCTGAAGCCGGCTCATGAGGCAGGGTAAGATGGTCATTTGATCATTTGAGACGTTTTTCATTTTGGTGTCATTTCCTTTTAAAACCGTGACTCGTGGTCCTCTACAAAATTCTGACGTACCGCAAGAGTACCAAATATTTCTGTTGTTAACCTACCAGTCTTCAACCTACAAATATCAGGGATTCGTGGAACAAAGGATAGAATTGTCTTTTACGAAAATAACAATGGGATAGAATTGTCATCCCATAATGTAAAAATATGTATTACTATATATGATTTTTAGGATGAGTATTTTTTTAAAAATATAGTTATATATTAACTTGAAACAAAAATATATACACAACCATGGTCGGCAATAATATAAAAAGAAAATTAAGTATTAGTAGTTTTAAACTATTATTTATCACAAATCGTTTATTTTACTATAATAATTTTAAACGTTATTGGTTGAAATAAAAATTTATTATACATAATATATATTTAAAATACGTTATTTTATTTATAATTACTTCAATAAATCTATTAACGTTTATAAGAAATATCTTAATTATTAAATATATGTTTAATTTCGTAAATAATTTTTTTTTATTGACTCGTAAAAATTATTTATACTTTCTCTAATATTCAAAAGATATTCAAAAGAAAAACTCACTTCTCCTTTACTCTCTTTTCCCTTCCTCTTCAGACAATTTTCTTCTTAAATCGTCATCTTCTCCCATCAACACCCCACTCAAAATCCCATCTCTTCTTTAAACAAAGTCTATATTTGGAGTCAGTGTAGAAAGCTCTTCCTCTCTAACCAATCAAGATCACAGTTAGAGGAGTAAGTTCCTTTTCTAATTTTGCTTCCTAGGGCCAATTTGCGTTTTCTGGTTTTGAGTAATGTTGGGGTTGCATGAAGTCCAACTTTACCCAAAAAGACTCCTTGCATGTGAGTGATTCCAACAAAGTACTTTGATCATTGATTTCGTCCTCTGTGTTTGTAAAATTAGGTGTATTGAGGAAAAGCTAAATGTTTTAAAAGTTTTGTTGTAATTGAATGAATTAAGCATCTGTTATAGCTTTGAGTGATGTGTAGATGTGTCTTTGTGAAATAATTGATTGATCTATGGAGCATTGACGTCAATCTGAATTTGGATTGGTTGTAATTTGTTGAATGAGATTATGGTTGAAATTCTGATTTATGAATGATTAAATTAATGCATGAAGCAATCTCATTTGCTTGATGTTGTGAATAGGTGAACTAGTTGAATTGATGAATTTAGAAAAAAAATGATATATGTAATTTGGGGTATTGGCTGGGAAGTTGTTTCATGGATTGGTGAACACAATTCAATTGATTTCGATGGGAATGTTTTGTACTTGTATAATATGTTTAAGTTTTGGAATGTAAGAGAAAATGCCTTTTGAGATCTATTGATCATGTTCACCAATAAAATGGTAGATGAAATCTGAGTTTTTTTATGTTGTTGATGTGAGCTCCTCTATGAGCCTTTTGATTTACCAGATTTGGCACTTCTTGAGCTTAAAGTTTGATATATGAAAACATTATACAATGTCGCGCCATTTAGACCGGGCCACTGACTTGGTCAGCTTTGGATAGTACTTTAGTATGGTAACTCAAACAGTGAACTCACTTGCTAGTTAGCGCATGGCGCCACTTTGGATCATTTGGTGTCATCATATTTTCAACTCTAACTTTTGACACTAGTCTAAACTTTATTAGTAGGTTGAAAAAATTCTAATTTGATCCAGTTTATCACATGTTGATCGATTAAATTGGTAGACTCGGTGACTCATTTAATTATAAGTTTTTTTAATTCAAAAAAAATTACAAATTTTGATTATTCAAATCTAAATAAATTTCACTTTAGAATGATGTTAAACTCAAAAAACAATTTAAAATAAAAAAATAACAAACAACTCAAATGTATTTCAAAAGCAAACTCAAAAATTAAATAAATAAGTTTCTATTATTGATCATTTTTATGTCATTTATCCATGTATAAGATTAGAGTCTTGAATGAATAAATCTATAATATTTTGTTCTCTTAAAACATCTTTTTTTATTTTTATTTACAATACAATAAAAAAAAGTGTTTTCACCACGGGCCGAGTTTTAAGTCGACGGATTGAAAATTGGCCCATATAAAAAAAATTACATTATTTTCAAACCTAATTCAGTCCAAACTTGTAATGGGTCGAGTTAGCTTGTGAGTTCTAACCTATTTTGACAGTATATATATATATATATATATATATATATATATATATTATGGATAAGTGTTATGAAAATATGAATGAGGAGCAAATGAATTAAGAGTATCAAAAAAAGATGAAAGGGTTTCAAGGAGGTTATTTTCATATAAAGAGATGTGATATATTGCATTGTATGTTATGTTTTGGTTGCATAGCCATATTCTTCTTAGGGAGGAAGGGTATGGTAAGATAGATAGTATTATGTATTTATTAGGAACACCCTTGAAACCATCTTTATACTTTAATAAACTCACAAACTCATGTAGAGGATGAGGTATATGTGGTTAAAAGTGAAAGAGGTTCCTATAACTAGTTTTGAAATTGTGGATCTTTTCTTTTAGGATATAGAGAATATACATTGTCACAATGAAGGGGAAACCAATATCTATTACTAGATTGTAACACGCTAGATTTTAAGAATTCTAATTTTATTTGATGACAGGTGCATGACTTTTGGAGTTTAAGTCAATGCATAAATTCGGATATTGAATATATTATTATATTATGTTTATGTATCTAGGAATGGTTTGATGTCTATTTCATTAAATGATATGATTTGGTTAATTGAGATATTTGAGCTATAATTTGTTTGTTTATTTATGTTTTGAATTTTCAAACTTATTATTAGATTATCTTTATTTTATAATTTTGAAGGACTTAAAACCTTATGTTTGTTTAAAGAAACCTTAGAATTTGTGATAAGACTATATTATACTTTATTGTATGATTGTTTATATTTCTTTTTTTTCTACCTCAGTTTAATGCTTAATTTATAATGATATAAGTAGAGCTGTCAAAATAGGTCACAACCTGCGGACCAACCCGGCCCATCATGGGTTCGAGTCGGGTTGGGTTTGAAAAAATTGTATTTTTTTTTATGCGCATCAGATTTCAACCCGGCTCATTTAAACCCGACTCTCATGTGGGTTGAACCCGTGGTTGGCCGGGTTGACCCACCAACCCACTTACCTTATTTTATTTTATTCAAATTTAATTTTAATTTTATAAAAAAATATTTATTATTATTTTTTTTGCTTAAAAAAATTATTTAAGTTTTCTTGTTTTCAAAATTAATTAAACACTTGGGAGTGAAATTTGTTTAGATTTGAATTATAGAAAGTTTGTAATTTTTTTTTATTTAGAAAAAATTGTAATTGAGTTAGTGAGCCAACTTGATTACTCACTAACCCGTGCGTGTTCGAATTTTTTTGACTTACTAATAAATGAGTCGGGTTGGATTGACTCACTAAGTGACCAACTCGTGGTGGATTGGACCGAGTGACCCGTTTTGACAGCTCTAAATATAAGAGAGTATAAATATTCTATTTTCTTGGATGGTTAAAATATTTATTTAAATTACAATAAATATTAGGGACTAAAATAAGATTTAAAAGAAAAATAAAATAAAAATATGTGTAAAAACTAAAGCAAAAAAGAAATCGCATTTTGTAAGAATTAAAAAGAGTGGTTTCGCATTTTATAAAAGTTAAAAACATTGATTTCAAATTTTATAAGAGGGCATAAAAAATAAATATTCTTTTAATAAGAAACAAAAGTAAAACTCGTGAATTTTAAATAGATAATCAAATTTAAGTAAAAATAATAATATATAGCTTAAAAGTTATATTAACTTTAAAAAAAACTGAGTCAATGTAAATGCGTTTATATTTAGAGAATTTCAAGATTTATAACAAGAACAAATATACTAAATTTGAATTATTTTTTCATTTTAAATTGTTTAATTTTTATGTATTTTATTTGAATAAAATAGTTTGAATTTATTAAATTTTAATTATTTTAGACGAGTAGTTTAATTGCTTCCCAATAAAGATAATAAAATTAATAATTATTAATTATCAAAGGTTAAATAGATTCATTGGTCCCTATTTTTGCTGGTTTTCTTCAATTAAGTTTCTGTTTTTTAAAAATATTAATTTGGTCTCTGAATTTGAAAAATTAAACCAATCAAGTACATTCCGTTAATTTTCCTGAACGGCATTAAAATTCGTTTTTACTGGCAAGAGTACCTGTAATTTTGTAAACAGGTGGCACGTAATGTCTCATTTTGTAAACACGTGGCACATAATTTCTTTAACCCAAATTAGGGTTTTCTGATTGGAGAAAACTTGATCCCTGCATCTCTGCCTGCGCCGTTTCAAGCTTTGCGGTTTCGCCTCTTCTCCTCCGCGGTGCTGCGAATCATGGAGGCGCAAGACTTGACATTTTTGAATGGGTTGCTTTGCCTTGCTTCTGGTTTTCTTTGATTTTTCAGGTGCAGACGGGAAAACGATGATGAAGGAGAATGGAGAACGCTTACGGAGACGAAGAATGAACTCGCGCATATGTCGTTCGAATAGGATTGATGATCAACGGCGCGATTAGGGTTTTGGCTTTGGGTTTTTGTGTTCTCTGCAGGTTGCGAAGACAGATCGAATCACGCTTGGTGGCGGATCGCGATTCTGGTGGATGCGCATGGAGGTTGTTCATGGTGCGAGATGTGAAGATGATGACTCGCGCAATGGCCTTCGAACAGCGGCGCTCTTCAATTGGGACTTTTCCGTTTCTGAGTTTTCCTCTGCAGGTGTGTGCGCGACAATGATGGATGCAGGCCGTGGAGGTTGAACGACATCATGGGCGTTGATGATGGTGAACGCGAGAATGGAGATGCTTCCATGGTGGTGGTGTTGCGGTACGAAAAGGATGTTGGCCGTGAAGGTGGTTGCGCGATGTTGGAGAAGACGACGGCGCGGACTGGGATCTCTGGCGCGAGGAAGACGATCCACATTGATGGTGACCTTAAAGACAATATGTGCCACCTGTTTACAAAACGAGACATTAAAATGACAGCTACCCTTGTCAGTAAAGACAATTTTTAATGTTGTTCGGAGAAGTTAACGAAATATTCTTGAATGGTTTAATTTTTCAAATTCAAGAACCAAATTAATTATTTTTAAAAAACAGGGACCTAATTGAAGAAAACCAGCAAAAATAAGAATCAATAAATTTATTTAACCATTATTAAAATATACGTTGGTTATATTTTTTAAATGACATCGGTGGAAGTTAATTTTTTGTTATGCTCCTTTAAAATATTTTAACATGTGTTTACAAGTTTATTTTTTAATTAATATTGGTCAAAATCATTTTCACCTAACTCGCTAATCACAATTGTGTTCGATAATATTGATAATGGTCATCTTTTTTAACTTTTCTATAGATTCATTTTTGGCAAACTGTTTACCCATGTCAACTAAAACAATTTTTTGGATTAACATGGATCACAAATAATTTTTATAGAAATTTATTGGAGGTTTTTCCAATCTACCCTAGATAAAAAAAAATAACTAACTTAGATAAAGAAAAAACACAGATTGCTTTCGTTTGAAAAAAAAAATCCTTAAAAACATCAATCAAATATAATTATGATAGACTTGAATTAAAAATATAATTTATCGACAATTATAAAAAAATTATTAACATTAATTACAAAATAATTTTATGTCGCGTGTATGGATAAATAATCTCAATAATGTTAATAAAAAACAATTCATATCAAAGTTGATAAAAAAAATTATCCTTATTAATTCTAAAATAAACTTACTAAGGTCGATGAGAAAATTCTATTTGATATTAGTTAAAAAATAATTATTTTAATGTTTCATCAAGTAAACCCTAACATATGTTAGGCAATGTATTGGATTAAGGGTTGTTGAGTCTTGTATGAGGTATCCATACCCTAAAGGATAAGACCCTGATCTTAGAGGGAGTTTTTCAGAAATCTGATTTCATAAGCCACTTACCTTCTTTCTCTAAAACACTAAGTTCCTAAAATCCTCTACCTTCTCTCTAAAATTTCCTCTGCCTTCTCTTTAACTCTCACACACTGACTCAGTGCATGTCCCTTTAGGTGGCACCTCCGCGACCACAACGTTAAGGGCTTCCTTTTGATCCGATTATATTTTCATTTGGACCGGTAAGTAATTTTCCCCTCTCCTTCGTTGTTTCTAGAGCCTAGGGCATGCAACGTTATTGGTTGCATATTACTAGTGAAGTTTCATCTTCATATCTTCTGCCAAATCAAGCTCTAAGAGCTGTTGCTGTCACCACTTTGGTGGCCTGTAGGGTCAGGTTGAGTTCTCGTGCTATGAAGGGTACTGTTAGGACATTTTTCAATTAGTTGTGCTTTGAGAAACCTAGGTAAGGGGAGCTAATTATTTTTGGTTGAATCTGTTTTAGTGTATTTATGCATGTTGAATTCAAAATATGATGTACAGTTGGAACTGTGTTGTCACTGTTGTACGTATCTGGTTTTGGTAGGAGTTGGACTGTGCAAATGATGAACCTGTGATTGATTTCCTGTGGCTTGTCTTGATGATTATGATCTGTTTTGGAATGAGATATTGATTGTGATTGATTATGTTTGGGAGAGGTCTTGGGGGAGGATTTTCAATTAGCATTGCTATGGGTAATAATTGGGTGCACATGTACTATTTCGGGTTACTATAAGAGATAGTGAGGTATTGAAATAAGGCGTTTGAAGTCTAGAGCACAATAGGACAGTTTGGGTAACGTAGATAAATCATTTAGGGCCTGTTGAGAGCATTTTGTTGGTAGGATAGAGGAGTATTAAAAACCTGAGTTGGCACATCCCTGATCATAGAGCAGCCTTGGTCTGATCTAGTTAGTTGTGACTAGTCATATCTGTTGGCGTCGACGGTGAGTCTGATGCGTTCAGATATCTGATTCCTCTCCGATGATCAATTGAGGTGTAAGGAGGATTGGGAGAAGGTAAGATCTCTACTGTGATTATAATTAGATAAACGGTTTAGTAATTGGGAAACATTTTGGGTTGGTTAAGGGGGAGTGAGGGAGTGATTTTGGGCAGTAGGAGTATGAGGTGCATTTGGTCTGTTTAGGTAGTCTAGACAAGTCAATTGGGACTTATTAGGATCATAAAAATGGTCTAAAACTTAATAAAAAATGGTAGAATTGAATTGGGGGTCTTAAGTTATAGAATTTGAGGTTTTAGAACTAAATTCATGTCTAAATCACTCTAAGATCAATTCATAATTGTTAAAATCCATCTAGACAAGTTTAAATAGGTTCATATCACGTGTTTGGGGTGTTAGAAGTTAGGTTGGAGGGGCCTGAGTTGCATGGTTCTACAAAATTGGCGTTCTGCAGATCATGCAGACTCGCTATGCGGATTGTTTCGCATAGCGAGTCGCTCTAGGGAGGAGCTCTCTGCCAGACTCTCTCGCTATGCGACTCTGGTGCGCTATGCGAGAGACCCAAAGTCTGATGCTTAATCAAACTTAATTCTCACGTAGAGAGGATTGAACCATGTGGTGAGGAGTAGCAGTAGGTCTTAGTCTTGGAGGCTTCCAGTATGCTCCAGGACGCGGAACAGACTAACCTCGTGAGTGTGGCACGGTGGTGAAGCCCAAGTATCACAAGCCACCACGGGTGCATGACCCGCCATAACTCGACTCTCATTCTAAAGTTCGGACGAGTCAAGTCTAGAAAATAACATGCTAGGAATCTGTGACATGAATTGCCTTGTTTGTATATATTTTACTTGAGTTGAATTTGGTATGTGTATGTTGGTATAATTGCATGCGTTTTATATAATTAGCTCATCCTTGCTTGCTTGTGTTTGTGCCATGTTTGCGTATGTTTTTCTTTGCGATGATCATCCCCTTTGATAGGAGCAGATGATGGGAATGTTCCTTTGGAAATAGCCTTGAAAGGAGGCGGCGATGTTGCAGTTTAGATTCACTAGGCCTTATTCCATCGAACTTATGTCATTTTAAAGAACTTTATTAGGACTAAAGTTTTTAAATCCTAGTACTCTTTTAAGGATGACTGTAATCTTAAATCCTCTAATTACTTCTCTAACTGCTTTATTATATTATACATGATAACGTCTTTATTATATATATCTTTGTTATATATTTTGAGACGTCACAGACAAGACTAAAAAAATAAATCAACTAACATCAATTAAAAGTGACTTTAATTGAATATATATATATATATATATATATATATATATATATATATATATATATATATATATATTATCTCAACGAAGTTTCAATTAAAATTAAGTTAAAGACATCATGAAAATAAAAGCATTGATTTAAGAGAAAATAGAATATAAAAATTCACAAATGATTACTTTTTAGATAAAGTTTTGAAAAAGTATTATTTTATGTAATCAAATTATTTTTATTGTTTCTTAAATTTTGTGAAAAATTATTCAAACAATATGTTTGTGTATAACATATTTAAAATTCTTGATAAAAGTCAAATGATCTCCAAATTATTTTTCTTCAAATACATAGAAAATACTATTAAAATTTGATCAAGTCATTTAATCACATTTATATTATATTTAGTTTTAGTTAAATAGACCTTTTTATTCCAGTATTATAATGAATTCTTCAATTTGTTAATTTTTTTAATATTCTTAATTTGATTTTACTTTTTTAAAAAATAAATCAATATGAAATTGTTGATAGAATTCATAATGATGTTATTGCAATACCAAGTGATATTTATTATTTATGTTATTTATTTCCTCGTAATATCAAATTATAATGTTATCATCGTGAATAAGTCAACTTTAACTAATGACATGTCAGTTACTATTCACTAGAGTATAATTGTAGCTAACAACAATATGTTGACTCTTTATTAAAAACATAAATCAAGTTGACAACATGTAATGACATATCATTAAAATTGTCACAATGTTCAGATAAAAAATGTTTGTTTAAATTTTATTTTTATCATTGTTTATTAGGTGATATTTAATAAAAAAAAACCACATAACATTTAATAATTTATAATGATAAATTAAATTTCACTAATTAATAAATATATTATTAGAATTCATTAGTGAGAAAAACTGTCTCTTTATATTTTAAAAAATGAAAAATAAAAAATTGACAGTTGTGGTTAAATAATAAATAACGTGATGTATTAAAAAAAAATATTAGTAGTTAGTAAAATAATAAATATTAAATATGTATATCAAAATAACATATTATTTAAATGACATGTTTGACATCGAAATAAAAAAAAATGTTAGAACTTCGTCATTATATTTTTTAAATGTAGTGAATTGAAAAAGAAAGAACAAAAATTACACCAATGCTAATGAAAAAGGTCAAACCTCCATTGGACAAAACTCGGTTATTGGACTATCAGAAGAAGCCCTGACTCATGGAAGAACCCAGCCGTGTAATGATATCATTTCATGGTCACGAGATAGTTTAAAAACTTGTGATGATAGGATGAGTGGTTGTGACGATGGAGTCGGTTGGTGGATGGCCTGTTGGCTGCCTTCTTGGGTACCTTTTTGGGTGACCTCTTGGGTGTCTTGGTAGGTGTCTTGGTAGGTGCCTCAGTGGGTTACTTTGGGACTAAGATTTTTGTTGTGGTCAAGGTTCTTATATAGTCAACATCTTTTGTACAAATCACCTTTCCTTCCTCGAGAATCATCTTTTATGATCTTCCATTGTTCAAGTCATTTTTTTTTAGTCTTTTTAATAATATTTTTCTCCTAGGAGATATGCATCCGAATATGGTGTCATCTCTCACACGTTGTTTTCGTTGATGGGGTATATAATTGATGTGTATATTTCTTCATAGGTGGACTTCATAAAGTAAGATGAAATGAACCACTCTCCATCCATATTGAGAAACTTCATTGCGGCGAGGGAGTGACAACATGGAATTCTAGTGATGCTCTATCTCCTGCATGTACACAACAACTCGTCTATGCTCCATCTCCTGCATGTACTCTTGTATCAGTCTATTATTATAAATAGAAGATTGTGAGAGGATCTACCAAGCCCTCTAGAAATATATTTTACAGTTTCAATCATAAGTAGGGTAAACCATGATCTTGAGCAAGACATATTTCAATGGCAATGAAACATTACAAGTTGTCCAGAAAAAATATTAACATTGAAATTAGGTATAATAAGGTGTGTAGTTTGCAAGGCATACCTTGGGGAAATTGTTATGAGGTGTTTGGATGCCTTGTCATTAATCTTTTTTATGTTCCTCACCTGTCTTTTCCATGTTTGTGGGCGCATGCTTGTTTCTTCCTTCCATATCAAAGTCTTCATATTTTTCCTAATATTCAAATACAAGTGGTGTGCGCAAAATTGTTAATCTGCTTTAGGTAAAAGTTCTTGCATAACAAGTAACAAATCCTATGCATGACAAAATAGAATATGCATGCTTGAACAAATAATTATACATCATATAAGTTCAAACAAAATATATGAAAATGTTGTAAATGCCTTTTGTTGGTCATATATAAATGTGCATGAGACACAAAATACAACACCACCAAATATTTAATCAACAACTCCAAGAACCATATTCACACTTCTCATTTCTCTACTTCCATTACAGTATAAGCTATTGGCAACATTTGATCATTACCATCCCACCCCAATACAATTATCAATTCCAAAAATATATCAACACCCCTCCCCCCGGCTGCCCTTCTCCCCCTTCTTCAAGCTAATGAATAAGTGTTTTCCATTCCTAGCTTGGATATAGTTCTTTCAAAATTATTGTTGTTTTGGTACATATATATCTAAGTTGTAACACTCCAATTTTGGAATGTCATGGGTATACAAAAACTTTTGAAAACTTAACTATGATACCATTAAGAAAAACAAATTAATTAAAAACTTCTATTTATTATAATTGAATTTAAAAAACTTCATAAATCAAGTGTAACCATAGTATTGAAAATAAAACCCCACAGTTCTCCCACATCTTGCCGCTGAACTTTGCTTTAGCTATATCTGTAACAACATCTACTCTCGTACAAGTACGATCATCGCAGGTGGAAACTACAACCACAACATATAAGGGTGGACTAAGAGAAACAAGTCATATAAACATTCATATGTATTAAACATCTACTTAGAATAAGACTTCGAACAATACATATCTCCATACACCTACACATATCTTCACATGACATCACATACATCACCTCAAAACAAATCATTAACAACCACAATATCAACAATCAATGTCACCAGCATATAACCTTACAACTATTTCGTCAAAGTAACTAAGTCACACCCAAACTCATTCAGTCAATCACAAACTCATACCCAATTTATCTAACATCATTCACTATATATATTGAATCACTACCGAATTACTCGCATGCACCAATAAGGTCAAGTGTTATCTTCCACTACTCTCTTAAAGAGCTTCACCGAGATGATACACTTTACCACACCATTATACAATGGCATTTCCCACCACTCTCTGGAAGGCTTCACCGACAAGTACACCATTTCCCATCACTCTTTTAGACTTCACTAGGCAAGTTTACACTTCCCACCACTCTCTTAGAGCTTCATCGGGCAAATATACACTTTCCACCACCCTCTTGGAGCTTTAGTGGACAAGTATACACCCCTCACCACTCTATTCTCAAAGAGGTTCACCGGGCCAATAATCACTCCCCACGACTCTATTCCTCGAGAGCTCCACCTAGCAAGTACCAGTGCTACTCCCACCACTCTTTTAAGAGCTTCACCATGCACCACAAACATCAACCCAATTCCACAAAAATTAAACATCATCATACCCACACAACCACACAAGAAAGCCATGCGTATCACACAACAATAGACAATAATAACCAACCAAAACATAGGTCAAATAACAATAACAATCATCATATATTCATGCAAACATTTATCATAACCCACTCACAAAAAGACAAACATGATTATTCTCCCTTACAAACATATACTCATTCTCATCATTCACAGAATCACAACCAACCAAAACAAGCAAAGTCAGCTCCCTTACCTCTAAATAAAACCATCAATCAATTTATTTATTCACCAAAAGCATAATCACGGAAAACTTTATTTATTTTATTTATTATTTTTCTCGGGTCTTACATAAGTTGTCCTTGAGAAGAATTGTATGGTTTGCTAATCATGTTAGCTGTCAAACTTTTCTTTGATAAAATGTTTGTCCACTTCAATATCTTTCATTCTATCATGTTGTGCCAGATTATAGGCTATGCTAATAGTAAATTTTTCTTCACAATATAACTTCACAAGTCCATCCTATTTTATCTGCAAGGTTGTCGGTATAATTTTTAGTCACGATAGCTCACATCCCTTGAGCCATAGCTCGAAATTATGCTTCCTCCCTGGACAAGGCGACTGCACTTTGCGTTTTACTCTTCCAAGTTACAAAGTTTCCACTAATGAAAGTGTAATAACTAGTAGTCAATCTTCTATTAACAACTGAACCTGCATAATCAACATTAGTATATGCTTCAAGACTGACATTCTTGTTTCTTCTAAATAAAATTTCTTTTCTTGACGTCTCATCTCTTTCAAATACTGAACAATTCTAAGAACAACTTGTAAATGAACTTTCTTTAATTAATGCATAAATTGACTTACTAAATTCATAATAAAAATAATATCAATTTTAGTGTGAGAATAAATAAGTCTTCCTACAAACCTTTAAAATAACAAAATAACAATAACAATAAGAGCTTAAAATCGAAGCTCATAATTACACATTAATTGCTCACATTCATCTTCATTATTCAATGACTTCAATGTTCAGTCAAAGATAACCAAAATACATAAACCTGCCATCAATGTAAGCATAATCCTCAAGTTGCAAAATCCTAGCATCCAAATCCCCAAATTTCATTCAACAAACAACATTAAAACAATATTGTTTTCAATCTCGCTTTTAACCTAAAAAACAAAACAAAACTCTACGTCAGAAAATAACATAAGCTACAAAGGTCCACTGTAAACTCTTATTTACAAATGTTATTAAATAAAACCAAATTGATATTATTTAACAAATATTAAGACTTAATTGAATAAAAGAAAAATATATGAACAAAAAGAATCATAAATATAAGGGCTAAGATATTAATTAAATTTATTATATTTTTTAGAAAAATAAATTTTAAATATTTTAAATAAGTATAAATTTAAGTTAAGCAAACAACATCATAATTACCACTGTTCACGCACATTTATGCAAAATCACAGATTAAGAATTTCAGCGAAAGATGGATGACCTCCATGAGATATTCACAGCATTCTAATAAAGCGGATTAATTAAATCAAATCCAAGTGACATGTGTTAAAATATTCACGTGTACAAAAATCATATAACTTGTTCAAATACAACCAAAGGTGTATAATCTAAAGTTAATAATTTAGACAAAATCATAAAAATAATCAAATTAAATATAAATTATGAAAATTGAAATCACAATAAACATTCCAATAAAATAAATCTGACATTAAACAAAATCGAAACAAAAAGACTAATAAAAAAAAGTATCTAAGTGTATCTTAAATCATATTAAAATAATATTTTTTTCTTTATGTCTACTTTTCCTTTTTTATATTTCACATCCAAACAAATCAATATTTGGTGGTGGAGCCTCGACCACAAAACATAAGGTGTAAGACAGTGTGTTTCTCTGCAGTTTGTGGTGTGTGCACGTCGTCATCACCAGGATTTGTTAGAAGATGGTAGAACGTTATGAGACTTCGCTGCTTTTGCTCTGTCTCTTCTCATTTTCTGTACTCGTTCTAGCTTCTTCGCCATGCCCCCTTACTGGTTAGTTCTTATGCTTATTATTCTTTCCATCCTCTTTTTCATGTTACTCGTGACTTTCTTTTTGCATCCCTTTTCTCCGTTTGTGCTTATATCAATGTTTCTTCTTTTTAACGGTCTTTTAGCTTTGTAATTGTTATTTTTTGGATTCTGATTTGTGTTCCTTCTCACCAAACACTTCATCCGGCATAAATGTGATGCTTTCGACGATATTAGGTTGCTGACTATGCTTTGCACAGTGCGTGTTTGATGATTTGTCTTGGCATTGCGACTAACTCGTGCCTGCTATATATATACATTACAGGCATTCTATTTCAACCTAATTCGTTTCTTCTTAGCTTTGATTATTACATAAGGATGCGTTTCTAAGTTGTATTGTTGCAAATGGTTACCTGGCTCTTCATTTTTCAGTACAATCATTGTTATTATACAACTCCATGCTAATAAGTCTTTTTGGATGTGAAATGGACGCCGAATAACGTCGTGAGTGAGAAATTTTTTGGTTGTTTATTCATGATTTTCCCAGTAACTAATTTCCATAAGAGAACCTGACCACCTTTTGAGGGTTTTCTTTCTCAATTACATTTTTCTGTCCACAATGCTCAAATTCAGAACTTGCTTACCATATCTATAAAGCGCGAACTCAAAATTTTGTTTATGAGGGCATAGTCTGGTGGTACTCGAACCAGCCTCTTGCTGATAAATCTGAGTGAGTTTAAGGTTTTATTTGGATAAATTTATTAATAAACTTCTCTCTAAACACTTATAAAGAAAAAAAAAAAGTCATAGGAAAGAAAGAAATAAGTAAAATGAACATTTCCAATAAGCTAAAGTTATTTTTTATAGAAACTATCCTATGTAATTTGAAATTTCTCCAAAAGTTGAGGTGCATAAACTAAAATTGACGTATAGTAAAGTTCTATTCATTTTGCATTCTTAATGTTTTCCTGTAAGTAGTACATACGGTGGTCCAAGCTAATATCATAACATGACATGTACATGACTTTATTTTTATTTATTTACCGAGATGTTTGTTCTGGCTATCAACTGATGATTACTATCTCGCGTGCTGCTTTTTTAATGAAAAAATTCTGTCAGATAAGATAAAGTGTTAAACCTACCAGTGTTATCTTTTACTCAATTAAAATTTCTGGGTTCATTTTTTTAAATCAACAATTATACAGGGTTACCACTAGTGAGAAATATCAGCGAGATTCCTCAGGATAACTATGGTAGGGCGGGACTCTCTCACATGACTGTTGCAGGTTCATTATTACATGGATTGAAGGAGGTATCCAACTTAATTTTTTTTTTTTATATGATAAGTCATATGACAATCGTGAAATGCTGTTATTACTAACATTATATTAAGAAAAATGAGTCCAAATTGTATTGAATGATAGGTATCAAGTAGTAAATGTGAAAAAGGGAGTTAACTGAAGGAGCAGCTGACTGTTTATAATACTTCATTGTTGTGTTGTGCCGTTTGTTTATTGAAACAATAGATTTGTTATTGATAAACAGGTTCTTGGTAGAAACTTTTACAGAAGGACTTTTAAGAGATAAAAATAAGAAGAAACAAATGAAATGAGTTATTTTTAAAGTTAAAATGAACTTATTCATAAGCTATTTTGTAGAAGCTCTTTTGCATAAACTTCTTTAAATTCTTATTTTTGATTTGTACATTAGTTAATTTTAGCTAATGGAAAAATTTATTTTGTTTTTTTTTTCTTTTTTCTCTCTCATGGAAATCCCTCTGAAGAAACTTTTCTAAGCAGACTCAGTTTTATTATACTATTTTTTAGAAGTCCAAGAAAAACTTAGTTTTTACTAGGAGAATTCATAGTCCTAAACTACTCTCGCTTTAGGTATTAAATCCTTTTGGCAGCTATCTGTGTGGTCTATGATGTTCAAAATGCTTGTGTATTATCATATTTCCAAACTTTCCTGGAACAGGTTGAAGTATGGCTTCAAACATTTTCACCTGGAACATACACCCCAATTCATAGGCATTCCTGTGAAGAGGTTTTTGTTGTTCTCAAAGGGAGTGGCACTCTTTATCTTGCATCAGATTCGCATGGAAAATATCCTGGAAAGCCGCAGGAGCACTTTATCTTTACAAATAGCACATTTCATATTCCTGTTAATGATGTTCATCAGGTAAACCATTTTAAGCAATAATGAGACGTCTCCAATTTAATTGGATTTTGGTACAAAAGTTTAGGATTGTAAACATTCTTGTGAATAATATCTTCGGGACAAGTCATAAACATTAGAATGTTAAGTGCCAATTTTTCTAAATGTTATGGGTTATTGATCACTTAATCTAAAGAGTTGATACATTTGCATTAAGTAAGGTGCTATATGTTTTTAACAGATCAAAATGTTGATAAAGGGAAAGATAAGACGTCAAGATACTTCCTTTTGTAATTTGGATAATGATATCTTGGCATGTATGGCTATTAGTAATATTCTTGACAATTTTTCTTGTTAGGGAGCATCATATTGTAAGATGTTTAAACTTTTCTTTTACCTGAGAAAATATAGCAGGCTGGCATTTAGGGCTAGCCTTTCCTTGTCCGTGTTGTAAACTAGAATGCATGAGCTTATTGAAAGAGTACTAGCTTTGGTTGGGTCTGTGTGCCATGTCAAATGATGTTCAAAGAAATGCAAGTTGAGCAAATGAAGTAACTCTTGGGAGTTTGTTATAATTTGTTTGTTCCATCTCCATTGTTTATATTCTACTCTAACTCGTGTCCCTGTGGATTTTTAAATTACTAAAAGAATCTGTGTTACAGCTTTGGAACACCAACGAACACGAGGATTTACAAGTGCTTGTTATAATATCTCGTCCACCTGTTAAATTGTATGTACTTCTTATCGTACCAGTCACTCCATGATTCATACTTTACTAACTCCTATCCTGGCTCTTCCAAACATGGCAAACTGCTGAAGCTCTTTATTTACTTTGATTAGTAAACGCATTCTTATTTCCTAGTAACTCAGTAGATGGTATACCAAAAAATGCGTATTCTACTTGGTTTTTCATTCTCTGCTCGTTATGTTGTTTTCTTCTCTAGCTTCTTATATATGTTGATTGATTTTATTTAAAACAAAATTAAGAAATCGTACTAAATGGATAAACCAAAATCTGAATTGCAATTTTATGCTTGTATTGCAGTGACTCCACATAATGTGTTTCTATAGTCGACCAAAAGAAGATTATCAGTGTGAAGTTTAAGAATTCTATATGATTTGGTTCTTGTGCAGATAAAGATTGAATTTCGTTGTTCTGTACGAGTAGTTTGTTTTAAGAATGACTTTGACTTCATATCATATAAATCAAAACTGCGCGCAAACCATTTTATACCTAACGGTTGAGTGACCATTATACCCGAACCATATCATCAGTCTAGTGAGAGACGGTTCTTCGTCACTGATTCAATAAAAATTAATATAGTTTTTAAATATATTCCCACTGAAATGCGTCTCTTCTTTCTACGTAGGTGGCATTATCTAAAGTTTTTTTCTATTATGGAAGGGTAGGGCTGGTCACTCCCTCCTCAAAATTAACCACGGGGCCCATATGTATTCTGATTTTTCACAATGCAGTCTTATGATTTAGTAATGCAATTATATGTGTCATTTTGATTTGATTTTTACTCTGGATAGCTTTCCTTTAGATATTTTTGAATACGTCTCTATATGAGACAGTGATGCAGACAACTTTATATCTTTCCATCATTTGTCTTCTTATTACTCATTATGAATGTTTTGGTTATTATGACTAGATTTGCATACGAGGACTGGTCCATGCCTCACACTGCAGCGCAAATGAAATTCCCTTATTACTGGGATGAGCAATGTTATAAGGAATCCCCAAAAGACGAACTATGATTGGTAGTCAAGGTTTGCACATTTTATTACTGTAGATTTTCTATCACTGAGTGTTTTCTTAGCAAGAAATTCAAAGTTATTTGAAGACAATTTTATTTTGTTTAGTCTTGTATTACCATTTCATTCACAAAGATCGGATCATGTAAGCCTTTTCTGAAAGATTGCCACCATTTGGTCCAGATGATTATGCGAGTATGGATGGTTGCGATAGCAATTTTTTGTACTCATACAGCTCTTATGCATAATGTTAGATACAGAATCTAAGTGTGGATCCAACAATCGTTCTAGAGCGCTATTAACAATGTCAAACTTTTAAGCTGCATCCTCTGTCCGCTTTAAAACCATGAAGGTTAACAGAGGTGAAGGAAAACTTGCTAAATTGTAAAAAGAAAGTTTTCGTCTACCTTTCCCTTAAATACTGACTAGTCATTATAATCGAACAGTATGCACTATACAATGTTGATGTGATGTTTGTTTGAGAAAGTATGTTCAGATGTTGCTAGTTTATTTCTGATCTTGTTCTTATTTTGGTAAATTCAAGCACTTATTGAGTTGTCAAGGTCCTATTGTTGTTTGGAAGAGGATTTTTTTTTTCTAAATGTTTGGGTTAATGCTTATTGTTTTTAGTTTTGGTTTGATGCTCGCTAGTGTTTAAAGAAAAAAAAAATAGTTCTTTTAGTTCTTAGGTTGGTCAAATAAGTATTGGGATGTTATTATTGTGCTCTATAGGTTACATAGTTTCGTAAGTGCATTTCTTTCATTTTAAATTCACTTTACTGGTACTGATGTTTCCTAAATAACTTGAAGTTCGTTGTGGTGTTTGACAGATTTGTCACCTAGGTTGCAATTGTGGCCGAATAGCAATAGCTGTGTCAAACACATCAATTTTCAAAGAATAAATTATTATTTCAAATACTAGATGCTAACAAAGATGATTGCTTTTTTATGACTTTTTCTTCTAGTTTAGGTGGCAAATCCTCTCAAACACCCTAACCTAACTGATTCTGTTGTTTGAGGAACATTAGGAAAGTGGATATAAAATATAAGAGAAAAACTGAGGAAAAAGTGTGACCTACGTACGAAGGTACCGCACGATGATAACCTCAATAATTGAACAAATTTAGAACAACAAGAATCATAACATTTCATTGATTGAACAACTTTAGAACACAAAATTCGCTTGGATTTTTTCTTGGAACACTTGTTTCTTTCTGAACTCTGGCGAGCATCAATCCAAATATTAAAAGAGCACAAACATGTTGAAAAAAATGATCTTAATATAACCAATTGGACCTTAACAATTCAATACTGTTTAAATTTACCAAATCAAGAACAAAAATATACATATTAAAAGTAGCAGCATTTGAAGAAAATATCCTCATCAACGCATGATAGAATATAAATGTCTTTTTCTCCGCATCTCAGTTATTTGTATTGTGAATGCACTAATTCAAACGTAATAAAAATGTGAAATTATTAGATGTGAAAATTAGAGAGACGAGGGGCAAAAGAGACCGAAGTCGTACCATAAAATCACCCCACATAGCTCCCCTTAGTCCAAAAATCACTTTGACTTTCAAATAATTAATTGAATAAGAATTATAACATGTTAACAATTTTTTTAACAATTTTTTAATAATAGATTACGTGTTATTATTTTATTGATTCGTATATTTGAAATGGATGAACGAAATACACGTTATAAAAAAGTTATAAAACAAATTATAAAAAAATAATTCATTGAACAATGTACAGAAAATGTGTTGCTTGCCACGTCTAACAACGGTTGTTCGTCAATCTTTTCACACTCACAGAAAGAAAGACCACCGCCTCCTATATGCTAGTGGAGAAAGGGTGACGAGCACAGTCACCACAACACACCAACGGTGACGAGGACACAATGATCAACTCCAACATTCAGCACATCTCTCTCAAGCACACAAAAAGACACAGTTTCCTTCAATTCTCGTTCTCTTAGTTTCTCTCCATGTTTTTTTCTCTCTTTTCTATTGTTATAAAAAAGTATAAAATGCCTAGTAACAAGTGTCTACTGGTTGTAAGGTAAAATGGTGTGAGTATCAACGTACTTTGCTAAAGGTCAAAGACGAGGGTTGGTTCTCTTGTTAAAGATCTCGATAAGTTGTTTCGTATCATACGTCGAGATTAGTTGGTCAAAATTAAAGAGTGTCTAATCTTGAGATAAGTTGGTTCCAATTATAAAGATGATGATGAAATGAACTGAACAGAAGGTTAGGATAAGTTGTTTCGGATTGAAAATCGAATCAAGTCGGTTTGGACTTTAAGTTAAGTTGAGTCGATTTGGATCGAAAATCGAATCAAGTAAACTTAGACTGAAGATCAAGTTAAGTAAACTTGAACTGAATTGAATCGAGTCAGTCTAAACAGAATGTTGAACCGTTAACTCGTGACTGAAAATTAAAAATAATCAAACAGAACCAAGAATCGAGATGAATTAGTTTATGTAAAATTTGGAATTAGTCCACATGGATGAATGTGAAAAGTTACCTAATTTTAGATTTTTTAATCATGCCATTTATAATATATTTTAAATTTTTTAGATTATATAATTTATAATGCACTTTTTGAATTTTATAATATATAATATATTTAGTTTTAACAATGATTTGGATTAAATTATATAATTTCGAAATATATTACGAAATATATAATTTACAATCTATTATATAATCCGAGAATATGTTTTGTACTAGGTAATTCAATCTTTTTTTTAAATTGTGTAATTTAAAATAGATTTTTGAATCTAAATATATATTTTGAATTTAAACATGTATTTTAAATTGTACAATTTATACTATATTTTTTAATAAATTATAAATTTTTAATTTCTAAATTGTGCGATCAAAATGTTTTTCATACAAGAATAATTTAATTTTCTTTTTCAAATTTAGAAATAAAAAACGAAGTAGGGATAATAATATATTGGATCAGTTATACAGAGTTCCTATTTGTTACTCGATTTGTAAAAAAAAAATTCAATCTTTTATTCGTCTCACTATCCATCATATGCTCGTTTAGAAAATATTTATGAATTTTTTAAAATTCACAACTATCTATAGATACTTAAAATGATTATAATTTTTTAAAAATAAATCTAAATAAAATAAAAATATATATAATACAAATTAAATTAAATATAACTAAAATTTTAATTTTAATTAAATAATATAATATAATAAATAACATTTTAATTAAATTTAATCTAATAATATATTTTAAATTTTAATTTTAATTCTTTATGGATAATGAATATTTTTGTCACTAAGTACAAAGTTATCCAAAGAAATATCTCAATTATGATCATTTTTCACAAATTCATGAACCATTTTTCGGGGTTCCGATATTGATACAAAAGTTTGACACTATTTTAATACTGCCACGTGTCATAATTTGATTGGTTGCTTTTTAATTTTTTTTTTGAATTAAAATTTGACGTCAGGTTTAAGGGAGGTTTCAGAAATCTGTGATTCCAATAATGCCCTTGTCCTGTTTCATTAGAAATGAACCTTCTCTCTCTTGTTTTAGAACTCTGGCTTTCGCTCTCGCTTACTCTCGCTATCGCTCTCAGTCTCGCTTTCGTTATCACTCTTCGTTGCATGTGTTCGTTTTGAGAAATGTCGTCGTCTTTGTTGAGTTTATTGTGCGAAATGACAAGTTCCGGTAACCATGGTTCTTCGACCAGTAAGGTAAAAGGGTTCTTCCTCTATTTCTGTTTGGACTTTGGGTTTTAGTTGTTGTGTTATATTTTATGTTGTTTTCTTTTTAGGGCTTTTATGTTTTGGTTATTTTTTTTGTCGTTGATGTAAGAAAATGTAATTGTAGAACTTAAAAGGGTTGTTGTGTTGGAGGCAGAGTTGACCGAATAGAAAGCTAGAAGAAGAACACCAGAGGATGGTGCACAGAGTGTGCCACGTGCAGAACCATGCATGAACAATGGATTTGATACCCCAGGAGGCATGTCTACCAATCCACCTCCATTGAAGACGTATGTCAGGATGGGGTCACAAAGGCGTTACAGGAGCAGAACGCTTAGGACTCTATACACTAGATTGCTTAAAATTAAAAATGAGTGATATTTGTATAGATTTCTTAAGAGAATGTAATACAAAATTGTACTTAGATGAACAAATGTTTGTAATTTGGAATATATTTTGTTTAATAATATAAAAGATATGTTTTTGCTTCCGTTACATATATTACCGTTAATTGAATTGCCTTTGTCATTGTCATTGTGAAATGACCTTTTGTTTGGATGGTTAATGAATAAAACTGGCCACATTGATTTACTATTGAGGTATTTAATGGACAAATGAAACAATGCTTGTGACATGATGATCTTAGAAGAAACGGTGAAGGATCTGGCCAGAAAACCCCCTCTTGTAATCGTTTACAAGTTCTTGGTAAACGATTAAACGAGCAAAATTTGGGATTTGTATAGAAAGTTGTACTGCAGGAGCCAGTTCTGGTTACCTAGGGAACCATAGTCAATATTTTTCAATTTTTGCCTTAAATCCAATGGTTTTTGTGTGATTTAGTTGTTTTAGTGTGATTTTAGTGTGGGTAATCATGTTTGGGCACCCCATGTTGGAGATAAGAAACAATTTTGACGAGTTGGACAAGTTAGTTGAAGTTTTGGAAGTTGTGCACCAAAAACCACTCTTGTAATAGTTTACAAGTCCTTGGTAAACGATTACACGAGCAAAATTTGGGATTTGTACAGAAAGTTGTACTGCAGGAGCCAGTTCTAGTTACCTAGGGGACCATAGTCAATATTTTTCAATTTTTGCCTTAAATCCAATGGTGTTATTTTTACATTATTTTTTCATACTTCTTCCATGGATGAGAGTTCTTTTTAGTGTTTATGTGTGAGTAGAGGGAGGAAATTGAGGTTTGGGTAGTCCATGATGGATGAAAGACCCAATGTTGGTGTCATGACCAAGTTAACATGGTGTCAACTTTGACCTTTGCTGGCTATTTTAATGATAACTTTTTCCATCGACCTCCAAATGATGTGATTCTTTTTTATTAGAAACTAGACTCAAAAACCTTTCCAATTACTATTAAATTGCAATTTTTTACATCTCAGTAGGAACAGTTTATTCCTTCAAGTAGACGCTTTATATATTCCTGCCAACTCTGACCTTTGTTGGTTGTTTTGCCCATAACTTTCTCCACCGAACTCCAAATTAGTTGATTCTTGTTTTGTTGGAATCTAGACTCAAAGACCTTTCAAATTATGCATTGGTAGTCAAGTTTATTGCTTTTTGGCCATTGTAATCGATTACAAGAACACTGTAAACGATTACACGAACAAAAATCTGGTTTTGTACAAAAACTTATGTTTGAGGAGCCAGCTTTGGGCACATAAGTAGCTAAAGAAATTTTACGTAATTTTTTCATATTTATTGAATGGATGAGACTTCCTTTTAGTGTTTAAGTGTGAGTAGAGCCTGAAAACTAAGGTTTGGGCAACCCATGGTAATCTCACAAACATTGTTTCTTTCTTCCATGATGGAGTTCCAAAACATGACTTCCCATAATCTACTCACACCTAAACACCAAAATCAATTGTAAACCATTGGATTCATGTCAAAAACTTATTAATATTGCGCGTTACTTTGTCATCAAAATATACACAACGTAAATGAAATGAAATTTCACATTAAGTAATCATGAAAGCTATCATCTTACTGCTATTACAATTTGTACATAAATACCATTGTTTGTTACAAAGCAAAAAATCCATCTTCGTCTAAATACAAACAAAATCTCTACACATGAAACTAATCCTGTAACAATCCATATTCCGTTGACGCTTCCATTCTTCTAATGTTCTCATTGTCCAGGATCCACTCCCAATATGCTACAACCTTGGATAAAACTTCAATCCTGGGTGGCTTGCGGCAAAGAGGCACAATGGAAAAATGGTGGACACGAAGGTTAGGGTTCGCCCAACACGAAAATGCCAATGCTCGAGAAGATGGTTAGGGTTCGCACAACACACGAAAACCACAAAACAACACGACATCGAGAAGGCACAATACCAATGGTGGATAGGGACGTCTAAGACGACTTTAATGCTGCACAACAAGGTGCTGGGTCACACCACACACAAAGAGTATAATAGAAGTGGGAGACCGACCAAGAGGAACGATGGAGATGAAGATGAGTCAAGGCTTTAGGGTTCCACAGAAAGACGAGAGATGAGAGAAAGAGAGTGATGAGAGACAAACCGCGAATGAAAGAAGAATAGGAAAAACGTGAAAAGAAATTTCGTATTTTTCCTTTCCCATAATACCCTCCTCTGATTAATTGAATATTGATTTTTTTTTTTTCAAATTGAGCCAATGGACAACCGCCACGTGACGTTATCAAAACAGTGTCAAAATTTTGGTGTCAAAGAACCGTTTTCCTTCCGGAAATAACGTTGTAATTATTTCTTATTGAAAAGCCCGATCTAAAATATTTTTCGCTCTCCACCAACTCAAGATAGGTAGGTTGCGAAATGAATAATCCAATAGTGCAAAATGTTTTCACACTAGTTATTTTTGACATTGTATTTTGATTCTTAAATTCAAGTAAGGTAAAAAATATAAAGGGTTAAATATGTTTTTAGTCCATATACTATCAAGCGATTTTGATTTTAATCCCTCTTTCAAAGTAAGGTACATTTTAGTCCTCCTCCTTAAGGAAACTTTGTTTTAATCCTCCAAAATTAACACCGTTAAAATCCAACTGACATGACTAACGGTAGACTGACACAAGTCAGTGTTTCTCACCTTTTCTCTCTCTCTCCTTCTTTTCTTCCTTCCATCTTCCATCTCCACTCTTCTTTCAATTTATCCAAAGTGGGACCCACGCAGGTCCCTTCCTATTAATCAGAACCAAAAAAAAAACTTCCCCTTACGCTACCTTTTCCCCATACACTTTATTATATTATTTTCATTTATTTATTCTTTCCTATATTTACCTTACTCCCTCCAAAACTCTCACTTCCATACGTAAAATATACTTTAATATATATTATATTAATTATATAATATATACTTTGTGCCATTAACTTGCTAAACCAGTACACAAACAAAACTACCCTCTTCCTTTCTTCTTTTATTCTCTACGTACCATCTTTCTCTGTTCCAGTACCCATCTCCTACACGGACAACCCACTTGACAGCACCCACTCTTCTCCTTATTACATTCCTATTCAACAAAACATTCTCTATGAAAAAGCTACATGCACTTCTTCCAACCACCCAAAGTGCCAAACATAAACCCTTCCATGAAGAGTTATCCGTTTCTGCTTATTTAATACAGTCCCCATCACCACACTTAAACTTGTAATGCACTCCTTTTTTTCTCTCTTCCTAATGGGCCCCACACAAATTCCTTCTACAAGCACAAAAACACAGTCAAACATTTTCTTCTCTCTTTCAAGTAAAAACCATGCTTGACACCTCTTTCTATATTCGAAAATGTTTCTTTAACACCTCATTTTGACACAAATTTGACACTGGCCAGGTGTCAAATTTCTATTGGATTTTTTTGAGTTAAATGGAAAAGGTTTTTAAAAAAACTAATGAGGGTAGAATAGGAATTCTGATGATATGAAATTTCATGTGGCGGTTTCGTTTTCTTCTCTTTCACTTTGGTTCTGAAGGTTCTTCTCTCCCATTACGCTTCATCTCTCCAATCCCTTGCTTTCTCCATTCGGCTTTCGTCTCATCTCAAGCAAAAAAAAAATTCTTTCGCAATCACTCTGTTGAGGTAAGCTCTATTTCGCATATCTCGTTTTGGGTGTGTTTGACGTTGTGGCTGTGTTTGGGCTTTTCGCTCTCTTTGGCATTGTGTGGCTTCTCTTTCGCTCTCTTTGGCGTTTTGGGTCTCTTTGGCGTTATTTATTCTTTTTGTGTTTTGTGAACCCTAAGCCACCATTGATTTTTTGGTCTCTTTCGCGTTTTGATTTTGTGTGCAGTTGCAATGGCTTCCGGAATCCCAAAGGTAAGTTAAAGTTTTGGTCTTTTATTTAGTCGCATTTTTTTGGTAAGTAATAACAATCTTTTCGTAATCTTTTGTAGTGGAGGGTCCGAATCTCTATGGATCCATCAAACATTGTTGAAATGAATCGTGCGCTGAGAAAAGTCCATGTACAACGAATTGCAATGACACCATTTAGGTGGTGTTTGGACCTACGTGAGGCTTTGGACGTTAACTGTGAGTTATTGAAGGTTATGGTATGTAGGTGGGCCGGGCATATATGTTTGTAGTTGTTTCTTCCTTTTTGCCATGCCGAAAATTGGTGGTGCTATGTTGTCAAACTTAGCACATTAGACATATATGTTATTGATTCTTTGGGGAAGGGCATAAGAGACCGCAAAAGGATTGACACTGTTGTGGTATGTGTGACCCCATTTAATAATGTTATTGACTTCCATGTAATAATGTATTGTTAACGTCTTATTGTAATTTTTACTTGGTAGGCTCAAAACCTTTCTCGATTTTTTTGCATCTTGTACAACAGACTGGAAGGGAGTATTGGACCTTTGTCTGTTGTACAAGCAAATATCCCATCCCAACCAAACCTGTAAGTTGTTGTAAGCCTTCACTTTAAAAATATGTTATTGTATGTGATCTAGTTTGTCATAAATGGTTCATGTTATTTTTTTTATTGTTTCAGACATGACTGTGGAGTTATAATGTTACAAGCTATGGAAATTTGGATGGACAGGATAAATTCAATGGGAAGAGCATGCCACAATACTCGAATGTAAGGAAGAATATGATTTCATTATTGTTTGATGATTGGGTTGATTTGACAAGTGGAATATTTTCATTTCAGGAGGAATTGTTTGCAATTAAAAAGCAATATGTATGTGATTAGATCCTGGACGACGAGAACATAAGACTACTGGATGCGCTAGAGGTGTATGGATTAATAGGATAATTGTCTAGTGTAAAAATGTAGTGTAGTGTAGTTTGTTTTGATAGAATAATGTATATGAAGACAGTGTATTTTTTATATCAAGACAGTATACTTTTTACATATATGAAGACATTGTACAAATTCTTATTGGAATAAGATGATTGATTTCAAGATTGTTTATGTGCAATGTACAAATGATTGTTGATTGATGATTGATGTCCAGGTTTTTTTTTATGTGCAATGTATGAAAGTTCCATAGCAATTAAGGCCAAGTACTGCAATCTGTGCAGCAAAAAAGACCCTTGTAATCGTTTACAATGGGCTGGTAATCGTTTATGCGAGTCTTTTTTTGGTTTTGGACATCCTGTTACACTAAAGGAACCACCTGCGGTAACGTTGGGGACCACAGGTGATTTTGGATGTTTTTGAAGACATGGGTGGTCCCCCCCCCACATGATGGGGGACCCAGAACATTAGGTTCAAGCCTCTCTTCACTCAAGAACCTAAAAATACAATTTAAAGCATTGGATTTGGTTAAAAAGACACTGTGGTCCCCTATGTTATCACTGGTGGCTCCTTCAGTTCAACAGGATGTCCAAAATCTTGTTCAGACTCGCGTAATCGTTTACAGCCTGCTTGTAAACGATTACAAGACATATTTTTGACAGCATACATAGCAGAACTTCACTTCACTCAACATTCTCAACATGGGTGGTCCCCCACTACATGATGGGGGACCCAGAACATTAGGTTCAAGCCTTTCCTCACTCAAGAACCTAAAAATACAATTTAAACCTTTGGATTTGGTTAAAAAGACACTGTGGTCTCCTATGTTATCACTGGTGGCTCCTTCAGTTCAACAGGATGTCCAAAATCTTGTTCAGACTCGCGTAATCGTTTACAGCCTGCTTGTAAACGATTACATGGCACATTTTCACAGTAGAGGTACCGGAACTTCAGCTGTGGTTCCCTATGTTTTAACAGGTGGCTCCTTCTGTTAAACAGGTTGTCCATAATCTATGTAAGACTCGCATAATCGTTTACAGAGCCATTGTAAATGATTACATTGCACAATTTACCACCATTATCTTCACCAATTCAGCTATATTCATCAAATCACAACCATTACTTCATTTTTTTCACAAACATTATCACTTGCAAATCAAAATATAAAGCACTTCAATAAAAGACACAATAAATTTGCAATTATGAATTACATAAATGGATTGAACCAAACATGGATATTCTATATATTGAACCAAATAGGTTAAATTACAACGTCATGTTCTTGTCCTAAGAGTGAAGTCCAATACAATAATTATTCATTTTTCTTTTTAACTACTACATTTGCGGTGTATGGTGTCCTAAGTAATTGGCTCTTATAACGCCTTCTTGATTCAATCCTAACATACATCTTCAACTGTGATTGGTTGTTAGACATTCCACCCGGTGCATTTGGCGACATTGAAATTGAAAACTTTGTCTGCAATAATAAATGCATTGCTCGAATCCACCCATGTCTTGGTTAACTTCCGCAAAATTTTAGTATTGAATATCACTTTACCACTCAACTCTAAAAACCAAGCAAATAGAGTCTTCGAAATGAGTGACCGTTGCTCCTCTGTCAACCGTTCGTTCAGAGTGCAAACATACATAGTTGAAAATGAATGACGAACGGTCAACTGTCCAAAGAAAATAACTCAAATGAAAACACCAAAACAAATAACAAAAAACCATAAGGGGTTGAAGAAACGACAAGAACCCCAATACCCAAACGTAAAACCCAATACCCAAACCTACAACAAAATCGTCTGAGAAGGCATTTACCTTGGTCCAACGAAGGTGCAGTCTGAAACTTCCCATTTCAGCAAAACTGCGACAACGGGAGAACGCAATGGAGATGACGAAAACGCCGGGAGAACGAGAGAACGCAAGGGAGAGGATGAAGGGAGATGACGAAATGTTAGAGAGAACGAAATCTGACACATAAAAGGTAATGAAACTGGCCAGGGGTAGAATTGGAAGAAAAATTTTCTGAAACCCTTTTCATTCTGCAGACCAAAATTTTTTTTTAAAAAAAAAAAACCAACTAATTAGACTTTAACACCTGTCGATGTCAAATATGTGTCAAAAATTGGGTGTCAAAATAACGAGACCCTTATGTATTTCTTTCCCTTGTCAACAAAAACATTGTTATCCTCCAAGGTCTCTTGCAACCGTCCAGTACCACTCACCAGCCTCCTCCAACATTCAACTCTTCCCAAAGTTCACGCACCACACCACCATTCACTCGTCGATTCTCACACACTTCCCTTACCACTTCCAACCTTACTTTTTACTTTCTTTTCCTATATACTAACCAAGTACACTACCTTAACTACCATCCTTCTTCTCTCTCTATGGTTCCAGTGCAACAAAACTCCCCACTTCTTTTCTTTTAAACTAACATAATCCCTTTTATTGTTTAATATTTACTCTTCCAAGAACCCAACAAAACGAGAAAAACCCTGACTTACTGTCCCTCACAGACACACTCCACTCAAAACCAAAAAGAAATTCCCTTCACAATCTATAATCCTTTATCCTCTCTTGTTTCAAAACCAGTAACAAATCTTCCTCTCTTCATTAAATTCCTAGAACCCGTGACCCACCATTTCTTTTCTCTGGAAGAATAACTACTTCCTAAAGCCGAAACACACCTACCATTACTTCACCTCAATTCTTCTTTTCTCTTGTTGACAACCCCAAAGTTTCTTCTATCTTCTCCTTATTTTCCCTCATGACCACTCCACATCCTACACTTACCTCAAGAATCCGAGAACTTCATCCTCCATAATTACAGCAAAACTTATATACATACAAGCCATTTTATTGTTTCCCTAACACACACTCCTATGCTTATATTATCATTGGTTCAACACCCATTTAAACCCCATTGCATCCACCAAACATATTCACTCACAACCTACTCACACAACATACCCCATGCACATCAAAACGCACTCTCCACGTAATATATATATATATATATATAGTAATAAAATAAAAGCAGCAAGAAAACCTCAGAAATATCACCCACACTATACACACATGTCAAACCCTACAAAACAAAAACTGCAGGCTCCTAGTCATCGCTGACATCTTCTTCGGCTGGAGCCGCCGTTTCCAAAGAATTTGGTGCCTTCCACCTCATCTTCAGCGACTGTGGGGGCTACGGCCTCGCCTGCTACTATTCCCTCTGGCTTAACCTCCCCCACCGCCGCGTTGACCCAGCGCAAGAATATTTCACCTTGCCGGATTTCCCCGAAGCGCTTGACATTCACCGCACGCAGTTACCCAATAACATCTTAGAAGCCGATGGCTCTGACGCATAGTCGTTGTTCCAACAACAGAATCTCTCTGAGTGGGTTCCATGAATACTATCTCGGTTCTGTTCGTTTGCTTCGGTTCCATGAATACTATCTCGGCTTCGCAGATGATGGAGTTGGGTAAAGCATTTGAGCGGTGTGGAAAGAGTTTCATCTGGGTTGTGAGACCACCAATCGGGTTCGACATAAATTCGGAGTTTAGAGAAGATGAATGGTTGCCGGAGGGTTTTGTCGAGAGGGTTCAAGAATCGGGGAAGGGTTTGGTGCTTCGTGATTGGGCGCCCCAGTTGGAGATTTTGTCGCCTGCGGTTTCGGTGTTTCTGAGTCACTGCGGATGGAACTCGGTGCTGGAATCACTGAGTCAGGCAGTGCCTATTTTGGGATGGCCGATGGCGGCGGAACAGTTTTACAACTGCAAGTTGTTGGAGGAAGAGGTTGGGGTTTGCGTGGAGGTTGCGAGAGGGAAGAGTTGTGAAGTTAATTGTGATGATATTGGGAAGAAAATTGCTTTGGTAATGGAGGAGACAGAGAAAGGGATTGCCATGAGGAAGAAAGCTGGTTACGTTAGAGATGTGATCAGGAATGCTGTGAAAGATGAAGTTGGATGGAAGACGAAAAGAAGAGACGACGGAGAGAGAAAAAGAAAAGATGAGAAACACTTGAAAAAAAAATCGTGTCAATGGTCTCTCCATCGTTAGCCACGTGATCTGGATTTTAACCACGTGAATTAACACTGGAGACTAAAATCAAAGTTTTTTTTAAATAAAATGATTAAAATGTATTTTATTTTAAAAGAGAAATTAAAATTAAAATCATTTGATAATATAGAGATTAAAAACATATTTAATCTAAATATAAATTTTGATATTATATTTTAGTTATCTCAAACTCAAAATAATAAAAATTATAAAAATAAATAAATAAAAGAATAAACTTCAATTATAAAAGAAATAACTGAAGCCTTTTGTAATATTAAAAAAAAAATATTTTCATTGAGTAACTCTCACATTATATTAAACAATAGGAAAAATTAAACTAAAATTTAATATTACCAGATAAACTAAAAATAAGTAACATAGATAAAACTTGAGAATTAACACTAAAATATAGTTTTTCATGCTTTTACAATACATATACAAAAAGAAATAAATAAAACATATCATTATATCATTTTTAAGAGTCAGAAGATGAGAATATAAGTATGGGAACATACTTAAATGATTCACTGTAAAAAAACACTCAAACATGAGAGTTCTTTAAATGGTGAATAAATAATGAACGAACAAACAAAGACAAGGAACATTAACAACATACCTGAACATCTTTAAATGCCAACATGATTTTGTTAAATTCGACTTGAAATAGTATCATCATGGCATAACTTTAAGACTGTGTTTGCATAAGGTGATTTCCCTATTCACAAAGAATGACGAGGTCAAATTTGCAAGAGTTGTGATGTTCTCAGTAGATATGCCAGGAGGAGAAAGTCAGGAATTGCAAGATGCATTCCTTTTTTTGTAACCTGTGGAAGTGTTTGGATTTGTAGTGAATTATGTTAAAATGTCATATTTGTCTATTGTTATTTCTGAAATAAGCCAAATCCAACCTTACCTGTAATCAATTCCAAAATCATGTAATCAATTCCATTACATTTTGTACTATGAAAACAATGTAGAATCGATTCCAAATGTTGAAGTAACCGATTCCAACTTGGTCCACCCATAACCAGCCCTCTTCACCACCTACCAGCCTCACCTTCCCCTCGTGCTCCACTGCCATGAAAACCCCTCCCCACCCTTTCAGCACCACGCGTCACTCTCACCTCCTTCTCTCCCTCCTTCAAAACCACCTAATGCCAAACCAAAACACCCCCAGTACTACTACCATATGCACAATGTCTCACTCTTACATTGGAAGCCACAACACCATCACGGATGGAGACGGAGACGACAAAGACAACGTCCTCGCGCGAAAAGACTCAGCTTCAGGGGCCTCTGACTGTGGCATGCGGCAGCCGCGTGGCCCATGATGAAAAGACGATGCTAAGTGACAGCGGAGGAAAGGGTAGCCAGAGAGGGAAAGTCGTTAAAATGACGGTGTGTCGTTTTGAGGTTTCTAGCATTGAGTTTAAATTGTTGGGAAGCTGTTAAAATGATATGGTAGAGGAGGTACATAGAGAAAAGTTGAGTGCCAAGTAAGATTGGATGATGAGAGGAGAACCTTGGCTTTGTTATGCCACATGCCTAGGTTTTTTTTTTTTACCAACACATTTCCTACTTTCTTAGCTGTGAAATTAAATTGAAAAAGCACTTTATGGGAAATAATAAGTTTTACTTTATATTTTAAATGTGTTCAAATGTTATTCTTAATTAATATTTCATTTATTAAGATTGATTGAATAATTAATTAGTGATATGAAACATATAAAACCTTTTTAGGTGATTTTATTTTCAGTTAATTAAATATTTCATTAATAGCAATAATTAAATACCATATAATTATTTCACAATACTTAATATAGATTTATTTTATTTTAAAAATTAATTTTGATTTTTTTTCTTGCTTATAATATTTTTTTTACTAATAATTATATTATTAATAAATATCACTTTATATTATTTCTATCACTAAAGAGTATTTTGATAATTTTTATTTTCTATCTATCAATATTATTTTTATCTCTTACACCAGTTTAATCCTACACAAATTTTCACAAATTTTAATTTTAAATCCACTCTTATCCACCTTTAAATCCCTTTAAAAAAATAACACTCAATCTATTCTCAAATTCTCTTATATTCATCCACTCACTCATTCCCCAGTCCATCTCTCCAAAGTGAACATACTCTAAGTCAAATATGAAACAAAATCATTCCATATTCGACTTATCCAATTTCAAATTTTTTTTTAAAAGCTGTATCATTATTTCAAAAACAAATTACTCCACATTAGAAAAAAAATATTTTTGTAAATTAGTTTGCAACAAAAATGTTTTTTTGGTAAATGCTATTTTTTCCCCTGTTTTAGAAGAAATAAAAAGTAATTTACTTACAAATTTTAAATTTTCTCAAAGAGTGACATACATTTATAGTTAATGATTAGTTAAAATATTTTAAGTATAATTTAATGAGCAACATTAATTTTATAAATAATGTCATATATGGTGATTTCTTACCATAAACTAATAAAAACAATTGATCCATTAATAATAATTTTAAAAAGATCATAAAATCAATTAGCTTATATATTTTTACACATTGTTGTTTAGAAAGAAAATTGGCTTGTATCACAAACCATGAGCACCTATCGATCCAAATCAAAGTGAACAAAGACATATACATATATATATATATATATATATATATATATATATATATATATATATATATCCTTGAAAATAAGAGTGAAACATGTAATTAAGATGTTAAAGAAAAATCATTTTACAGCATATCCCATCCATAATAGAAAAGTGTTAAAACTAAATGTATCATAACACATTTTTGACAAACAAGATAAAAGTAAAATATATAGCATAAATGTAAAATTTTGTATTTTTTAAAAAAGAAAAGAATAAAAAATAAGAAAAGATAGTATAAATGAATCTAAAATATGGTCTTAAATAAATAAAAAAAAAAGAAAGCTAAAACAGAGAATATTATGGGTAGAAAAGATATAGGGACAGCAGCAAAATGCAAGAAAATATCAGAACCATGGCTAAAGAAGGGGTTTATTACCTCATCCTCCGAGGATTGTTCTCTTCCCTACAATCCCAGCAAGCACTTTTGTCTCCCTCAACCATTCCTTCAAAGAAAAAAAACTTTCATAAACAACATGGCTCCAACACTTTCACCTCCTTTGCCACCTTGACTTCCACACCATAACATTAAAAGAGAGGAGGAGGATATGGCGTTACCTCTCCTGTCTTATCTCCTCCTCCTCCTCATCGCCACCGCCACCGCCACCGCCACCACCACCTCTTTCGCCGCCGCCATTCAACACGAAGTCGTACGAAAACCGGTCCCCGACTTCCCCCTCTTCCGAGAAGCCCCTGCATTCCGCAACGGAAACACATGCAACAATGAGAGCATCCACATTTCCATGACGTTGGACTCAAACTACCTCAGAGGAACCATAGCCGCGGTCCTCTCCATTCTCCAGCACTCCACCTGTCCAGAAAACTTGGAGTTCCATTTCCTCTGGGCAAGGTTCGAGCCCCAGGTGTTCACCACCATCAAGTCCACCTTTCCTTACCTCAGGTTCAAAATTTATCGCTTCGAATCCAATAGGGTACGTGGAAAAATCTCCAAATCCATTCGCCTAGCCCTGGACCAGCCTCTCAACTACGCACGAATCTACCTCTCCGACATTCTCCCAGGTAGGGTTACTTTAGCTTCTTCTTAGCATAATAACTAACCACAACTATGTTTTTCGTAAATACGAAACTTTCACAGAGAAAAAACAAATCAAATTCTCGACATTTAGACATAAACTTGTTTATCTTACAAAAAAATTCATTTAATCCAATAATTTGGGCAAGCGGTAAAAAGTATTCACGTAACATATATCCGTCTTCGATTTTCATGTGTTTTTCTTATTTTGATCCTGTAAAAGTGATTTATGAGAAGTTTATGTGATCATATAAAAAGTTGATATATTGTGACGAGCCTTATTACTTGCAGGTTACGTGAAACGCGTGATATACCTGGACTCGGATATCGTGGTTGTGGATGACATTGCAAAGCTGTGGGAGGTTGACTTGGAGGGGAAGGTACTGGCGGCGCCGGAGTATTGCCAAGCGAATTTCAAAGTGTATTTCACGGATTTATTCTGGAACGACAAGGAGTTAAATAGGACGTTCGAGGGAAGGAAGCCCTGCTATTTCAACACGGGGGTGATGGTGATGGACGTGGAGAAATGGAGGGAGGGGAAGTACAGGGAGAAGGTGGAGGCATGGATGGTGGTGCAGAAGCATAAGAGGATCTACCACTTGGGTTCTTTGCCTCCTTTTCTTCTTGTTCTTGCTGGGGAGTTGAAGAGTGTGAACCACAGGTGGAACCAGCATGGGTTGGGAGGTGATAACCTTGAAGGCAGGTGCAGGAGTCTTCATCCTGGGCCTATCAGTTTGCTGCATTGGAGTGGCAAGGGGAAGCCATGGTTGAGGTTGGACTCCAGAAGGCCTTGCTCTGTTGATCATCTCTGGGAACCCTATGATCTCTTTCGTCCCAATACTAATGATTTTGAATGAAAATGATGATGAACTTGTTGGGGGAAGGTAGGAGAAATTACTGGTTTGAATATTTTTCATCACATTAAGATTGCTCATATATACAGTATATCACATATTACATATTGAAAGCCTGGGAAAATGAAAAATGCCAAGAAATTCAAACAACAGGTAAAGTGCCAAATACCATTTGCAAAATCTTCTTTGTATGTTTTGTTTTAAGGGGGAAAATTGCTAAGCAGTTTGATTAAACATATGGGTGAAGAGAGATTGATAAATACAATGTGTTTTTGCAGTTTGGTGTGGAAGAAAAGCGAATTGCTTCCAGAAATCAAGAACTAGAGTATATATATATACATAGTTTTTGGACTGGAGATTATACATAATTTATTAATTTTAATTTAATATCTTGATAGAATTTCTGCATTTTATACCCCCAGCTCAACTGCTGCTAGCGAGAAAACATTTGCCATTTTCATTCACATTTTTGACTAGATGTGCATGTAGCAAGTGTTTTTGTTTTATGAGTTATCTCATAAAATGTGCACGATCATTGACTTGTTTGATGGTAGCACGAATCTATAGTTCTTGATACTGACAAGTTTTGAATTTCGAGTAAAATACTTGTTGACTAAATTTAAAAAATAATTATATTTTCATACTTAATTTTTCTTTTTATTTAACTCCTTTTAATAATAAAATATTATATTTAATAAATAAAAACAAAATTTTAAAGTAAAATAATAATATTTATAATTTGAAATGGGAGTTTAAGAAAACGGTAATATCAAAATGTTGCAGTCCAACTTTTTAGTATTGATGTCATAATATAGGTACATTATTTAGTGTGATACCTTTCACCCGTTAAAAGTTATATACATCCACTTTATAACTTGAAATTTTAATATTTTTATTTTTTATATGTTTTAATTTTAAATATCAACATATGATATTATATTTTTATAATAATGGTCAAGGGGTGTACTTGTTTTTGGATGAGTATCAAACTTTGCTTTTGATATATAAGAATAAGTAAGGATAAATTGATATACTTTTACATTTATTTAATATATAAGAATAAAATGTGTCAAAAGTATATTTTTTTATAAAAATTGAAAAATGATCATTTGACCTACACCAATTTTTTTTTCATTCTTCTGTTCATGTTATGTTGTTAATATTAGGTTAAATATATTCAGTGATTCTTATTTTTGCTGGTTTTCTTCAAGTAGGTTCCCATTTTTTAAAAATGATCAATTTAGTTCCTGAATTTGAAAAATCAAACCAATCAAGAACATTCCGTTAACTTCTCTGGATGGCGTTAAATATGGACTGTGCTGGCAAGAGTAGCTGTCATGCTGCATACAGGTGGCATATAATGTGTTTATGATGTGGTTACTAATTTAATTTTTTAAGGATTAAAATTTTAAAAACACGTGCTTTAAGTTTAAGTAAGGGTAAATTGGGAAAAGTGATCTGAGCTGATTAAAAGAATCTAGGCTTGGGAAAATTGGTCGTGTGCGAAATTGGAGAAATAAGGTTTGTGGCTTAGTGTGGTTGGGAATTGGGGAACAACGGTGAGCGGTGCTTAATATCAGAAATTAGGCTGACAAAAAGGCACGTTTTGGGAGACAATCTTCATCTATCGGTGGTTTTGTCGTGGAAAGGTCTGGAGAATTTGGTTGCACTTCAAGCACGTGTTGAGGTTAGTATAATTGTATTGTTACTTTCGATAATGGTCCCCCATGTTTGATTTAGTGATGTGGTCCCCCATATTTGTAGTTCTGTCGGACTATTTTTTTATGCATATGCTGTTAAAGTGTTCTTGCAATGTGGTCCCGCATGTGATGTGGTTTTAATTTCTTTTAAGTTTTGGTGTTGCATGTTCTGTTGAAGGTTTTGTGCATATATAGGATAAAATTTTTTATAATTTGAAATAACTTTAGGATCTTATTTTATAGGTTAAATATTGTTATTGTGTTGAAAATGGAGGATAAATTTGATGTTGTTTTCCACCATGGAGGGAAGTTTATCAAGAATGGGTCACTTAAGTACGAGGGATAAAGTACAACTTTCTCTTTTGATCTAGACATTTGGAGTTATTTCCTTATTGTTAGTGTGGTAAAAGGACTTGGATATGATTCCTTTAAGGAGTTATGGTATTGTGTAAGGGGTGGTTCTGTATTAGAGAATAGGTTAGAGCTTTTGACTAATGATAGAGGAGCCATGCATATGATAAATTTAGCTAGGCTCAATGGTCAAGTGCATCTATTTGTTGTTCACATAGTCTCGGAACCTGAGATCATATACTTGTTAGAAAATGTTTGTCATGAAGTAGAAGCTGAAAATGTGATGCCTGATAGTGGTAAGGGTGAGTGTGAAAAGGAAGGTGGTGGTCTATGTGAAGAAGAAGGTCATGGTGATTGTGAAAAGGAAGGTGGTGGTGAGATAGCTGAACAAGGTGATGGTGATGGTGAGTGTGAACAGCAAGTTCATGGTGATGTTGAGTGTGAGCAGCAAGGTCATGGTGACTGTGAACAACAAGGTGATGGTGATGCTGAGTGTGAGCAGCAAGGTCATGGTGATGCTGAGTGTGAGCAGCAAGGTCATGGTGAGTGTGAACAACAAGGTGATGGTGATGCTGAGTGTGAGCAGTAAGGTCATGGTGAAGATACTGTTCCTGTTGAAGAAGAAAAATGTGAGGGTGATGGGGTTGTTGAAGGTCAAATTGAAACCCAGTGTGAAAGAGATACCACTACTGTCCGTAGTTGGAGTTCTAGTGGTGAGGATGGCAATGCTCATGTTAATGATGACTTTATGGAAGAATTGGTTGACTGTGAAATACAAGAGGATCTAGGAGACGGAAATTGCTTTGATGATATAGAAACTGATGTGGAATGTGATGGAGAATCAACCACTGACATTTCTGATAGTGATGTTGATGATGGCATAAACTTTGATGATAATAGAGGCTTGTCTGATGAAGAATGGAATCTGAAGAGCTGGTTAGTGGGGCATAAAGTGATGCAGAAGCTGATGAAGAAAGTTATGGCAATTTTGTGACATTTACTATGCCTAAATCAATGGTTGATTACAAGTGGGATTTGGGGACGTATTTTGCTCAGAAGGAAGATTTGTTGGATGCCATAAAAACATATGCAATACAAAATGGTAGAAATATAAGATACATAAAAAATGATAAGAAAAGAGTTAGGGCGAAATGTATGGGATCTAAAGGAAAGTGCCCCTGGTTGGCATATTGTGGTTAAATGGATGCAATAAAAACATGGCAATTAAGGACTATTGTTGACAACCACACTTGTAGTAGAGAGCACAAGGTAAAATTACTCAATTCAAAATGGCTTAGCAAGAGGTTGGAAAAACCTGTTAGAGAAAATCCCAGAGTTAATGGAGTGGACATTGTTCAGAAGATAAATAGAAAGTGGAATGTAGGTGTGTCTCAATCCATGGCTTATAGGGCTAAAGCCATTGCTTCAGACCATGTTGATGGGTCTTTCAAAGAGCAATATAAAAGGATCTTCGATTATGCAAATGAGGTCCTAACTCGAAATCCTAGATCAACAGTTGAGGTTAAAGTTGAACCTAATGTGGATGGACCTATATTCAGGAGGTTGTATGTTTGTCTGAAAGCCTGCAAGGACAGTTTCGTGTCTTGCAGGCCTATTATAGGGCTGGATGGTGCATTTTTGAAAGGTAAATATGGTGGGGAAATGTTGACTGCTGTAGGAAGAGATGCAAACGACCAAATGCTACCTATTCCATATGCCATTGTGGAAGTAGAGAACAAGGCCACTTAGAAATGGTTTATGGAACTTCTGGTTGAAGATCTTGGTGGGCCATCAATATGTGCATCATGTACATTCATATCAGATCAACAAAAGGTAATTACATTAAGACTTGTAACAATGCATATGAAATTATTTTGTGTTAGACACCTATTTACTTTGTTATTGAAATAACATGGCCTATTGCAAGCTATTCAAAAGTGCTTCCACGAGTTGATCAGTGATTTTGCGTTAGACACCTATACGCCAATTTCAGAAAACAATTCCCAAGAAAGCAACTTAAGAGGTTGATGTGGAGGGCAGTTATAGCAACTCATCCCCAAACATGGGAAAAGGAAATGACAAATATCAAAGAGCTGAACATTGAAGCATTTAAATATCTGATTAAAATACCTCCCAGGTTTGTATTCCAGTTTATGTTGTGTTTCAATACTCGCCATACTCCTAATATTTCATAAACTTTTAATTATATTTCATAAACTGTTACCATGTAGACATTGGTCGAGATCAAGGTTTACAACCACATCTAAATGTGATACATTAGTAAACAACATGTCAGAGGCATTCAATAGTGTAATGCTACATACAAGGTCTAAGCCAATCATAAGCATGATGGAGGACATCCGGATTTACATCATGAAAAGATGGGCAACTAACAGAGTAAAATGACAATCATTGAGGGGGGTGATTTGTCCTAAAATCAAGACTAGACTTAATAAGGAGTCGTAGTTAACTAAGTTCTGGATTCCAAGGTATGGTTGAATATGAGCATCATGTAAGTTCAGTTTTAAATTGTCAATACTATAAAAATTATGTTGTTTTGCAGCTGGTCAGCAGAGAAGTTATTTGAACTCCGTCATGCCTCCCAAGTTGGGGAGAAGCTTGTGGTTGATCTAGACAAACATGAATGCAGTTGCAGGAAATGGGCTATATCAGGCATTCCATGTTGCCATCCCTTGGCTGCTATGAACTTTCTCAACTTAGATGCAGAGGACTTCATACCTAGTTGGTTTAGGAAGGCAACATACGAAGAGACATACTCTTCAATTGTCTATCCGATAAATGGAAAAAACATGTGAGAGGTTACACCATACAACGATGTATTCCCCCCAAAAAAGAGAGCATTGCCAGGCAGACCAAAGAAGAAACGCAGGTTGGAAGAATGGGAGTTGATCAGGGATGAAACAAGAATGAGGAAGGGTGGTCTGCGTAAAAGATGTGGAATTTGTAGAGAAATGGGTGACAATAGGAAGTCCTGCAAGAAATCAACCTAAGAATCAATTGTCACTGACCAAACACAACAAATAACCCACCAAATGAACCAATCATGCCATCAGCAAATGAGGATCAAGCATAGAAATCCAATTTCTTTATGTTTATAGGACTGGACAAAGCTTTTGTAATAGAGGATGAACCTTACTTTTGTACTCAGCACTTTAATATTTGCTGTTGTGAACCATTTACTCAAGTAATGAAAAGGATCCTCTGTGATTACATATCAGATTATTGGTTGGTTGCACTTTCATATCAGATTATGCGTGATTTTGATTTTGCTTTCATTCTTTCATTTTCCTCATAAAGTTTCCTTGTTAGATTGGATGGATATAAAAAAAGTTGATAAAGTTTCAGCATTTATGCATTCCAGATTGGAATAGAGGAGAGGATTAAGATTGATTATGAGTCTTGTACACTTTGGAATATCTTAATTGCTTTATATTCGGTCTGATTCATTCTCAATGAACAAAGTATTCAGATTAAAAAAAACACATTCTCATTTCATTCACTCATCAACATCATACAACTTGACATTAAAACATATCAGATTACAATGAATCATCCCATTCTCACTAACATTGAAACTAAAATCATCACTATGACACATAAAAAACAAACCAACAATATCAACCCCTTCATACACTTTTCAAGAAAGAACACTGATTTATGTATCTTAATTATCATTTTCCTAGTACTCTCCAATTCTTCAGTGCTGACCAAAGTTTCTTTGTTCCATTCGCTCTTCACGTAACGACCACTGTCCTCACTTCCAACATCTGTGCACCATTTGAAGAAGTTGCAACCAGCAACTTGAACACCATTCTGCAAACACATTTTAACAAGTTGCCCTAATATCAGAAACAGTACCATAAATGGAATGTATAGGTTGAATATGACATACCTTATACTTGGAGCATCCCCAAAAATGCTTGCCTCGATTCTTCGTAGTGTTCGCAGTTCTCATCATAGATCTATGTCCACAATGGCAAATAGGGGTTTTGTTCCTTCTGCATGTCAACGAACAGCAAGAGCACTCCTTTGACATCCTCTTTGAAGAACAACGACAATAACCTTGATCCCCACCAGACCCAACCTTCATCCCAACCTTGATCTCGCAAAATGTTAAGAACCAACACCCTTCGAAGAACAACCACCACCCTTTATCAGCTTCAGCTTCAACTCACCACCCTTTTTCCCAATTTTCCCAATTTTTTTACCTTTACCTTTAAAGAAACCACTTAAATCACATGCTTCTTCAATTTTAAGCATAAACAAGTAAAAATTCCTTAATAAAGAGATAGTCAATAAAGTTTATTGACATTATAAGAAAAAAAACTCATTTCTATCATATAAATTTGTAGATAAGTTAAAAAATTCATAGGTAATATAATGTTATCTATAACCAAAAATCCATAAGTATAAATAAATTATCTATAGCAAAATTTATAGATAATTATATACAGATAAATATACAAATAATTATATATGAATAAATCTATAGATAATTACATACGAATCTATCTGTAGATAATTATATACAAAAAATCCGTATGTGATTATCTACAAATAAATCCGTATGTAATTACTGATAAATAAAACTGTATATAATTACTTATGAATAAATCTGTATGTAATTATTAACGGATAAATTCGCATGTAACGTAATTGTTAGCTTTGATGAAATGCAGAATGGATAAACAATGCAAAATTCACTAAATCACCATCTAAACTAAAGTTGACAACCAAAGAAAGCCAATGCAGAATTCTATTCTATTATGCAAAGATGTTCTATATACAATCTAAATGAGACAAATTTCAATCCCTAAAGCTAAGCAAGAGATGTAAAAATAACATTTTGGTCATTATTATATCTCACCAGCATGCAATGGTAGGAATCTACTTATTACTATATCATGTCATTAGCAAATGAAATTAAGGTTTTTAGGCATTGGGAATCAAAATGAAATTATTAGCAAAAAATTTTCAAAACTTGTCAATGATCATAAATGTATAGAAAGGGGGAAAGATAACAACACTCAAGGTTTCAAGGCCAACAACAATATATAAACATCCTTGTATCATTTTAAGCATGCAAGATGACAAGGTCAATTAAAAGATGATTCAAAAGTGATAGAACCTAATGGGATACTGTTTATCTCTCTACTATCAAGTGTTTAGGGCTGTAATATCTCTCAAACACATAATACAAAATAGAACTACTAGTTTTTGATGAGCCTTTAATTTCCACCACTTGAAACACATGCAAAATACAGATCAAAATGACTTTTATTCAGCTTGTAATGCGGTTAAGGTAAAGGTACGATATGAGAAAGATTTCTAGGCTAAAAACCTTGGAGAAAAGAGGAGCAATGGGGAAAATATATAATGAGCATCGAATGTGCCCCCAATTTGATTTTCATGTCCAAATTATTATACCACATATTCTTCTCTAGTTTTTTTTTTTCATTCTTCTTTTCATGGAAAGTGTCCACTTTTTCTTTCTCCGAGTGTTATTCTCTTCTTACTTATCATACCACATTTTATTTCTTTCTTCCATGTTTTTTTCATTTCTTATATAGAAAATTTTCTTGTACGTTTCTAACTTAGAAGGCATTTCTTTGCCAACTAAGCATGAATCTTCCAATCAAATACTTTGCACTTGCCCCACTTAGTCTCAAAGGAGTGTCTCTTTCCCAGTAACATATAGTCTCAAATGGGTGTCAACATTCAAATTATTATGTACTTCTTGATTCTATTGAACATTTATTGTAAGTATAAAAAAAGGTAAAAGCAAAACATGAAAAACAAGAAAGGACAAACAAATAAAGCATTTGAAATATTATTTTTTTTGCTTGGTTTTAATTAGAATGACGAAGGAACGATAAAGAAAAGTTTAGGGGTTTGGACCTGAAGTTTGAGCTAACATTATCAACGAAGGAATTATAAAAAAAGAAGAAATAAAATTGAGAGTTGATTCACCACCATCTCATTGCTATATTTTATTCTAAACAAGAATTCACTCTCCCTAGTGTCAGATGCCAATTTCCTGCTGTACACTCTTCGGAACAAACAGAAACAGTATTTCAGAATTAGCAAACCACTTGTCAACATTATAACCATCCATTAGTAATAGACATGTAAAAGAGTTATTACATGTGCAAACACAAAAATGGAAATGGAGCAAACCAAACCGTATTTATTATTCTCTATAACCTTTAGATTAAAAGTAATTCAATAAGTAATAATTACTATTTACAACCGTTTATTCTACACACAATTTTTATTTAAAAACAATTTTAACAATAGTTTCTATAAAATTCTATTTGTGCACTAAAAACTAAAATCTAACCTCATTCTATAATTTTACAAACTAATTAAAACTAAAAAGGAAATTTTATAAAGAAAAAAGGAGAAAAAATGCAGTCTCAATACACCCACACACTTAGAACACTACCCTTTTGAACAGGGGCAAACAAAACAGGCACAATTCTAAAGAAACTATCACAATTCATTGGCTTAAACCTGCCAAATGGCTATCAGCCCTCTAAATTCAAGTTTCATGAAAGCCAGCAAGTAAAAGAAAAACATATTAATGCAATTGAAATCAAGTAGGAAACAAGATCAACCACATCTCAGATTTAACCTCACAAGATAAAATGTTTGCACTCAACAACTCAATGTATATAGACTTGTATATATCACTCAGCAAAACATGTAAAAGCACAATTCATGAATTTGAAATGCTTCTAACTAGCCTCGCTTAATCCAAGGCACACTCCAAATCACTAGTACTTCATCTCAGCTTGTATTGTGGTCAGGTTGTAAAGTGATTTAGGCTTGAATTCAATTCTAAAACATCAAATCCTATGACTTAGTGGCTCAAATCAAATTTACCATTTCTAACTTGCTTTAGTCCAATTTTATGATCCTAACATGTTACATTAGGCCTATTTAAGCTACCTAAACAATCCAATTTCTCTTAAGACTCCAATTGCCCAAAATCACTACTCCACTTCCCTCAAACTCACCTAAAACAGTACCCAAACACCAAACTTCTCATCTAAACAACTCGACAACCAGTTTTCCACTCTAAACACTTCAACACACACCATTTCTAGAGATCAAGCTAATTCAAAACAGATTAAAATCATCACATGACAACATACACAGGCTCTATAGTGTAATACATGCAACTTAAGCTACTGAAATTAAAGTTTAAGTAGAAAAACATGCTTACATCAATGTTCAACATACATACGAATCACACAATGTATTAAAACATATAATCAACTCCACTTACCTTTTAGTTCTCACTACACAGCTCACCGCAAAACCTCAACAGTGCCTCACACAACAGGGGACTCATAAAGCCCTACAAATCACCAAAGTGCTGATGAAATCAGCTCTCGAAGCTAGAATAAATAGAGGGAAATGGAGAAGAACGTTGTTAGCTAACATGCACCTATCAGAGTTGCATGCCCTAGGTTCCCAAAGCAACGGAGGAAAAGAAAAAGTGACTTACCGGTCAGATTGAAGAAAATGATTGGTCCAATACGGAGCCCTCTACGCTGGGAACGCTGGAACACCACCTGATCGAAAATCTGATGGCTTAGTGAGAAGAGATTGAAGAGAGAAGGCAGAGATAGAAGGAGAAGAAAGTTCTGAAGAGTGGGTTTGGTTGCTTAGGAAATAGGAAAGAACTATGAATTTCAGATTTCTATACATAAGTCATTTAAAAATGCTTCATCCTATTCTCTGATGCCACATGCCCACTTCCCCAAAGCTGACTCATTTTCTAAGTCTTTACATAGGTTGGGGTAGGATTTAGAAAAGGAAATCAAAACTATGTAGCAAGGTGGCCGCATGAAATTCAAGTGCAGTTTCAGCTCAAGTAATTTTGTCACCAACTCTTCTTTAAATTCATCTTTCTTTCACATCTTTTTCTTTCCTCATTCTTTTCTTTTTGTATGATTCATACCACTTTTTCTTTCCTCATTTTTTTTTTCTTTTCTAATTTTTTTCTTTTTCAATCATTTCTTACAATCAACCAATTCTTTTTTTTTCTTTTCTTTTTTCTAGTCAACAACTGCACCTGCACACTTGAAATTCATTATGCACCTTGACCTTCTTATACTCACAAGTTAGGTAATTCATGGTTTTTCAAGAAGATCAATTCAAGCTCAAAAAATCAAGTGCAATGGCAAAATATCAGGGTAAAATATCAGGGTGAGTATTTTTTACTAGGTGACTGGAACAAAAAAGGGCCTATATTTAGAGTGCATCCAAGGTCAAGCAAACCAAAAAGAATCAGTGCATATTCCGAGATGTAATCCTACATGCATGCAATCACAAAAAAAATAAGAATTAAGGCTCAAAATCTCTTGAGTGTTGATATTTGTCAAAACTAAAATGCTACTTCTCTCATGCAAAAAAAAAAATACGGCTAGAAATCATGAAACTTCGATCTAATGACACACTCAGCATCTCAAACTAAAAGAAACACAACTTTCATCATGTCAGAATGCAAAAAGTACAGAAAAATGGAAACAAAACTACCTAAAACTATTACAGAAAAAAACTAAACAAAATACTAAGATAAAACTATTTTTTAAAAATAAAATTTTCACAACTGAAACAAAAGCTAAAAACAAAAACAGAAAAGAAAATATTTTGTCAAATTTTTGTCATATAAAAATAGATACAGACAATTGTGAAAACAAATAAAAAAACGTATGAAAGACAGAAGCGGGCTACCAACAGACAATTATTCAGCAAAAAGTAAAAAAAAAATGTAAAAAGAGAAAAGGAAAATTCAAGCTTCTAGTTTTCTAATCTTTACTGTGTGGCACTTTGATTTAAGTTTGCCTACATTAAGTTTCATCTTGGAAATGAGCATAGTACAAAGAAGTGAGGGAATATTAATAGAGAGATAAAATTTCAAAAAAATACAAGAAACTCAAGATGTGAATAGAAACATTAAAGACTTCAAAAATGTGTGTGTACCGTACAGTCTCCAGGCACCATCCAGGCCGATCATCCAGACCGACCACCTAGGTCAACCAACCACCAGGCCGACCACCCAGGTCGACTATCCAGGCCGACCAATCACAGGCTGACAACTCAGGTCGACCATCCAGGCCGACCGACCATCCAGGCCAACCACCCAAGTTGACCACATGATTAGATTATAAACGATAATAACTCATTAAAACCCTAATGCAAATTAAGGTGCGATTGGCCCGTCATTAGACCAGTGAAAGGTAAAAGCCTATTACAATTAGTATAAATAAAGGTCTCGGGTATGACTTTACGATCATGATGAACATTATGTGCATCACTTGCTTACCTAACCATTCGGTTATATTACTAACTTGAGTTTCGGAGTGTCTATGACAAGTACACACCCGTACGGGTTCGAAGAGAAGGAGAGAGAGCGAACAACGTAACTTGGAGGATGGAGGACCACTACGGAGCCCGTCCAGTCTTCAAGACAACTAGAAGTGCTTTGAGTAAGGGACTTCAACCCTATACCCGAAACATTTTGACGCCCACTGTGGGGTCGAGCGAGTATCCCCCAATGTAGCCATAAGGAACCAGTGAGTGGTGCTTTAGAGGACCTCAACTGCTCACCCATTCGACATCAGCAACTCGCCATCAAGTATTTAGCCAAATTTGGCATCAAGCGTTCAACCACTCGACCTTAACCATTCATCTATTCGGCCTCAGGTATTCGGTCTCAACTGCTTAGCCATTCAGCCTCACAGGTACTTATCCAAATTTGGCATCAAGTGTTCGGCCACTCGGTCTCAATCATTCGGCCATTCAGCCTTAGGTATTCAGTCATTCGGCCTCACAAGTACTTAGCCGAATTTGGCATCAGATATTCGGCCATGCAGCCTCAACTGCTCGGTCATTCAGCCTCGAGTATTCAACCATTCGACCTCAACAGCTCGGCAATTCGGTCTCACAGGTACTTAGCCAAATTTGGCATCAAGTGTTCGGCCACTCAGCCTCAACTGTTCGGCCATTCGGCCTCAGGTATTCGGCCATTTGTCCTGAACTGCTCAATCATTCGGTCTTATAGGTACTTAGCCAAATTTAGCATTAGGTATTCGGTCATTCGGCCTCAACTGCTCAGTCAGTCGGCCTCAGGTATTCAACCATTCGGTCTCAACTGCTCGGTCATTCGGCCTCACAAGTACTTAGCCAAATTTGGCATCAAGTGTTCGGTCACTCGGCCTCAACCATTCGGCCATTTAGCCCACAGGTACTTAGCCAAATTTGGCATCAAGTGTTTGACCACTCGACCTTAACCATTCAGCCATTTGACCTCAGGTATTCGGCCATTCAACCTCAACTTCTCGGTCTTTCAGCCTCACAGGTACTTAGCCAAATTTGGCATCAAGTGTTCGACCACTTGACCTACACCATTGGTCTTTCGGCCTCAGGTATTCAGCCATTCGGCCCTAACTACTCAGTCATTCAGCCTCACAGATACTTAGGCAAATTAGGCATCAAGTGTTTGACCACTCGGCATCAACCATTCGGCCATTCAGCCTCAGGTATTCGGCCATTCGGCCTCAAATGCTCCGCCAATCGGCCTCAAATACTCCGTCATTCGGCCTCAAGTACTTACCCAAATTTGGAATCAAGTTTTCGGCCACTTGGCCTCAACCATTCGGCTTCACAGGTACTTAGCCAAATTTGGCATCAAGTATTCGGCCACTCGGCCGAAATCATTCAGCCTCAATTGTTCAGTCATTCGGCCTCAAGTACTCGGTCATTCGGCTTCACGAGTACTTTGCCAAATTCGACCTCAAGTATTCGGCCATTTGGCTCAACTGCTCGACTATTCGGCCTCAAGTACTTAGTCAAATTTGGCATCAACTGTTCGGTCACTCGGCCTCAACCATTCGGCCATTCGGCCTCAAGTATTCGGTCATTCGACCTCAACTGCTCGGTCATTCTGCCTCAAAGCTACTTAGCCAAATTTGGCATCAAATGTACGGCCGTTCGACCTTTACTGCTCAGCCATTCGGCCTCACATGTACTTAGCCAAATTTGGCATCAAGTACTCAGCCATCCAGCCTTAACTACTCGACCATTCGGCCTCAACTGCTCAGCCATTCGGCTTCACAAGTAGTTAGCCAAATTTGGCATCAAGTGTTCGCCTACTCTACCACAACCATTCGACCATCCGACCTCAGGTATTCGGCCATACCTTGGCCTCAACTTCTCAATGTCACCGAAAATCGACGACCGTGGATCTTCACCAAAGAAATTATGGTCGGCCTCACCAAAGGTCGATGACCGTGGATCTTCACCAGAGGAATCCTGTTCGACCTCACCGAAGGTCGGCGACCGTGGATCTTCACCAGAGGAATCCCGTTCCGCCTCACCGAAGGTCGGCGACCGTGGATCTTCACCAGAGGAATCCCGTTCGACCTCATCAAAGGTCGGCGACCGAGGATCTTCACCAGAGGAATCCTGGTCGGCCTCACCAAAGGTCGGTGACTGTGGATCTTCACCAGAGGAATCCCGGCCGGCTCACCGAAGGTCGGTGACCGTGGATCTTCTCCAAAGGAATTTCGTCCAGCCTCACCAAAGGTTGGCGATCGTGGAACTTCGTCATAAGATTACCGATTGACCTCACCAAAATTTCATGATTGTAGATCTCCACGACGTCACTTAAGGAGGATCGGTAGTCTATCCAGCTCAGACGACAAAGGAACAAAGACAAAAACCAATCGGAGAACCTATCTTTATCAGGAGTGGCATGTGCAGAACCCCTTCGCATAATCAAAATCATGCTCGGTCTTGGGGGCTTGTGTATCGTACGGTCCCCTAGGCACCATCGAGGCTAACCATCCAGGCCGACCACCTAGGTCGACTATCCAAGTCGACCAACCACCAGGCCGACCACCCAAGTCGACCATTCAAGCCGACCAACCACCAAGCCGACCACCCAGGCCGACCATCTAGGCGGACCGACTGCTAGGCCCACCACCTAGGTTGACCACATGGTTAGATTATAAACGATAATAAATCATTAAAACCCTAATGTAGATTAAGGTGTGATTGGGCCGTCATTAGGCTAGTGAAAGGTAAAAGCCCATTACAACTAGTATAAATAAAGGTCCCAGGTATGATTTTACGTTCACGATGCACATTATGTGCATCCCTTGCTTACCTAACCGTTCAGTTATATTACTAAGTTGAGCCTCAGAGTGCCTTTGACAGGTACACACCTGCACAGGAGATGAAGGACCATTACGGAGCCTGTCCGATCTTCAAGACAACTAGGAGTGCTTTGAGTAAGGGACTTCAACCCTATACCTGAAATAGTGTGAAATCGAGAAGAAATGGAAGAAGATAAAAAGCATTCACATAATTAAAATATGCATTAATTAGGTAATGATTATTCCTTCATTCCATTTTTATACATACTAAAACATAAAAAATATTCAATAATAAAATTATCTGTTATAACTTAATATAAATATGTTTTTTCCATCTATTGCACTAATTTTCATCTTATGAATTCCTTTCAAGAAGGTCACTGAATATGCTCTTGTTTCAAACTGTTGGTTGTTTACTATATTTCGTTCTATTAGATCTATATCATCTTTTGGTGACTTGTCTAAAAATATCCTTCGCTTGCAGCATATGTCCATGACCTATCAGTTGGACTTAAACCTTCATAAAAGCTTATAATGAAATCTTCTATCTAAAGTTGAGGACAGGAAGCATAGAGTTTCTTGAATCTTTCCAAATACTCACTGAGATTTTCTCTGTCTCTATGTCTTATATCTTGGATCTCTCTACGGATGGCTGATAATCTAGATGTAGGAAAATACTTTTCAAGAAAGAGTCGTTCTATGGTTTCCCAATTTGTAATCCGTACAGAGAGATAATATCATCAATCTTGAGCTGCTTTTTGAAGAGTAAAAGGAAAAACTCTCATTTTAAGGCTTTCTATTGTGATCATGGGAGATCTAAAATTTTCACACAACATATGGAACTGCCTTAAGTGTTTGTGTGGATTCTCCCTTGACAACCCATTGAATTTAGGTAAGACATTTAATAAATCAGGTCTCAACTCTCACTCCTCATTAGAGTATTCTATATTACTGCGGATAAATGTGTTGTAGGGGGTGGCTAACTGTCTGATGGTTCTTTGTGCTACTCATTTTGGGTTAGGATTAGTTGGAAGATCAGAGGATATACTTATGACTGGAGATAATGAAGGTGGTATGACTTCAGATGTAGGAAGTGTTCCCTCAGTAGAACACCCAAATTTCATACTTTTCTACAGCTTACGTAGATTCCTTTCAACTTTTGGGTTAATTTGATAAAATTCTCCCAGGTTAGCTCGGGCCATGCACTACACAGTCTGCTTGAAGTTGTTTCTCTGTTCTTGACTTCTTTTTCTTTCTTTTATTCTTGCTTTAGAAGAAGATTTCAAATAAGAGATAAGTAAGACTTTGTGAAAGAGAGATATGTCACAATTGACAACTTAAATACAAAGCTTTTCCTAGTTAGAGTATATTCAAACTAGCCTCAAATACTTCTCAAGAGAAATTCTTAATTAAAAAAAGAACAAAGATTTTGTTAACAATAAGAATAACTAAAGACTACAAAATAACTCAAATTAAATTAAATGTACATGCATTAGGAAAAAAATTAAAACCAAATGAAAATTAAAATGAAAATAAGAATCAAAATACTAACCGTATTCCTCGACAACGACACCAAATTTGATACGCTCTCATTGAAGCTATCAAATTAATACTTCTTTTCAAGGCAACTTCAATATTGCCAAGTAGTATTCAATAAAGTAGATAGGGTTATAGTAACCCTGGGTCGTCTCCCAATGAATACGGAATTGCTTTTCAATATTTGACTCTTATGAATGTTATCCAATACTTAAGAATAAAAGTGAGAAACTATGTCAATGAAGTTCATGTTTGAAGAACAAATAGGAAACTCAGAAACAATTATAATGAAATAGGCTAATTCTACTGCTTTCCAAGATAGATTTATCATCGGTTATCCATAGATCATTGTTCAATTAATTATTGTTCGAGTTTCAAATTAATTAAAGTATATTCTTAATTAACTTGAAGGCGATCATACAATTAACCAAAGTAAATTCTCAATCAAATGCAAGACCTTCTTAGATTATTAACAATGAATTCAACCAACGTACATTCTCAATCAAATCCTATTATGTTTAATATGTGTATTCTTAAATCTTCTAACCAAGTTAAAAGTTAATTAATCAAAGTAAATTCTCAATTAATTGTAGTTGAAATTCTCCATTGCAGTGAAGAGTTCTGTAGTGAACATTTTAATTTAGTCCAAGTTACTCCATTGATAATGTAATGGTTATAAATGAAGAATAAACTATGAATATTTTTGGGACCCTTTATTGTATTATGTTGTTAGCAAAAGGCATGGTGATTCTAGAGTAAAGTGATGAACGAGAGTCCTTTATCGTGTTAAATTTTAAAAATATTATATTTTAAAAAATAATAATTTAACTTTACTTAAATATCATTTTTTAAAATTTTAAAAATTAATTTTTATATAAATTTTTATAATTATATATACCATCAACAATTATCATTTTATATTACTTTAATAACTAGAGATATCTTAATAATCTTTTATTTCTATCAATTAAATAAATTTTTTATCTCTTATATGAATCAAGTTCTACATTAATTCTCATAAATTTTATTTCTAAATCCATTTTCATTCATTTTCAAATCTACTTAAATAAACAATAATTAATTCACCCTCAAATTCCCTAATAATCATTCCTTTAAAGTGAATAAAGGAATTTTATTAATTATAGAATGTGGTGATGGAACACTTTACACCAATATTATGATAAGAAAAAAAAAACCGAGTTTGCTACGTAATTAAGTAGGATAAGGCAAAAGTGTGTTATATGAACTGAGTTGAGTATCCAAACACAACCTAAAAATATGTAAAAAGCAATGATAGTGGTTGAATTAGAAAAAAAGAATATTAGAATGCATTTTTGGTTCAACTTCTAGATCTTAGAAGCGTAAAAGAATACATAAGCTTCAAACGCACTTTTCTAGAATGATAAATTAGTTATGCTTGAATTTCTTACTTACTCATTACTCCATCTTCGCTCTCTCTCCACATCCGTATGAATTTCTTCAAATCCGTTTTCCTTGATGACCCGGATCCTCCGCCACCCGAATCCGGATCGAGCAATGAGCCGCGAGACCAGGACCCGGATCCCGATTCCCCGCCCCCATTGAATACCACCGATTCCGTTGTCGGTGTCGGTGTCGGCGACGGTTGGAATTTCGGCGGCTTCATGAAAACCCTAACAACTAAATCGGAATCCATAATCGAGACCTACCGTCGCGATCTGCAGGAATTCAGCACCGGTTTGAAGAAGGAAATTGAGGTGGCGCAGGGTTCTCTCGGGACCGTGGGTCACGTGATTGACGAGTTCGGAAATACCGTCGTCAAAGGAACGGCTCAGATCATATCTCAAGGTAAGGACGCTATCCTCGCTGTCGATCTGGATTCTGATTCTGATAGTAATAGCGCCAATAGGAAGAGCCTGGATTTGACGCGGTATAGTAGGTTCGACGCTCAGATTCGTGCTATTCAGGGTGATGTTGGCACTTACTCCGAGGAGCCCGAGGATGTGAGTGAGTTCAATGAATGGAAATTAGGGTTTTCGTTAGAAGGGAAAAGTGATGTAATGGAGGGGCTTTTCAGAGAGAATGATAATATGGAGAGTGTTTACAAAAGAGTTGTTCCGAGCAGTGTAGATCACGACACTTTCTGGTATAGGTATTACTATAAGGTTTATAAGCTCAAGAAAGCTGAAGACCTGAGGGCTAGGCTTGTGAGTGGAATTTCTGGGGAGGATGAAGATTTGAGCTGGGAAGTTGAAGATGATAATGAAGATGAGGATGGAGGTGTTGCTAAACCTGTTGTTTTGAATAAAGACGTTGGTGGGGACAGTGTGGATACCCAGTTACGTGTTGCCGGCGATGAAGGGGGAACGAAAAAATTGGAGGTGGAAGAAGAGTCTAAAGTAGAAAAGAGACACAATTTATTGCAAAGTGAGCAAGTTGGCAACAAGATAGATAAGTCCGTTGAGGAGCCACATATTGAGAAATCTGAAATTGTTGGTGAGATGGCTGGTGTTGATGAGGCATCAAAAGTGGATGTTGGTGTGAGCAAGAATGATCCTGCAGCTGAAACTGATGAGAAGGTGAAGGAAAGGGAGGGTGGTCATGAGAAATCTTCCAGTAAAAGTAATGACTCCTCAGTGGTTGAAATTAAGCACTCGGCAAATGAGGATGGGGATGAGGAGGACCTTGGGTGGGATGATATTGAGGATCTTAGCAGTATTGATGTGAAGGAAACATCGCATAGTGGTGGCACAAGCAAAGTTGATTTGCGGAAGCGATTTAGTGCTGCGGAAGAAGAGGAAGACTTGAGTTGGGACATTGAAGATGATGATGATGAGCCTCCCAAGGTTTGAAATGTTTGATGCAATGGAAGGGTATGGTGTAAGTGTCATTTTCACATAAAGAAATTTGTCAGTGTTACTATTATACGTTTTAGAAACTGGGATGGAGGTTGTAATGTTATTTGTTCTGTCCCTGAAACGCATGAAATGTAACTGTTTCTTTGTTTGTTTCTTATTTTGGTTATTCATTAATATATGGCGACCATTGTCAGCAAGACACATTTACTATCCCATGTTTAAGACTCCCTCTGCCTTTTATTTGACAACTTATGGATCAAACTGATTATAGCACGACCGGTAATATACTCCTTTATGAAATTGAGTTATATATTCATTTATGAAATTGAGTTACATATTCATTTATGAAATTGAGTTACTATCACTCTATCTGTAAACATGAGTATAGTCAACAATCAAATCACAACGGAATAATAAAAATCAAGAAATGACTATGTCAAATTAGAAAAAGTCGGACATGGAGTACATCTCACAGCCACTCCTAAACCGAATATGTTTAAATTTGGATTGCTATAAGGCATACCGAGTATGAACCTTCAAAATGTTGTTCACGATCTCATAAATTTTAGCAAATTAAGAAACAGACATAATCTGTAGTCAAGAATGAACATTAATATGAATTATGAATTATATATTACAGGAAAAGGCAGTATGGCATGAGCTGCTTAGCTCCAACAACAACATGGATATCCTGGAAATAAGAAATGGAACCTTAGTCTATTATTGATAATGGAGTTGCATAGCATCTTAGTGAACTTCTGTATAAAAGATGACAATGTTATAAAGAGTGTTGTATGAATAATATGAATCATGGAAAATGTGTTGAGTGTCCAGTTATAAGACATAGCTACTTGTCTAGCCGATAAAAGAAATTTACAATGCATAGATAACAACAGCAAGTAGATGATCCTTCACTAAACATGCTAGAGGCAAATTGATTTTTCTCAAAATATAATTAACTTAGGATATCATTCTTACAAAATGCTACCGTCATATATAATTCACACTCTTCAAATTTGAAAGGCTTAATACTCTACTAAAGCTCTTGCCATGATTGGCTAACATGAAAACCGATTTGAACATCACTAGATTCTAATCTATTCAAAGGGAAGAGTCAAAAAAAAAAAAAAACCAAACTGCTCTTGCAGCACCTGGGGTGGGGCCCTGTTTGTACAACAAGATAAAATGCTCCATATTGTAGAGCAAATAGCTGAATCGCGGAAGCCACCTTTCTTGATTCACATTTCTTCAAACCCAAGTCTGCTTCAGAACTAAACATGTTTTTATCCTTCAACACAGATGCTGCTTGGTTCTGAAGTGGATTCTCCCATTTGGGGTTCAACAGGTGAAGGTAATGTGAGAAGCCTCCCTTTTTGAGCACGTGGGGGAAGATGCCTGACAGGTTTTCTAGATGGCACATTCCATGGCAAAAACACCCCAGTTCCACCACCAGCAAGTTTGCGAGGAGTCAATGCCACAGGACGCATAGGAGTTAGCATCACCATTGCACCACGAAACATTCCCCATTTTGGCATCATGTCCATACCCTCATAGCTACTTAGAGCACCATTTGGCAAAGCATATGGACTAGCAATGCCTGGTTGCCACATAGTCATCGCATTTGTCATAGCAGGAGTTGGTGACTGGCACTGATTGGAATCTGGCCTCACTCTGAAGAAGGTGATGCTGACCCTTCTGTTAGGGGATGGACACATTACATGCCTTGCCATGTCAGCACTGTTTCCTCTCATCACTAAAAGAGACCTACAAAATTAAAGGTGTTTAGTCCAAGTTACTGGATGTTGTTACCAGTTTAAAAGACATTATTGTGTATAATAAGCTCAATGTCCTTGTACAAGATAACATCCTGCAATTTTTTGTACATAAAACATAATTTTTTTTGTACATTTTCTTGACATACTTATAATAATAATAATATAAAAAAAAAATTTGAAGTCTCCCTCTGTCAGTAAATCTGGATGCAGGCCATACTTGGATAATGGAACCAAATACTAAAACAAAACTCTTATCTTGTCAGTGAGGCATGAAACCGAATTCTAATAATTAAAATGGCATGAATCTATCGACTGACTGTCAAATGTTACCATCATACTTGATATTCCGAAAAAGAAATTTCAGCTTTTAATAAGACGTTTTGTAATTAGAATTTGTGCTTAAACTTAGAACATTGGACTATTTTGTCATTGAATTTACAATCTAATGCATAATGCAAATCCCCACTTTAATACACTATATATAATCACTACACTAGTGACATAAAAGGGCGTAAACTTTCCAGGGTTAGATTGGACCCTTCTATTTTTGTCCTTCCTGCAAGTTTGTTTGATACTCAAGAAGAAACAGAAAACTGATAATGTTCTGTTATGTGCGTAGATGTGCACCTAATAAGATTAGTTTTAGATGCTTCTGTTTCTATTATGTCTTATATATATATATATATATATATATATATATATATATAATTTCTTTTGTGACAAAAAAAAAGAGCAGAGATGTAATCTAACCCAATTATGAGTATGATATGCACATATAGTTGCATTCTCTAAAAAATTGGCACTTCACCTTTTTCACTTACATTCTGTCCTATAAATGTTGATGGTACTTCTTCCATTGTATCCAGCATTGTGACTAGAATCTTAATTAATAAATGGAAGATAGGACAGCAAAGAGTATAAGTTCTTTAATATGTACCCCTGCTTCAATGAGAGCATGAGAGGTCCTTTGTAGTTTCCATCATTTTCACTCATAAGTACACGTCCGAAAGCCATTGTTGATTCAGAGAGAAAAAGAGTGGACACAGGTTGATCCAGATGCGGTGGTTTGAGGAATGGTTGAGAAAACTCCCCCTAAAAATTATGCAATTACACACATATTTCTAAAACTGTTATTTCATTGCTCCCTGTAAATTATTATAGTACTTATTTGACTAATATTGGGTAGAACTTAAAAGGAGTAAGAAGAAAAGTATGCAATGTCTACCTCCTCAAAAAAGTTGATAATACAACCATTTGGTCTTTTGTACTCGGGAAGTAACTGCCACTGAATCAGGTGATCAATGACACCTTGGAGAAGTGGAGGAATTGGCTCTATATTGCCTTTGAAAAGAAGTTAAAAATGTAAAACATAATTGTAAGAGGATCGCTAAAGTCAGGATAATCAAAAATTTGATATTGTAAAGTAAAACAGTTATTTGAAATGATTATTTCTTTAATAATCTTACTTTTTACGTCCTCCTTTATCTGTCCAAATATTGGAACACCCAGCTGAATCAGCTCTCTCTTGTTTCCCTTCATCTGTTTGTTGAATAATATAAAAGTTTCACCTACATCCATACATGAAGATTAGTTAGTATTTTTAAGAATGTAGACAATAAAAACAACTTGCATTAGACATTATGTTTGATCACATCATGTGATTGAGGATAAAAAAAAGTAAAAGAAAAACAAGGATGGAGATATATAGTCATAACAAAATTTTATTAGACACAAATTATGATTGTCAAAACAAAAACAAAAGTTAGCCTATAAAATTGTCATAAACAAAGAATACAGAGACACTCAGAGCTCAATAGCATTTTACCACATAGTTCCCCATTCTGGCCAGCAGCATGAATCTCATTCACGAAGTCTGTCAGCTTGCATAGTTCTAAATCTGTGAAAATGTCTTCATATAACTTCAATCCTTTTACTACATTCACCTGCCAATTTCAGTCAGCTCTTAATCAGTTTATTTGTAATTAAAACAAATGTGCTTTTAGTGTATGAGGTAAAGAACTTACCATATGTCCCTTGACTGACTCTTTTGCAGTGAAACCTTTAGTCAACTTAAACTGTGAAGAACGTCCTTCACAATGTTCATGATTGGAACATAAATTGACGTTCATGGGACTAGCCTGCATTTCTTGAGATCCTGCATATGGAACCAAAAATAAAATTCCATGCAATTTTCAATACTCCGAAAAGGACAAAATTCTTTTCATCCTAAACATAAATACACCCGCCACATTTCCCCAGATAATTTAAATGAATGATCAATCTCATAGGTTCTGCATACTATTTCTCTACTTACTTTATTGTCTTTTTATTATTATGATTTAGTCAACTCTCGTCACGAGTACGTGTCGTTACCATTGGAGAAATATGTTCACTGAAATTTCATAAAGCAACACCTGTCAAGAAACATTTGTCGTCTTCTAACAAATCGTATCCACCACCAATGTGAGTCCACTTTCACATTACATATTTAGTCCCAAAAAGAGGAGGCCACCAAAAGCATTAATAACATATTTATTTTCCAAATAAATACAACCAGCCAACTCAACGTATTCTCTTTTTTCACCTCAAGTAATTGCAACTGTTTTTCTTTTCTTCAACCAAACTTTTTATAGTAGGATGTTTTACCAATATACTTATTTTTTTTACTTATATTTCAAATAATGTACATAACTCATTGTTTAGAATTATGATCAGACATATACATCCCCATGCAAAGTTTTCAGACTCAGATCCGATGGCTATAGGATGTTTGGTAAAATGTATACCTTATGCAACTTAATCAGAAATCATTCATCTGATTTGGATCCTGAGCCAAGGAGCAAGCAAGACAAAGTTGACCCGCAATCTAGGACATGTCACAACTCGAAAGAATTATGGGGATGACCTAGTATGTCAAGCCAACGCCAAAACCCGACCCTAAAAGAGTGACGTCAACCAAACATCATTATGGTCCCACTGTCTGTAATAAAAATCATTGCACACAGTTCTAGATCTGTGCTTCCAATTCCAGTCTTAAACCTAGTGTGCCATTTAATAGTATTTGTCACTCACCAAACAGTTACACCCAAAGCTTCTCATGACTCGTGGCTCTCAAAACTCTAAACCCCATTTAAGTAATGCAGAAATTATCGACCACATGCCCTGCGTGTCTAACTACTTTCCTTTACTATAATACTATTGTCCCTGTTCCTTTTTTTCCCCAAAATATATTTAATTATACAAAATAAAATCTTAACCTATGGTTTAGTTGCTTCAAAATTAAGCAGGTGTTAAACTTTTGTGCAACATAAATTTAACTATGACAAAACAGTAAAACAAATTCGCACATCCCATTTATTTCTTGAGCCATACTATCACCTGGACACACAGATAGAATTTCCTCCTCTGGAGTCATAAAAAAGAATGACAACAAAAAGAAAATCACTCTTTTTAAAGAGAAACAGATAAAGTTTCATGCTTTATTGCAGTCAAAGAGACCCCTGGAGAAAACTTTGCAATTTTTATCAGTAATTAACAAATGATCCTCAAAACTTTTGAATTTACAGTCACTAATTAACATGTGATTCCCAAAAATTTTAAATTTTTAATCAGTGGTTAATAAATAATTGCTCATAAGGTTTCTTCAATCAGTGTTCCAGGGTTTTGATTTTAAATGAAAGCAAATAACATAAATAAATTCTTAAAATTAAATTCCATCAAATGAAGGAATTGAAACAAAGAAGTAAAAAAATAATAATTATTTAATTTATTCACCTGAATCAGTAATCTCACTCTCCGGGGATTCATACTCCTCGTGTTCATCAGCCGCACCATTTCCGACAACACTCTCCGACGACGTCTTTTTCTCGTCAGATTTGGATTTGTCATCAACGGTGGGGTTTCTGTCGGAGACTCTGCGGAGCTCAAGGGTGATGTCCGCAATGGAGTGGTACTTCTGCATCTGAAGGACGGGGATCCAGTTGAGCCTACGGTTGTGGATGGCTGCGAAGAGGGCATCATAGTCGTGGGAAGAGGTGGCGAGGTGAGCGCAGAGGGCGTCGATAATGGCGTTGGCTGCAGCGAACTCGCCTCGAAACCAAGCAAGTATGGCGTCCTTGGCGACTGAGTCGGAGATGACCATTGGGAGAGGGGCCATGGTGGGTCGATCGGAGGGTGAGGTTGGGCCTGCCGCCATGGAATTGGGTGGGGCAATTATCGGAGCCAATGGTATTGTTTTGGCCGAAAAAGGAAGAAAAGGGTGAAGAAGACGAAGAGGAAGACGAAAGGGGTTTATGAATATGTATTGTTATGTGAATGTGAGTGACCTTATTATATACTCAGTTCTTATGTATGTAATGCATGTATGTAATGTAGTCATGTTATGAATCTCTCAACCCAAACCAAGCTCTTCTCACAGCTCCTTTCTGCACTTAACGTGGCACCCTCTCACACCCACCATTTCACGTGCCTGCCTAACGTATTACACCATAATTAATTATATATACATTTAAATTCTGTTTTTACAGTTAAAATAAACTTTATATAATACGTTAATCATTAAGAAATACATTAATTATATATTCTTAAAAAAAAAAAGTTAACCATCAAATAGACGCTTTAACCATTAATATCAAATACCACTACATGTGATAGTACTAACCTGTTTCAGATAAATACTTGCTGCATTTATAACATGGGTCAATATCAAATAGGTATTTATAATTATTAAATAATTTGAAATGTATTTAATGTGCATTAAATTAACTCTTTATAGTAAAAAAAATTGGTGGAATAATAAGAAAAGGTAAAGTTTTTTTTGTTTGATGTCATTCTCAAGAGAACAGATTGGTAAATTTAGCATTTGCTCTTTATGAATGAAAGATATATATGCAGGTACATTAATTAAACTCTTGAAGAACTGTTCTGAACATAACTAACCATAAATATAAGTAAAACTTTTTGTTTTGTAATATGTGATCAAATTTCTCGAAAAACTGATTGGGCTGTAAGTAAATAAACCCTTATAGACTTCAACTCTCTCAGTCCAATACATTCTTTCTAAAATCAACTTTTCTAGGTTAAAAATAATTTTCAAAATGTAAAATTTACTGGTATTTCTCCTCGAATTCAGTGTATTTATTGACTATTTTGTCATTCATTTCAGAATATATAGGCATTCAAAAAGTCTATTCCAATCAAAATGAACGAAAAGTGTGGATGTTTTGAACACTTGTAAAACAAATCTTTCGCACAGTTTTAAAATTTAAAACATGTATGAATAAATTTTTCCACGGTTAATTCGGAAGAAAAAATAAAAATTGAAGCAATCTTTTTAAAGATTAAGGAACACACATAAACATTTGATCAACTAACCATCTTGATTATCTTTTTTTTATCGTTTTCTAACTGCTTATTATTTACTGTTGCCAATTAATTCGTAAAATGGTTTTTTTTTTAACGAAATTGGTGTATTTTTAGGCCAAATTCACGTAAATGAACAGTTTTTAAAATATATATAAATATATAGATTGATCCTAATTATATAATTAAGTGAACTCAAAATCTGTGATATTTTAAAAACCTGTCTAACTACGGAATTTTTGTCCAAAAATAGACCAATTTTATAAAAACTCGTAAAATGACAAGGAAAGAAAATCTGACATGTTACAGTGATGTATGTAAAATTTTGTTTGTAGTAATGAGTGTGATAATCCCAAACAAAAAGAGTACAAAAACATTATGATATTATAGTTTTTGTTAAGACATGATGATTTTGGGATATGATAATATTGTCTTTAATTATTTTGTTAGACATTTATGAATGCATGGTTCCCAAATTGATATCCACGTTGCATTCCCAAAGATGGTACAACACATTCCACTTGATGAAGAAAGAAAATGTTCCTCTTGTTTGTAAAAATACACCATTTATTTGGTCTGTTTTTACCACTAAACTAGGTATTAGAAACACGTGGTTTCACATTTATTGATTTTAAGAAAACAACATAGTAATGAACTTTAGGAATAAACAATAAAAAAAGTGATGATTAAAAGGATCCAAAGAGTTGAGTGAAGGCAAAATTGGGAGAGAAAATAAATAACATGGTGGAATAAGTGAAAGGTATGTCCCCATGTGTGTGGGTCCACCATTGATGAAGAAGGTAGGCTAGTGGTGGGCCCATGTAAGGTCACCCAGTGTGGGGTCATAGGTTCTAAGGTTAACCCACCTTTTATATTCCTAACAAAATGCTACTAATACTAAATTCATTAGTTTTGGCAAATAACCATAAAAGCATCACATTCATACTTTTATACTTGTTTTCCCTTCAAAAAGTTAAAAAAAAAATGTTATTAAAATAATTATCTAATAAAAGAAAAGTTACAATCAAATCTCAAAAATGATAGCTAGGTTGGATTATGCAAAGACCAAATTACTTTTCTACCCTTTTATCCTAATTAAAAGGGGATTCTTTCTTGTAAAGAGATTTGCTGTCTCTTATTCCCTTGGTTAAGTTTTTAGGTCAAGATTTAAGCTTTCTTCAAAGTGTTCTGAAACCTGTTATTCTCTAACTCACATTTCACAGTAATACCAGTATTAGAGATGGAACCTAACAACAAACTTTTTTTTTTTTTGTTTGTGGTCCATGTTAAAAATGAATTTTAATAATAAAAAAAAATATTTGTTGCGGAAAGATAGAAGATTCTTTCCCTTTCATGTAACTAATATATGATAGTTAAATAGTTTGACAAACCTAATAAACATTAACAATAAGCATTGCTGTGTACTGTTAGCTAATAAGCAATAAATAAATGTGATTAGAAATCAATACTATGCTTATTATTCTTAAAATACTTAGAAGTTTCACATTAAAAGGTTTCATTAAAGCTCAATCTTTCAGAAAAAATCTCACATAATTAAGGAGATAATATTTATAATAATATGGTCGTAGACATGATTATTATTTATTGGACATTCACTTTCGCAGCCACCCCGTCGGTGCACTATACATTATTGGCACTTTGTACGCTTTTAAAACAAAATATATGTATCTTTCATGTGGTTGAAACAATTATATAAAAAAAGAATCTGATGAAAACTTCATTTGACTCATTATTTATATTATTATATCATTATTTTAAACGATCGTTTTTTCATTATCAAAATGTTATTATTATTATTATTTTTTTTTTATCTTGAACACGTTCTACTCTTTATGTATTTGATATATCATTTTTAAATTAGCATATGGATTAATTTATCAGCAGTCTTTTCAATTGTCGAAACGAAAATTGACAAGGCATGCCAATAGGCAAGAACCAACGTTGCATTGTGAAGAGGTTAAAATGAAAGAAAGCAATTTATTAGGAAAGACAAACTTCAAGTCAGTGCTTTCTTTATTCTCGTGACTATTGCACCAACCAAGAGAGTTCTAGTCACAATCAACTTCATCAAAATTAATTATACACTTTTTTTTTAATTTTTTTTTTCTATTTCGTGTTCATTTATCAAAAAATATGTGTTTATTAAAAACTTATTGCATTAAGGTAAATAATTTTATGAGGTTATTCACCCTTACAAAAAGAAAAAGGAAATTCAGGAAAAAATGAAAACATTTTTATTCTTGGTCTTGAAATACGAGAAGTCGAGTTGCTCATCTTTATATATTTGTCCGTCGCTGACTTTATACGCTTTATTATATTCTTTTTCTATGGATACTTTAAAGATATATGTTTTTACTATATTATTTATTCTTCGGTGAGAAACAACTGAAATTGGTATTTAAAAAAATGAAAGTTGGCAAAAAAAAACTAAGATAAGAAAATAGTTGCTCCTTCTTGGTCTCTTGTGACTCTTGAGAGATGAAGATGGCCATTAAAAAAAAAAAAAAGGACACCAATGTCTCATCTCATGTATCATCCCATGGCCATGACATATGTATGACCCTTTTTGAAGTCAAAAGTGTGAAGAGTTGGGTGTGCACACACACGACACGAGAGGTTCATGTTAAAAGTACCCTTTGCAAAAGTACCCATTAGGATTGAGAGGACACAACACAGTTGCAACACAATTTCACTATTAAACATAATTCTATTCAATATTTAAAAGGAATATATTCTCAACTTGTTTAGATTAATAACACACTTTAAATAATTATCTCTTGCACTCATTTTACATAAAAAAACATATATTTAATCATGTTGAAAATTTAATTGTAGGTTTAATTTTCACATTGGTTGAAAAAAGTTTAAGTAAAGAAGACTTTATAAAGTAATTATTATAAAATTTTGAATTAAAAGTGATATTAAAATCAAATTTTATTAATGTATTTTCTTGTAATCCTTTTAAAAAAAAATAAAAACTCTCAATTATTTGTTTTGATACACATTGTGTGTTTTTTTTTCACGTTCGACATTCTATTTTAATTCATCATAGTCTTTTCGGTTCTTTCTGTTTTTATGTTTTAATGCTACTAAATATACTTTATAAAACCTTTGTATCAAATACTATTTGATTTAATAAAATTTTTCTCATTTTTTTAATCTCATTTCTTTCTCTCTTTGTTTGTTTTTTTCGCCTTATTTCTTCATAATACAACATGAACAAGGTTTTGATGATTGTTGGAGTTATTCCTTTTGTTAGACAGATTGCATAAATGTTAAACAATAGTATGTGTGTTATGGTATCAGAACTCTACTTTGTTCATTCGTTCCCTTCATTTCTTGTTTGCTTCTTGGTTGCTTCTTCACCACCTCTTGGTTGTTTCTTGGCTTTTTTTTAGGTTTTTCTTTGTTTTTTTCCCTCATGACAAAAGCCACGGTTAATCCAAATCCCCAACTAACCATGAATGACATGTTTCTTCCTAGTTTTCTTCTCCTTCACCTCAGCGAAAGCCCTAGCAATCCTCTGGTTTCTCTTCTTTTGGATTCTACCAATTACCATTCTTGGAGTACATTTGTCATTATACCTTTGAGTGTCAAGAACAAGGTGGAATTCATTCTTGGCCCCACTGAACCACTGGACAAAAGCAATCTCATTTATTCTTCCTGGTATCATTGCAATAATGTGGTGACCTCATGACTCTTCCACTTGGTTTCTACCTCCATTCGTCGAAGTATCATATTAATGGATAAGGCTCTTAATGTTTGGAATGATTTAAAACATATGTTCTGTCAAGGCGACCAATCTAGAATTTCTGATTTACAACTTGAGGCAACCACTCTCCATTAGGGAGACATGAGTGTATCATACTATTTTAGCAAACTTTGTGTGGTTTGGGATGAATTAGGTCACTTCTAGATGGAGATTGATTTAAGGATGCTTCTTCAACATAAGATGATCTTCTAATTGGGTTGATGAAGCTTCTTCAAAGGATAGACTCCATATGACCAATGATAGTAGCGAAAACAAATAGAGATGAAGAGATGAAGATGTTGGTGTTGAATGGACTTGGTAGATGTCCTTCTAGGAGGTTAGGCCAACCATGAAGGAAAAGGTATGAAGAGGTCTAAAAGAAGACATTTCATAGGTGAGAGCTCAAGAAGAGAAGTTTCGCAATTTTGGCAAAAATGACTTTATATTCAATCAAGTTCTAAGGATTACAAAAGGGTGCATATCCTTTTATAGGTGAAGGAGAATGCTAGAGTACATGGAATACTTAGGAGTCTTTCCATCATTTAATGAGGAGCCTCATCATTAAATGAGGAGCCTAAATATTAAATGTGAGGAGCCTTATGCTTTGTAACTAACTTAGTCAAAGCATTTAATGCAAAAGGCTCATTGTAACTAACTCCTTCCAAAACCCATTTTAACCCATTGCTAATGCATTTTTAACTCTTAAAGCCACCAAGCCTTCTAAACAAAGCTAAACAAAGTGTCTTGGCCAAATACAAGGCCTAGAAATGAGCTATATTACATATTTACAAAATGTATTTTAAGATAAAGAAGAAGACCAAAATGTGATCCTCCATAAGAGTAGAATCCTTCAAGCTCCATCTTCTTCTTCCATCTTCATGACTCTTTATGAGAGGTCCAAAGTCTTCTAAGGCTTAAGGAAAAGCAACAACAAAGCTTGAAAGTCCTTCTTCTTCTTCCAATCTCCTAGCCTTAGCTTAAGTTGATGCTTCCTTCATGGATCTCCATTTAGTTCCCAAAACGGATTCCATCAGTCCTGCTAAACACAAATGTTATATTATACCAAACAGTAATCAGTCAAATCTCAATATAGTTAAGAAGGTAAAAGTTTCAAGACAATAGTTTTGGAAAACACTTTGAAAGTCTCAATTAATATTCCAAAAACTTGTGATAGAAGATAACTTGCTACATGCACTTGCTAAATAGAGCAGAAAATTATAAAGTTTACATAGGCTAGACGATACCATGTGCTAAACAATTCACTTCATCCAATGATGTTATTAAAAGTCAAAAACTAAAATAGATGGAAGAAATAATTAATAAAAAGAAATGAAATTGTGAAAAGAAGAACTTATAATAAAACATATGGAATTAAAAACAAACTCGAATAAGACTACAACATTGTTGAACTCGGAACATGGAAATAATAACACTATAGAGAAGTTCAAAACATGTTCTCCAGTAGTTCATACTTAGAAAAATTACAACGAAAAATCTCCTTACTTCTCTCCATTATTTGTGAACATGTAGAGAAAATCTTTTGCTAGTTGAGCTTTTCCCCAAATGCTTAGGCTTCTCCTCTGTTGGTCAAGCTTAGACCATTCTAACCTCACCCAAATCATTGCAGCTCTCAGGGTCGACCTTCTTCAAAACCTTTAGGTCAACGTGAAAGAGTAACAACCCGACAACTCAACAAAATAGAAGCACGACAACCCAATTTCAACAGCTTTAGAATCAATGCAGCTTAGCATGTTGACAAAGTAGAAGCTCGACAACTCAACAACACATCATCACGACAACCCGATCTCAACATCCAGTAAATTCATATCCAGTAGCTCGGTTGTAAATCCTTAAACTTCTAAGATTCACAAATCTAAGCTAAAAATCAAAAATAAAGGAAACAAAGATACTAAGGAGTGTAATAAGCTTCAATACAAGAGTATAGAAATTGAGTTATCACCAACATAAAAGGTTTTATATCCAATAAAAAAACTACAATGAAATGAACATCTGAACTTTACAGTTTTGCATGTAACAAAGGATTTTGATAAAATCGAACAAGAGTTGGTGTACATAAAAGTCAAAATTAAGAGAGAGATTGGACCATTCAAAAAGAAGATTGAGTTGTACAAGTTCAAAGACATTCAAGTCAAAGTTCATCCTTGACTTAAGTACCATTTAACCTATACATTATACATTTTAATTAGCTTTAAATAAAAATAACTTTTTATGGGATTTATCTACTGAACAAAATTTTAATAATTTCGAAGAAAAATGACCTGTGTCTAGATAAATATTTGTCTTATGTTCTTTTTTGTACACTAATACTCAAGGTTGAAAATGGGAGGAAACAAACACAGGTAATGTGCCATTGCCATCTGTCTTGTATTAAATAAATGTTTGTCTTATGTTCATTTTCATATCTGGAGTTACTCATTGAACGGATTCCTATGAGCTGTTTTTTTCTTCTTTTTCTTTTCAAAATCTATGACTATATGCATATTTTTAGTAAAAAAAATGGCTTAAAAATATTTTAAATACATTTTAATTATGCTTCATTATTTACATGCCTTTCAACGTTTAAAGTTCTTAACTAAAAGTATTGAAATATTCCCTGCAATTAAATTACTCTACAAAGTTAATTATACTAATTAAGGCACTCCAATTTGTAAACTAAATTAAATTAATTTCATCTTATAAACCCAATTAAAAATTAACAAGAAACAACACAAGCACAAATGAAATGTGCCTTATATGCATTGCTTAAACTTAATAAATAATTAAACACACATTTAAAAAAAAACATTTTGAATCAAGTAATTATAATCTTTGGATGTTATTCAATGACGTGAATAGAAATTTGTTTAGATCTTGAGACAAATTGTGTAATATTATTTTCAATTCAATTGCAATTGATGTGAAATACTTTATCCAATTGATGTAAAAAAAAAAAAAAACATTATATATATTTTCATACATTATTTTTCTTTTAAGATAAAATATGAAACTTCAAATGAAATCTAATCATACAAATATCTTGTTAATCATGTTATTACTAGAAAGTCTCTGAAAACTTTGTTGATGAAAATAATATATATAAGAACCTAGAAAATAAAGTATTAGAATAGATAGATATGTTAAAATAATGAGACTGATTATTTTACTTTAAAATAATCTTATAATATAAATAGAATTTTTATAAACACACCTCATTACTTTAAGAACACTCTATCTCTCTAAAACATTATTCTCTTTCGTTTCTCTGACTTCTCTCTACCATTTCTCACTTTTGGGTTGTCGGTTTGACGATCAGGAGGTACCCAAGCGATCATGACATCAAGGGCTACAAATCTGACCAATCAATTGGGCGAATCGAATGGGTAAGTGGTTAACCCTTTCTTGAGCATCTAGGGTTCTTGATCATGCAAATTGGTTCTGTTTTCATGGATCAAGGGTTCCTTTCTTCAAATTCTAGCTCAATTTAAGTTCTAAGGTTGGTTTTCCATCACCAATTGGTGATTTGTAGGATTTTCTAAAGTTACCTTGTGGTGCAAGCAAACGGCCGGGGTTCTTTAATCTATATTGTTGATCAGAGGTAAGGGAAGTTGGATTTTTCTTTCTATTTATTGAATAATTTCAGACTTGTGTGAAGAATATGTTAGTATTAGAAACATTGGGCTAAAACTTTGATTTTTCGTTAGAATTCATGTGTGTAATATGGCTGTTTTGAGTGTGCATGCATGAACTGTGAAAATGTAATAAATTGGATGATGTTTGGACTGTGATTGATTGTAGTTTAAATTAAAATATGTGATAAGAAGTTTTAGTCATGAGAAGAGTATTGTATCTTTGATTTTTGGGCTAGTTTTAAGGGAGTGAGGTAGTGAAAATGAGAACTTGAGGTTAGAAGCTCAATTGATCTATTGGGGCAGCTTTGGTAAGTCAAATGTGACTTGTTTGAGTCCTCACGTTAGTCAAAAATGTGTCAAAAATGGTAGATTGGATTTTGGGTCTATAAGTTGTGATTTTAGAGGTTTTGAAGTAGGAATTGATTCATAAACACTTTAGATTGAATTTAGGAAGGTTTAAGAACGTTTAGTTAAGTCTAATTAGGTGTATAACACAAATTAGGATGATTAGAAGTTGGGAAAAATAGTTAAAATTGGTAAACTTAGGTTGAGTTGCATAATTCTACAAAATTCGTGTTGCAGAATTATGCAGACTCGTTGAGCGAATGGATTCGCGCAACGAGTGTTCAAGGCGAGTGCTCTCTGTCTGAGCAATTCGCACAACGAGATGGTGCGTTGTGCGAATGCTTATGGGGTTTGCTCTTTGTCTGAGCAATTCGACAGCGAGAGGGTGCATTGTGCGAATGGTCAAGGGGGTTTGCTCTCTGTCTGATGATCCGCACAGCGAATCTGTGCGCTTAGCGTCTGATTGGGGTCTGAGAGCACTACCAGATTTATTCGAATAGCGAAGGGGTGCGCACATCGAGTGTTTGGGGAGGAGGGTTTGGTCTTTGACTAGGGCTTTCACATAGTGAATTGGGGCGCTATGTGAGGGGTTGAGGTCTGGTACCACTGAAAGTTTATTCGCACAACGAGATGAGTCACTGTGCGAGAAACCTCTGGATTCACTATGCGAGATTGTGCGCTTAGCGAATGGTTCAGGTTTTAGTATACCCTTTTATTCTTTTATTTTTGCAATGTACTTGGAGTGTGGAGTTGAAATAAGAAGATTGTGTACGATGAAGATTGTAATGTGGTAAGTTTTACTTATGAGGTGTGATTGGTGAACTTAACTCCATGACTCAGGTGAGATTCTTGGAGGTAATTGGGGTTGATGAGGTTGTTGTGTTGTATAAATGTATGGAGCTTTGAACTAGTAAGTTTATTCCGACACTCTAATGATCATTTGTTCACAAGTAGAGAGGAATGATGCATGTGGTGAGAGTAGCGTGAAGTTCTTGTCTAAAGGCTTAGAGTTTAGCCATAGACAATGTATAAGGACTAACCTTGTATGGTGTTGGAGAGTGTCAGCTGAACTATACAAGTGAAAAGACTACCAATAGTTTGACATTTATACTAATCCGGATGAGTCGTGTTGAGTATATGATGCATGGGTAATCAGTGTACATCGTGTTGTTTAAAAAAATTCAAGTTGATTGTGTGAGACAATTGTGTAACATGAATATTTCTTGTTTATCTAGCTTACCATTCTGTTTGTGTTTGTGTTTTGTATGTGTGGTGTTTTTTCTTTGCAATGATCATCATGTGGGTGTGAGCAAAGGGAGATGAGATCTCTGTGGAGCAGACGCTTGATGGAGAAGATCCAACGGTTTAGTTAGTTTTAGTTTAGCATTGTAAATAGTTGTGAAACAGACTATTTGTATATAAAATTTTAAATTGTATAATTATTTTGTAATAACTATAAAATCTAATACTTTATATTAGAATTGGATAATTGTCCTATCCTATTGTATATGTAATTACTTGTTTATATAGTTTGATGCTATATTTTTGGGATGTTACAATATATCTATGTTAAAGGAGATTAAGAATATAAAATAAAAAAATTATTAAAACATTTATTATATTAAAGTGTAATGTGTGTATATAAATTAGGAAATTTTTTTGTCTTTTGTTAACTTTTAGCATCATCCAATATTAGTTTTGACCTCATTCTAAGAGTTCTTTACCTTTAAAAGATGAAATTGAGATTATAAATATAGTTTAAAATCCAATTAGTTATATACTTAAAATATGTTACTTATCCACAAAAGTGCCATGAAATCAACGATAATATTTAAAATTAGCTACTGGCAACCTTCTAGATAGAAGAAAATATGCTTTGGAGTTTATTCAAAGTTGGTAAAAATCACTAGTGAATGACTTACATTTATAAAAAATTAGAATGAACTATATACCAATTTCTAATAAGAAAATATTGAATGTAGAAAAAGAGAAATATGATCATATTGAATGTAGAAATATAAGTATATATATATATATATATATATGATGGAAGATGCCATAATGAATGTGATGATAATAAACTTTTAAATTTTTTGATAAGGATAATTTTGAAATGAAATAAAGGCAACTATTTTTGCTATCTGTATAGTATTAATCTAATAAGAATCTGTCTCTTTTGATCCAAAGTTTGCTTTACTCTTTTTTGATGAATACGAAGCAGAGTATAAATTCCAATGGAAACTTTACTAAGAAAAATCATAAGATAAAAAAATGTGCATGGACGAATGAATGACATCCAGGCATGCAGGCACTTTTAATATGCTTGTGCGAACTTTTGTGGGAAGTTGGTTATGGATGAAAATTCTAGGAGGACCATAAAAAATAAGTAGCTATAGTTTGTAGCCCCAAGGAAAGAAAAAGATAGAAGATGACTCAATCACTAATCACAGCCATTCATTTACTAAGTGGGAAACTTTGGAGAGATACTTATTTGCAGAGAATTTTCCCTTAACTGCATGGTTGCCAACAAAACAGAGGGAAAGAAACAAATATGAAAAAGATTCTGCAACCAAAACTAACAATTCATTTTCACTCCATACTTTTGTGAACGATAAGTTTCACTGTTGCTTCTTAATCTTATATATGGAACTAATTTTCATTTTTTTCTTCTTTGCATCCTACATTTCAATTAGTGATGTGAAAACGGGTTATCTGATCCGATCCGGTTGAATCGGTTGGTCACTTAGTGAATCAACTTAAATCAGTTCATTTATTAGCAGGTCAGAAAATTTCGAACTCGGTTTGACCCACCACAGATTGGTGGATTAAACGGTTGGTTTACTGACTTACTTAATTACAATTTTTTTAAAATAAAAAAATTACAAATTTTTTATAATTCAAATCTAAATAAATTTCATTGTTAAAATGGTGTTAAACTCAAGACAATTCAAATTAATAATAAAAAGTATAAAATAATCTTTCTTGATATACAGGAGTGAGGAAAATATTTTTTAAGGTTTTATAAGATAATAAATTAATAAAATAAAATTAGGTGAGTTGGTAAGTGAACCCGGCTCACCACAGGTTCAAGTTGGATGAATCGGATTTAAATAAGTCGGGTTAAAAATTGACTCACATAAAAAAATACATTTTTTTTAAATCCAACTCGGTTCAAACCCATGATAGACCAAATTGACATGCGAGTTGTAACCCATTTTAAAAGCTCTAATTTTAATAAACAAATTTAACCATTTCACCTATTTTTATTTGTAAAGTAAGGAAAACAGATTTACAATTATTTTACGTGATTAATTTATAAAAGATTATCAATCGAATTATTATAGAAAAAGTAACTTCAAAATCTTTATTGCTTGTTCGATTGGCTTCTAATTTAAAATGTTTTGAACAAACTTTTTTATAAGTATTTTTAGCATATACAAATAAAATGACTTTTTATAGAAACAACTTGTCCACATGCTTTTTAAGAAAACTTAGGCGTTTAAGAATTGAGAACATATACACATTACCTTATGCATACTGCTAGATAATTTTAGTTCATGAAAAAGTTATTATTATTATTATTATTATTTTCTCTTCATAAAAGTGATTCTAGATCAATTTCTCTAAACATGTTCTTAAATGAAATAGGAATTGTCTATGAATAAACTAGTTCGTAGTTTGTCTTAATTTTGATAATTGTTTTCTAGGTTTGCATTTCACCACTGTTTCAAAAGCTCATATATCATATTAGAAAGTAGATTTTAAGTCTAATTCAATCATACAAAATCAGTTTGAAAGATGAGATTTGCACCCTATCACTCTTTCAAAAGATCATATACCATATTAAAAAGTGGATTTTAAAATCCCACAAAATTAGTTTGTAAGGTAAGGTTTGCACCCATCACTGTTTCAAAAGCTCCTATACCATATTAAAAAGTGAATTTTAAGCCTAATCTCACAAAATTAGCTTGTAATATGAGGTTTATACACTACTTATTTATATATATATATATATATATATATATATTATAAATCAGTCTTATCTCTAATCGATGTGGAACTTCTAACAAAAACTATAGAAAAGTCATGTTAGTGAATTTCATGTCATCTTTAGTTTTGAAATAGAAACACATATATCTTAAGTTTATGATAGAATCACGTCTCGCTATTGTACATAAGCCTTTTTGACAATTATTAATAAAGGTTTATGAAAATGGTTTTTGAATAATCATTAATAGAGTTATTGATGAAATTGAATTAGTATAATGACAGATAAATTCTATTGTTGTTAAAATTAAACAATTTAACGATAGTTTAATTGTAATTGTTATCATAACTCAACAATGGCCATTTATAAAACCATCGTCGGTATGAAAAATAAAGAACAAATAAATTTCATTTAGTGATTAATGACGGTCAAGCCAGAATCATAGTTTTTTTTTTTTCCAAATATGACGCAATTGATGTAAAAACCATAGTTGTTTGTTGATTTTTTTTTTAAATGCTGCTTGGTTTTTGTCATAAATACACAAACATGTAAATAATTTCATCAAATAGATAGGCACAAGCAGTAACAATTTTTTCACATTTTAAATAGATTAATGAATGGAAATGTGTAAATGTCTATAAAACATATTTAAATGCATAATAAATTCGCAAATAATTGTTATTGAAGTTTAAAAATAACGAAAATTTAGACAATATAAAAGTAAAAGTTCTATCAAAACCTAAATATCATGTCGTCTAGTTAAAAGTATTATAAATATTAACAAAACATTTTATCCATATCGTTCAAACATAATCTAATGCTTTTAAGCCTAACACATGTACGTATCATCGAAAGATTAATATATATATATATATATATATATTCACTTATTTGAGTTATCTCATCCTAAGCTTTATCAATTGCACAACCCTAGTCACCTATTGCATCATATAGTAGCCTCACTCATATCTCTTTATTTTTGTTTATTACACAACTCAAGATAAACAAGATTAGATGAACTAATGACAATAAAAGAATAAATAAACAATATAATTTAAATATAAACAGATATATCCTTGTGTGTTTATATAATCTTGCATTTGGTCTACTACTCAATATATGCTATATCCAAAGTAAGTACTAAAATAATAAGATATGATGTTAGAATATAATACATTATGCTAGGTCGATGTCATAATATATGTAAATAAAAGATGGGTGTGCCAACTATTTGTTTAAAATAAATGATCTCTTATGCAAAGAACATAACCATGAGTATGGTCTTGGATTGATATAATAACTAATAGTTGTTTATTATGTCTACATTGAAAATTATTTAGTATAATATATTTAAATAATTTACTCTAGCTTATTTAATAAAAAATGGACTCACTTATGAATATATATAGAGCAAAATAAATTTGTTTTCGTTCCTTGAATAAGTTATTGGTAATGTAAGCTTTTGGTAAAAATATAAATGTATCATATTTTTCTTATTCAAACACAAACCATTCATGTATCTAAATTGTAATAAATTATTAATATTAAAATATTAAACATTGAACTTACATAATATATATATATATATATATATATATATAGAGAGAGAGAGAGAGAGAGAGAGATAGATAGATAAATTGGTTTGGACACTTTTTATAAGTATTTTTTAGGATAGAAAAAAAAAAGCTTTTCTATAAAATAAGAATTACTTGTCCACATATTTTTTTTATAAAGTTTTTTATATTATTATTATTTTCTTTTCATAGAAGTGATTCTAAATCAACTTCTCTAAACATATTTTAGATGAAATAGTAAATACCTATCAATAAATTATTTCATAATTTGTCTTTATTTTGAAAAGTTCCATCAAGTTTAATTATTAAAGCTAACATTATTTATCAATATATTAATTAATTTGAGAAAAATGTAATTATACTCGAAAAGGTCGAATGAATTTGGTCATCTTTAGTTTTGAAATTGTTGTTAATAGAATGACATTTCGCTATTGTATACAAGCCTTTTGATAATGAGTAATAAAAGTTTTTTATAATGGTTTTTGAAACTTGTTAATAGAGTTATTGTTGTAATTGAATTAGTACTATGATTGATAAAATGTTTCATTAAATTAAACAATGATTCAGTTCGCTACCGTCATCATAATCTAAAGACTGTCATCAATATGAAAAATAAAACAAATAAAAAAATTAGATTTAGTAATTAATGACGATTTGTGTAAAATCGTCGTCCTTTGTTGATTTTTTTTTTGTTAAATATGATTTTTGTCATTATTTTTCAAAGTTAATATTTAGTCCTAAACTAAATACAAAGCTACCCTATATTGAATATAGAAATTTGTAAACATCATGAATGACAACATATAATTTCCAAAACGACATAAAAAATGTCATTTAGTGTTTGATGAATAATGTGAGTAGCCATTTAGGACAAGAAAATCCATCATTTATATATGACCTGCCTCAACATAGATACACAAAGAAAACAAAGAATATACATACTTGTCAAAGGCGCAAGCAAAGATAGCAAATGAAAGAGATCCAAATGGAGACATCAAATGGAGAGAAATAATGTTGGGAGAGGGAAGAAGAAGGAGAAACCAACATAAGGGAGAGAGAAAAACAAGTTAGTTTTTAGGATAATGATACTTAGACAATATTTTTTTGACAACATTTGAACATCATCTATGTATCATCCTGTGATTGGTCCAAAATTACTCCACAATCAAGAATAATAATCATAAACACCACCATGGACCAATCACAAAACCAACATAAGGGTGAGAGAGAAAAACAAGTTAGTTTTTATGAGCTTTATACAAGATTGATGATATTCATCATCATAGGTAAAAACAAAAAAATTAATCTTTCTCTAAATTTTATTATAGAATGCAATGTATAACAGTCGGTTAATGTCACTTCAGTAACTTCACAAATAGTGATACCTCCAACACCAGTAATGTTTGTTCTAACATTAAAAAGCAAATAAAAACACATAAAAAATTCAAAAAATATAACCATAGATTCAAAAATATGGCAAAAGTATTGAACACTCCTTTAATACCAAATGATAAAACTAAGAAAAAAAAATAAAACTTAACTTTCAATAATTGTCATTATAGAATCCTTCAATGTGTTTTTCGGTTTCAAACTTTCATTTTCACAAACTCTTATTATATAGTATATCATAGAAAAGAATATATTTGATGACTCAAAATATGAAATATTTATGAAATTTATAGAGTTTTTCTCATCATAGAATAATTGTCATAATAATTTGTTGAAAATTTTATCAGGTTACGATGTCAAAATGCACATAACAATTTTATAAATTGATTGAAAAATAGACTATATTTACGGAAATAAATGATTCAATGTGAATATCTCATATTATCTCACATATTTGGGAAATCTCTAATAAGGTTGTCAATGATGCTATTTATGATAAAGTTTCACAAGTAATGGTAGAAAAACTTATAAGGTACAAAGTTCTTGATGTATATATTATGTTTTCTTATTTTCTTGAGTGCTTAAAGTAAAAATTGGAAAATATAGTGAATTAAACTAATATGTGTGATTAGACAACTGAATATAGCTATCATAATAGGGCGAACAATAAAAATCTTTATGTTTTTCTCTTTCTTTCTCGTGCCTTTTCAATTCAAATATTATTCATTACAAATTTGATTTTCTTGAAATTTAAATAAGTTTTAATATTGCTTCTCAAATCTTTATAAAACTTATTTTACAATCTTGATCAATTTGATTTAGAAAATGATAAAAAAATATGATTTGTCATTCCACATTGGCAGAGTCACTTTGGGAAGAAACATTAAAGCTGCAACTTACATTTTAAATAAAGTGTCAACCAAGGTAGTTACCACCAATAGATCATGAACTTTTGATTAAGCAAAAACCTAGTCTAAAACACTTCCGCATATGGGGATTTCTAACTAAACAAAGTCTTAGAAGCCAAATGAAAAGAAATTGGACTCCCCAACAATAAGCAGCAACTTTATTGATTATTTTGAAAGATCTAGGAGCTATTCAAATTAAAGATAATTTTTAAAACAAAAACTACCACATTCTTTAAGATATTGAGTTTGAAGAGAAAAATAAAATTAAAAACTTTGTTTTCAAGGAAGAATCAATGACAATTTCTGATTGGATTCATATAATTACTTTTGATGAATATAAAGATAAATTTAGACTCATAAAGTCTAACACATTTATAAAAATTATATATATATATATATATATATATTTATATATATACATATAGATTATATATATGTACATACACATATTTTATATATTTTATATATATAAATAATATATATATATATATATATTATATATATATAATATAATATATATATATATATATATATATTATATTATATATAATATATATATATATATATATATATATATATGATACATAATTGTGTTAGAACCATTATTTTATTAGCTAAAATATTAAAATGATCTAATTAAGATAAATTTATAGCTATGAAAGATTAACTATGTAAAGACTATAAACAGTATTTTAATTTGATGAGGGGTCAAATTAGAAATATTGAAATTAAAGAAATAACTAACAGAGGTTTCATAAAGGAAGTATTGAGTGTTGTAGGAATATAAGACCTTTAGTTGAGGTCTAAGGAGAATGACTGATCATCCTAAATGGAGAACTTAAGGGGTCGATGGTTTGTCTTAGAACCCTATTATCGCCTCATGGTGGATGTCAATGTTTTGATTCTATGTTTGTCAAGTGACATCATTAGGGTTAATAATTAGGTTTAAACCATTTAGGTGTCCCTATTTTTGTTAGGTATTCTTTATTTGGTCCCCTTCTTTTAAAGTTTCCCAATCGAGTCCTTATAAGTGTTAATTTGAAACAAATTAACCCCTGCCGTTAAAAATCGTTAACGGTGTTAAGTTTTTACTAAAATTGACTATTGACGTGCCAGTTTTTGAAATATGACATTCACACGTGGAATTTTATAAAAAAACATTTTAAAAATAAAATTCCTGGCCTAGGTATCTTCTTCTCCACCCAGAAAGAGAGAAAGCCTAGGGTTCCCTCTCATCATCTGCGACAATTATCTGCCCCGACAAGACCAGTCCGCCGCACGTCCCTATGGCCAGCCGGAAAAGTTGCTGGTGACATCACTTGTTCTGGAAGCACCATCACACACTGCGGCATTTCTCCCTCTATGCTCGGGATGCAAGTTCCGACACCACGAAGCATGGACGACGACACTATTGCTCGCCTCTCCGCTGCCAAAGGTTCTCATCATGACGTCGCCGCCGGCAACACTGGTCGTCACCAAAGCGTCACCTTATTTCCCCTTTTTTTTAGTGCAGTGGAAATAAAAGAAAAGTGCAGTGAGAGGGATGAGAATGGGGTCTTTTGGAGAAGACGATGGTAGAGGTCGTGCCTCTCTTTTCCCTTTTTTCAGTTCTTTTTTCTCTGCTGCATCAAAAGCTCGTGTCTTTTGCAATTGTTACTGTTCACTTTCACAAACATTCACAGAATTCATTCATTCCTTCGTTACCCATCAACATTTGCTCTGTCAGCATGTCTCAGACTATTTGGTAAGCTCTCTTCCCTCTCTTTTTCTTTTCCCCCCAAACCCTGGGTGATAGATTTGTGATCCCTAAAAATTATTTCTTTTAATCCAAAGAAAAAAAATTCCTTGTTGATGGTGGTGCTGCAGGGACCTTTGAATTTGATTTTAATTGGTAGGTTCTGTGTTGCAGGGTTTGAATCAAAGGTCAAAGACTAAGGTTCTCGTGGTCGAAACTGTAACTTTGAATCTGGCTGAATCTGTATCTGTGGTTGATCAAAAGGATTTTGATTTAAACATTCTTATTACAGTTTTTGGTGGTGCTGCGAAGTCCCTTCCTTTACTTAGTGTATGTTTATCATCCACCATGCTTTGGTTGATTCTGTCGAGAGACGGGTGGTTGTTTTCGTAATCAATATTTGTGTTTGTTGTTTTTGTGTTCATCTTCTCTCTCTGTTGTGTCTCTCCGGGAAGAAGATTTCTGAGTATTATTTCAGGGTAGGATTTCTCTGTGGTGTTTCTAATGGAGGATGATTTTCTTTTTACATTTTTAATCAAACATTTTTCAAGTCAGAAAATTCCACCTAACACCCAACTTATGCCATGTTTTAAAAAATTGACACATCAACACTCCATCTGTACAAAAACTTAACACCGTTAACGATTTTTAACGGCAGGGGCTAATTTGTTTCAAATTAGCACTTATAAGGACTCAATTGGGAGACTTTAAAATAAGGGGACCAAATTGGGAATACCTAACAAAAATAAGGACGCTTAAATAGTTTAAACCTAATAATTATACATCTGTATATTGTCCGCTTTGAAGTGTGAAACTCTTTTACAATTTTATATTTAAAAAACATCTCAAAAAATAAAAGGAAGAAATTATTTTATGTCTCGATTCCTAAATTAGGTAAGACTATTAGATATGATAAAAGCATATATATATATATATATATATATATATATATATATTCTTTGTTGAATTTAATTTTAACTTGTGAATACTTTAAAATTATTTACATTAGATGTCAACAAATATATAATTGAATTAGTATTTAAAAATGAGAAGACAAATTCTAATGTGACAGTTTAATCGGTATTAATGTATTAGAGTATCACTTAAAGTCTTAAACTTTAATATAACAGTTAATTAATTAAAAGTTGATTTTTATTATAACATTTCATTATAATCGTTGACTAAAGTAACGGTTGTTATAAATAATGCAACAAAAATTATTAGTATCGCAGACCATACATATCACTATATTATTTCTCAGTTGAATGATAATATTTTGTTTTAAAATATCACCAGGCATGAGGTACTACGTCACATTTTAGATAAAAGAAATAATAAAAAAAAAAAGATCATTGCTTATTTTGCATACACTTTCCACCTTTGAAAATAAAATTACTCTGCATATTATTTATTGGATAATGATAGTTAGAAAACATTTTTTTTATAATATTTAAGCATCAGTGTCATTATGTGATTGGTCTATAATAGTATTTATGATTATTATTATTAATTGTGAAATAATTTTAAATCACAGAATGACACGTAAATGATATTTAAATATTGTCAAAAAAATATTATCTATGTATTATTATCCTTATTTATTTTTAGTAACATTATTCTCATAATATTATTCCTTTTCAACCACATTAAATATCTTATCGTAAATTTCTATTCTTTTTTCTCCACCAAAGTAGATTAACGTCCTTTTCATGAATTGTACTTTATGTAGAATATAGAATTCAATATTTGCACTTTTATAACTTTAAGCAACTTGTTCCAATTTAAAAAAAAAAAAAATTGTTCTCCATTTATGTGTAAAAATAACTTGCTTGCCAGAATAGTATTATAAAGTAATGAATATAAAAAAAAAAAAAAAGTTGTCTCAATCAATCTCTCTCTCAATATATATATATCCCACTCATTTTTATTATTCATGTTTTTCAAATTAAAAATAATTATTCTCAGGTTTGTCGAGTGCGTTTGTATTAATTATTTTTTTCTCAAGTCAAAATTATTTACTATCAATCGTCATGCATAATCACATAGAATATATTACATTAATAACTAATTAAATATTATTGTTAGTATATTTCTTAAAAAGTTATAATTTTTTTCACAATGGTCATTTATGATTAGAAAATTATATAAATTATTTTTCACTATTAGTACGTAATACGTGATTTCGATTATTTATGACATCGTAAACATGAAAAAATAATAAGAAAAGAACATGGCTTATAAAGTTGAGACAACGCGGTTTCAAATTTATTTTGTCATGGGCCATGGTGATTTGTATATGGGCCTTCTTGCACCTCCAACGTCATCTCCAAATTTCACTGTAAAGATAAATATTTCTTCGAAATATATATATATATATATATATATATATATATAATATCAAATTAATTAGGTAAAAAGTAATTATTACTATTTAATGTGTACGTATTGATATATTTACTGAGATGTTGAGTCACTTTCAAAGCCCTCTTTTTATAGTTTTCTAAAGCATTCACTTCTTGGACTTCCTTCATTTTCTTTCATTTAATCTTTTTTAAAACTTTCCTCTCTATTCAGATACACATTCTATTTATTTTTGTTGGTTAAAATTTATGCTTATTTTCGTTTATAATTTGATATTTATTTTTATTATATTTTATATGTATTGAATTTGAAAATCTAGTTAATAAAAGTATTAATTAGATTTCAAAATTTAGTATACGAAACTTACTAGATTTTGAAATTCAGTTTAGAAATCCATCAGGTTTCAAAATTCAGTTTAAGAAATTCACTAGATTTTTTAATTTGGTTTAAGAAACTCATCAAATTTTAAAATTTGATTAAGCTTTCTCACGAATTTTGAAATTCGATGAATTCTTTTTCTAAATTTCGAAATCTAGTGAAAAAATTTTTTGGATTTCAAAATCTGGTGAAACTTTCTCCTAGATTTCGAAATTCGATGAAACGTTCTTCCGAATTTCAAAATTTAATGAAGATTTTTCTTGGATTTTGAAATTCGATAATGCTTGTATTATTTCTTCTTTTTTTGTTTTTTGTTTTTTTTTTTGGCTTAAATGTGTTTTTCTTGTTTTGCTTTATGAATTTCTTGATCTCCATTTATTATTATTATTGAGGAAGTAAGGTATTCAATGGTGATGTCATGTTGTAGGTGATTATAGTATAAGATTGAAATTATGCTTTCAGTTTGAATGAATCACAAGTAAATTCTAGCTTCATATAGACTTCTCTGCTTTTATAAATAAATGTGTGAGTACAATTAAACAAAAATTTTCACACGGGATGAGTTAATTGAGGAGGTTCGAGGGATTGCTTTTGATCTTGGTTTTGTTGTTATCATTATAACATTTGATAAAACTAATGGTCAACCTAGGAGAAAGACATATGTATTGTTAGGGTGTGAAATGTTGGAAAGTACAAGAAATACAAATTTGAAGTTCATCCTAGTATATCCGACATAAAAAAAATGCAAGTGTCCTTTTAAATTGAGAGGTAAACCAATTTTTAATGGAGATGAGTGAGTATTGGAGGTAATGGATGGACACAATAACCATGACTTGCCACAAACTTTAGTTGGTTACCCTTTTGCTAGAAGGTTAAAATCCACTAAATACTCATTGCTTGTTGATATAAGTAAGTCAAGTGAAAGCTGCAACTATTCTCCTTACTCTCAAAGAAAATAATGAGTATAATGTGACAACCATCAAGCAAGTATATAATGCAAGATACACTTAGAAACAATCATTGAGAGGTTTGAGAACTGAATTGCAACAATTGATGATGATGTTAGAACATGATAAATACATCTATTGGGGTAGATGTGTCAACGAATTTGAGGTGGTAAATGACCTCTTTTGGAATCATCCTGATACAATAAAATTGTTGAATGCATTTAATATTTTTTTCTTGATAGATAACACATACAAAACCAACAAATATCGATTACCATTACTTGAGGTAGTTATGGTCACATCAACAAGGTTGACTTTCTCAACTGCCTTTGTATTCTTATCAAGTGAACGACAAATTAATGTCACTTGGGCTTTGAAAAGACTAAAAGGATTGTTTATGACATCTGAAGGTGGTCCACAAGTTATTGTTAGTGATAGAGACCAAGTTTTGATCAATGTCATTGACATTGTATTTCTTGAATGTTATCTCTTCCTACGTCATTTCCATATTCAGAAAAATATGCAAGTAAAGTGAAAAATGTTAGTCAATTTTATTGAGGCATGAGATGTCATCATGGAAGCATGAGAAAATGTCATGGATTGTTTACATGAGTCAACGTTTAGTAATTTGGTTGATCTCCTTCATCATTCTTGTATTTCATGACCTTCATTCTTTGAATATGTCAATGACTCTTGGATCATTTTGTATAAGAAATACTTTGTAAAGGCGTGAACAAACTGAGTAATGCATTTAGGAAACACAACATTAAACGGGTATGTTTGAATCTTACTTTATTTAGTTGTTTTTATTAGATGTTTTATGATATTGTTCATGTGATTTGTATCAAGGTTAAGTTTGTTCACTAGAACCTGAAGGAAGTGTTGGGAAGTAGTATGAGAGACCTTTGCTCGTGTTGAGATGCAATTCTTAACATCATCATCTTGTAACATAATGAAATAAAGGCCTATTTAAAAACAATATAAATCTTATGAGTGACGCTTTTAAGCTAATCATATATAAAAGATTGGTTGGATATGTATCAAAATATGATTTAGGACTCATTACTCAAGAGTTTGATCAAGTTCAAAACATAGGATAGTTGTGGTTGCGTTTTGAGACAAACATATGATCTACCATGTGTTTGTGAATTAACTCGATATGACCCTAGGTAATTCCTCTATCTGAAATTCATGTCATGTGAACTAGATTGAGCTTTTCAAATATTTTATCAAGTGAATCGCAAACATGGGTATGCATTCATAAGGAACTTGATTTGGTGCTCAATATTTTGAAGAAGTTGACATTGTAGGAAAGTGATCATCAAACAAAAGTTCCTTGAAATTGTTTTTCCTGCTATAACATCAATGATACCTCTAATGATAAGGTTAAAATGAAGGGTGTACAAAATACAAAAGTTCATCGATCTCAAAGGTTTACAATGGGTGAATCCTAATATTTCGAGCATGTAGACGCCTTGCTTTCAAGACATGATGGTTCTTCAACGAAAATAGATATGTAATCTATGGATAAATCTATTGCAAAATTTGGAGTTATGAAACAAAGACGAATACCTATGTTAGATCAGTCCATCTGATTTGTCACCCTTACAGTGTCGATGTTGTTGATGTCGTTGATGATGGTCATTATGGGTATAAATGTGTTGTTGCTTTGTTAGGGATGGGTGAAGAGTCACAACCCCTTATCCAACATGATTTGCTTAAAGGACTTAGTCGGTGGTGTGATGAATATGCAAGATTAGTGGGAAGCTATGATCGACTAGAACAACTAAGGAAGTCTTTGCTAGTCAACTCATAATCAGGGGTACATGTTGCTATACTTTAGTATTTACTTATTATGTCTTACTTTTTTCTTTCATAACAATTTGTTTCATTAATTACAAGCTAACATGGAGAAGTGGATGACTATACTAGAAATTGATTATGCTATTGCTAATCGATGTAATTTAATATTAGTTTGTTTGTCATATCGTCAAAATATTACGATCTATCCATTATGTACTATACCATCTTGTGATATAAAACAACATTGACTAAACATAGGACACGTTCATGATTCACATTTTTTTAAGGTAAAGTGAGTATTATCTTCTTCCATTATAAAATAAGTTTCGTTTACTAGTTTTATCTTTACAGCTTCATCGACAAGAAGGTTGTCCTTTACCGACGATGAATATCATATCATCTACCCATTGTTACCTCGATGCTCGAACATTGTCATCTTTTTATATCAGTAGGATGCAAACATTTGTAGAGTTGATGAATGTCAATAGTAGTTATGTAGACTTTCATAAGGACTTATATTTGTGTTATGTAAACATATTATATAAATGAAAGTATTAAATAAGAAGTTGTATAATTACAAACATTACTTTGAAGTTCAAAACAAAAAAATACATAATACAAACGATGCTAGCCAGATGATGATGAACGTTTTTCGCATACATTGCTATCTCCTATACTTTTAGGGGCATGTTGTTCAGATGATGCATGAGATATCTATAACACCTAACTAGTTTGGTCCTAGGCTACACTATCCTCACTCACATAACAACAATCACTCATCCTTTATAAGAATGTCATAACGCGTTTGATAGAGTCCTCCAATGATGGTAAGAACAAATTAACATTGATCAATAACATAAACACATAAACATTATACACTCACATACCAACAGACTATATTTTGACTCCGATCTCCTACAAACTAGAATGTTATATGGGAGATGTCGTTGAAGATGAGGTACAAGACTCGGTCGGTCATCCTCAGTAGCAATAATAACATAAGGATAAGATACCCTTCTGAATCACTAAAGGTATCCCTCAACACATGCAAACGAGAAGACGTTGTTGTAACATTCACCAACACGTGCTCAGCGAAATGCAACCAACAATTATCATTGGTTGCTAAATTAGCCTCTGGAATAGCATTTGGCAACCGCAACATAGGGTGTTCATACCCAAATTTCCTTAACACACGTTCAGGCAGATGACGATGTACAATCCCATCCACTTTGAGCCACCCAAAGAACATATTAATTACCATATGCATATGACTAATCCGATGTGATTCATATGGGGCTCAAATCACCCTGTCATATGTCAAGGCATCCAATTGTGCCCTAGCCTCATTTAGGTTGGAAATCTACCTCCCTGTCACAAAAAGTGACTTGAGGTCTACTATCATGATAACTAGCCAACAATTGCTTTCTTCCCATATCAAGAAATTATTCACATATCCAACATTACAAAAAAGTAAAAATGTATTTAAATAATGAAACAATAAAGGAAATCGAAGTGCAAGATATATGTGTACCTGAAAAAAGAGAGTTAGATATTCAGTTAATTTATTTGTCTCTACAAAGCTAGCATCTCCCAACTGCTCATATAAGTGGGAAAGTGAAGTAACTCCCTGTGCATATATGTCACATGTTTGCAAGTCTTTGAAGAGCATTAAGTACGATACATGGATGTATGTGGTGTCGTTATCCGTAAAAATTGTGCATCCAACTAGATCCAATAAGTAGGCCCATGCAGCATACTCCCATCACTGGTTCTCACAATAATTGTTATATAAATCTCTCAACCAGCTCAGTCTTATGTGAGGATCATGATATTGCGTGAGCTCAAATGTAGCCCTTGTGTGGAACACACCCAATAGGTTCACAAGAGTTTCCAAAGCCACTTTAAGTATAGGAATTCATTCAGACATAATTATCTCACTATAGGCAAATATAGCAGCACAAACACGACATCTAGTGTGATGATCATCTCACTAATAAGGACACGGAAAGTATATGTCTCTCTATATCATCTCTCAATAAACACCAATATCAACCCCTTATTGACCTAATCATACGAAATATCGCAGATAGACATTAAACCAACATTCAACGCATAATTCTACATAGTAAGATGACATGCTCCAAATTTATTTAATTTTTTTTTCATGGAAGATCAACTTTATCTCTCATAGATCCTACACATAACGATTTCATATAAAATTTAAACAAGTCATCAACCATAAAAGAAAAAAAAAACATTACTAACCCGACCTTCGTACATTGCATATGCAATGTGATCAACATAACTCATTAGCAAAGAAGTGTCATGTGGACCTCTAGGATATCCAACCACTTCATCTTCTTCATGAACAACATCGTCGTCCTACTCAATAACTTGCTCCTACTACTCAATAACATCCTCTTAAACATGAAGACCAACAAATATTGCAGCTTCTCCAAGTTCACCATCATGATCCCTTTTATGAGAAAATGTCGTAGGCCTCTTTTTGGCTTCATTTAGTGTAGAACTATCACCTCGGTACGTAGAGAGACCTCATGTTTTTTTCCATTTCTATAACAAAAATTTCAAACAAAGATTATAAACAATACACATAACAAATAATTAAATTTAAAAAGAATAAATAAATAAATAAAAAACAACAAAACATAAACCATCAATCATTACAAATAACTAAACCATAAACTTTAAATCATAAACACTAACAAAGAACGCACAAAATCAATAAAATTAAAAAAGAAAATCAAAAATCAAAATCCATTACAAATAAATTAAAACTAAACTTTAGAAAATAAAAATAATAATTAAAAAAATAAAAAAATATATATGCATATATATAAACCCTAAACCTTAAATCCTAATCCATAAAACTTAATCTATAAATCTTAAACCCTAAACTCTAAACAGGATTACAAAAAATAATTGAAATTAAAAAAAAAAGATGAAATAACAAACTATAAAAAGGAGGGGTTTGATTAGAGTTTGAAAACTTTTCGTAAAGAGTGTCGAACATTGTTTGTAGGGTTTAGACGGTTTGTAGACAGTGTTGAACACTTGAGGATTCTTAAAACCGTTAAGAAACACAAAGACAAAGATAAGAACTCGTTTTATATGGGTTCACTCAATCTGAGTTACGTTCAGTTCTTCTTTAAGAACTCTTTAAGGTTCCACTAACTTCAACAAGTTACAAGAGAGTTTCACCACTCCTAGTTTACAATAAGCCAAGTGAAAAAAATACTTTTAACTCCCCTAAACTAAACAAACCAAATGTTTTAAATCATTATAAAAAAACAAATATATATTTAAAACAAGTCTAAAAGAATAAATCTCTTAGAGGGGATAAATTAAAATAATAAATCCATTGAAAATAAATTAAAAAATAAAAATAAAAAGTTAAAATAAGAATTAAAATAAAAAATTCAAGATATATATATATATATATATATATATATATATATATAATTGTTTAGATATAATATTTAATATTTAATCGGATTTCAAAATTCGATTTAAAAACTATCGGATTTTTCGTATAATATTAGATTTCAAAATTTGGTGAATTCCTCAACAAAATCTTAAAATCTAATGAACTCTTTAACCGAATTTTGAAATATGTGTATTCCTTAATTAAATTTTGAAATTCAGTACATTCCTTAACCATATTTTAAAATCTTATATTCAACCTAAATCTATGGTCTTTTAATTTGGGTGAGGAAGATGAAGATGAAGAGTGAAGAGAAAGTAAATGATAAAAAGTGGATGGATGGGATAAATTTTAATTTGGTTTTGACTTAGTTACCATTGTAATATTCAATCTTATTGAATTTTAAACATGATTTGAGAATGACTTTTATTGCTTTCCTATTAATGGAAGACTTCCCTAATTGGATTGGTATTAAATGGTAACAATTAATGAAAGACACTCTTTTGTACCTAAACTAAAATAAAAAATGATAACTTAATAAGTTTCGTTAAAAAATGTGAGAAGTGTATATGACGATGTATAGAACTCTCAGCTCAGGTGAGAAACATTACAAGAGAAATGATTTTATGGTTTGAAACAATATTCCTTTTTTTTTAATAAAGTACTAACATTGTTTAAATTATTTTTAAGTAGGTTGTGTTCATTTGATTGTTTTCTTTCACATTAAATAATTATTATTAATGTTGATCAATAATCATGAGATTTATTTTTAACCACAATGAAACTTGTACTACAAAATTAAAAATCAAGTGATTCCAAAACTATATAAAAATATACACTTTGACATACAAATTAGGTGTCTAAAATATTGAAAAACTTCGTAAAACTTAACTTATGATTATAAGTAATTTGATAAACAAATATAAAATTTGTAGGATTAGTTTATCACCGGTTAAACCTAAAATGTGTAAAATTAAAAAATAAGTAAAATAGAAAATCTAACAAGTAGAACTATAAATAGAAAGAAAAATAAGACAAGGTAAACACCACCAATAATGAATTTATGAGTTTTGGGTATCACGATAAAAAATTAAGATAGTCTTGCTAAAATCAAACCATTTAAGGAAGAATTTTAAGAATGAAGTTTCTTTCTCTCAAATTGATATAGAAAAACATTATACTCATTCTATTCACTCTTAAATTACTTATACAATTAAACTTTTGTATACTTTGAAAATAATTATAAAATAAAAATCAAACTCTAAAATTTTAAACATAACTACTGTAACGACAAATATCATATTATCAATTTGTTCGTCACATAATTAATAACAATCATGAATTATGTATATACTTAATATATTTACAACCTATTAAGATTTAGTTGCAAATATTTTTTAGAATAAATAATTATTACATACATAGGAGGAGGTGATATCAAACTTAATAATAGATACATATATAAACATTTTACTCTAAAAGTTGTGTCCTCACTTCCATTTTCTCCACCATCTGCATGTTATTTTGTTCAAGTATAACATACAATAATCACAAGTGAAAACCATAAACACAAATAGAAGGATAAGTTAGTGAAAATTAACAAATACTACATATCTCAATTCCATCACCAAATTAAAATCAATATTTTTTATCGAATGTATATAATCATTCTTTAAACAAGTTATGTATCCCATCAGTTATCATATTCTCCTCATCTTTATCCTAAATGTGGTTAATCAATCAACATTGCATCACATATAGGATTTATCATCTAATTTGAAGTCCATAATTAATAACAAGAAATTTATTATCTCTCATAATACAACTTCAAGCCTTAATCATTACAACACAACCTTCACGGCTCGACTTCATGGACAAACCACGACACAATAAATAGTAGGGTAAGCTAGTGTGGTTATAATCAAACATATCATTTATAATATATCACGTTAGAATGAATTTCAACCCCATTCAACAACAATCAAATGTCTACCAAAAGCATGTCAATATCAACGCAAAGATAACTAGAACTCTCATGGCCCACAACACTTAGACATTTGACTCTACTTTTAGAAATCAAGTGTATTGTAAAAACTCCATGACTTTGCACTTGTCATACTCACTCCTACCTCTTAGGAGCAATAGCTATAGGTTTTACATGGGGACGTCAATCCCTCTAGAGGATGACCAAGGTAAATTCCTTATATATGCAAGATCCGATCCTTTTTCATATCAAAGCCCCAAATTGTAGGAACCTAATCAACTCTCACAACTAGATATCTTTCTCTACATGAGTACGATACCAGCATAGTCAGGATAGTCTTTAAGAATCCCTCTCAATATACTTCCTAACATCACATTAATGTAGTACTACTTCCTTAGGACTCACCACATTCACATCATAGCTCACATATCACATTCTCATATAATTTTAAATTATCATCATGTCATAAATAAATATTTTCACTTATCATCATCCATATTCTCCTTCTTCACCTTTTCCAAGTTATTGGTCAACTCTTGAAATTGAGGCTTCATTTTCCTTTTCTTCTTCTCACTCGTGTGCTCGCATTTAAAGATATTCAACCGCATCGACGTTAGCCTTCAATCTTAACCCTTATTGTTGTGCCTTAACAAGTTTTTTGTTTTACCATTTTCTTTTTTATTGTCAATGCTTCTTTTGCTTACAATCATACTAAGGAAGGTTGTAAACTTGTTAAGGTAAATTTTGGATTCCTTCATAATGAATCACTAATTATTGATTTTCTAAAGTCTTTATGTAAACCTTGACCATATTGTGAGCTTTTCTATGTGAAAAATAGAAGAAGTTGATATTCCATAAAAATCCCACTTTTCTAAAGACACAAAAAGACTCAACGAAACGGAACTAATCTTCATTGAATTCTTTTTTTCCAAGTGTGTAAAAGGTGCACACATCATGTTCGACCATGCACATGTGAATTTAAAGCAAGATGACATTTTACTTAGACCTCACTTAATGATTATAGACATAGGAGAATATTTCTAAATGCAATTAATCTCTGTTAAACTTTTTTGCTTGATCAAATTAAGGTAGGACAATTGTGTCCCTTCATAGGAATATATGTCGGCATTTGGTCGATGCATGTCAAAATCTAGTCTATCTAAAATGGGCCAAGACAACACTGACAATGTTTTTGTGTTTTTGCTTTTTGTCTAATAAATTCTTGCTTGGACAAAAAAAGAGTAAACTTCATTTGATAGACACATGCATTAAGCAATTCATAATACACTTTAAACTTATAAATACTTATTTATACTTGTAGGGAATGTTTCATTTCCTATTTTTTTTCAAAAGGATCTCCCAATATATTTTCATCATTGAAGAACATGTTGAAAGTTGCTTCACATAAAAAGTTTTTCTAGAAAAGGCAAGATGTTGGTTTTGCAAGGTCAACTAATTGTATCAAGCCATGCACTTTGTTCAAAAGATGAAGGAAGCTACCTGCCTAGGATTGTAAAGCTTTTCTACATTCCATAAGTGTTGTTAAAGAAGTCACATGCATTTAATGCTTAGTAAAAAAAAATTAATGTATCTCAACTTAAAAACATGATTAGACATAAAAGAATCCATAGTAGGATAAGACCTCGACATGGATAACAAGAACTAAAAATAATTTGCAACCACTCTTTTCTTCTTAACTTTATATATAAAAGATCTTTGTTAAGAAGGAAGATTGGAGAAACTCTTGTAATAAGAATAAGAAGACTTTTATTTTATTAAACATTTAGTAGTCCTATAATTTTGAGAAAAATAATTGTTCGTGCTTATAAAAATCTAGAAGTATATATAATATTTATCTATCATAAGGCATAACATTTCTTTCTAGCAAGCGACCTTGTAATCTTTTAGATTACTTTCTTTGTAAATATTTCGATTTTAGTTAAGAATGACTCTGTTTCAAATTATATTCGAGTCCTTAGCTTTAGCTAAGAGTGGTTGCTGTCTAAACAATACTCAATCTTAGTCGAGAATAGTTGTGTTTCAAATAATACTTTAGTTTTTGTCAAAAATAATTGCATTTCAAATACTTGGATTTTTAGCCAAAAGTGATATTTGTTTAAATATTACTTTAGGTATCATAAGTAAGGGTCATTAAGGTTCAATCCTTACTTGTATATTAGTAAAGTTTAATCATAATGATTAAAAACTAGACATAATTTTGATTATCAAATGAACCATATAAAAATAACTTATATTAATTTCTCGTAACTTATTATTTTATATTAATAAAAGCATATGTGTTACGACATGTGTATTTATTATGATAACAAAAATTGAAATTATAATTATAAAAATATATATAAAAAATTTTTACAATTTAATTTTTTATTTATCTGTAGATGATATTTATTTATTTAATTTAAAAATTATTAAATTTAAAAAAATAGAAAAAAGTTAATCTAAAAAAAGTCACCTGAAGGTAAATTAGAAAAAAAAAATACGAATCATCTTTATATAATAATATAGGTTATGAAATTAAATATAAATAATTTTTATAACTTTATTATAAATATTTTTTATTATTTTTTTGATAGTTTTATAATTTAAAAGTAGTTAAATTTAAAAAAGTACAAATTGAAAAAAAAGAGTTAAATGTTAAAAGAAAACATAAGATTAGTAAAATAATTATTTTAATTTTAAAAAAAATTATTTAAAGAATATATTTGAAAAAGTAAAAAAAGAAAATTCTTTATATATTAATATAAATTATGTTGTTTATATGCAACTAATCTAAGAATGAGAATTTTACAAAGAATTAAAGTGCACTAATAATGATCCTAAAAAACTTTTCACCGAAAGAATTCCAAAAGTAAATTAAAAAGATGTACAATGGTATTGATTCCATTGAAATTAGAAAAGTGTTTTCCCTAAAGAAATATATAATTTTCATCAAAGACTATGTAGTCTAATTCAAATAAAATACTTATTAAATATATTTATAGAGTTTGATCCTTACAAGAAACAATTTTAGTTAAACTTTTTATTTTTAGAATAATCAAATTACTGAAACACTCAAGACTATTTTTCTGTACCCCACAATTTTTTTATGCACCCCAAACTTTTCAAAATGATATTTTACCTTCTGAAAAAAGCTTTCCAAAATTTTCAAAATGAGATTTGTGAAACAGAATTTTCAGAACTAAACTTTTGGATCAAAATTTTCAAAATAAAATCTTAAAATGCATAAAATGTAATTCTAGACTAAACTTTCTAGAACGTATAAAATATCTTTCGAAACGAGTTTTTCCAAATATCTATATATAAAATGTGTTTCAAATTTTCTTTTGAAAAACATGAAATACTTTCCAAAGTAAACTTTTACAAAAGACATTAGTATGTAACACCACAAATCTTTTATTTGATACTATATTTTATTATTATTTATTTTCTCTTTCTTTTATAAATATAAAAGTTAACTTTTAATAAAACCATTTTAACTATGTAAAAATGTCAAATAGTAAATAACTTTTTTTTTTCAAAATAACATTATTTTTAGAAAATATCATAATTATAAATTAGAGTTTATTTTACCAAAAATAATACTTTGACATCTTGCTTTTCACATTCAAATGACACTTTGGATTTCACTTTTTTTAATATTTATTAAGGATGAAAGGATAATTTTGGAAGAAAAAATTGAAGTGTGTTTTTGGCACATGGGTGTGTCAATGTATTAGGGTCCTTATTCTACTGTGTTTATTAGATGAAAAATATTCTTTTTTTTAATTTTTTACATTTATTTAATATTATCTTTATTTTTTATTTTTTTCTTTATTTTAAAAATACAAAAATTTATATTTTTATAATTATTTTATCCTTATATTTTGTGTGAAATAAATATAAATATAAAAGTATATATGTTACTATTACTCTTATTACATATACCATTTTTCGGCTATCGAATATTTAGTTCAGTGCACGAAATACATGTACATGGTTATAAAGGGATGTCTTGGAAGTTAAGCATAAATTCTACTTGTTTACCATAATGCTAAAAGCTGCGGTGGCAAGATGGTATAGTGATATGGAATGTGTTTGAATCTTTTTCTATTATTAGGGGTGGAGGAAGCAAGAGCCCCAGAGGGGAATCTTGTTCTGTTTGTCTATATTCCGTATGCGTTCTGATTTACAAAGTGTCTCATGTAAACTATGGCAGCATTAGTATGTAGAGCGTAGATATTTTCTGTGGATTTTATATGATCTGATACTTTTAAATTGGGGTTACTGGGGAAGAACAAAATTCACTCAAGAACATCTTTTTATAGAGAATATTTAATATAGATCAATGTATTATTAAGACTTCAACATATATATATATATAAGAAAGAAATATCATGCATGCATGCATACCCTAATAAAGGATGACCTCAACTCATAATTTACCACACCACACGAGCAATACTACTTACTGATCAAGCTTCTTGAATATTCAGACTCTCACTCTTTCTTGGTGTAATTATTCTTTCGAACAGTTGTTGAAGTTCTGAGCTTCTTCCTAGCACGCTGAATAAAGTCAGAAAAATGGCTTTCGTTTTTATGACTACCATGGTGAGACTCATGATCTGGTGCAGCAGCATGGTTGTTCTGACCCCAACCAATGTTCGTCATGCTTCTCATCATTTTCTCCCTGGTTTGTTGAATGAAATCTTTGAAATGGTCATTGATGTCAATTTTCTTACCATGTGGTGATTCTGTGAGCACCCCATGACCTTGTTGTTTGTACCCTTGCATGGGAACACGCTGTGCATGAGGCTCACCTTTGATAGCCACTTTGTTTGCTCTTTCTGCACCTTTTGCTGCACTTGAGACTGCTGAGTGATCAAACTTTATTGGAATTGCTCCTGATCCTGATCCTGATCCTTGTTTGTGAGCCTTATGATTTGAATGTGGTTTGTTTTGGATAGGAATACTAATGATAGAAGAAGGTGTTTTTGGATGTTTGGTGAGTGGTTTAGGTTCTTGATTGAAGCTTGTGATGCGTTGAACGGTTCGAACAGCAAGGTTGCTTGCAAGTGCTTGACGGATTTTGTTGCACACAGAAGAGTTTGAGCCATTGTTTTTGTCCATAGTGTGATTACTCAATGGGTTAAGTTCAGAATATTGTGGTGGTGAGCATATATATTTGTGTTAAACTTTTTATGCAGAGTGTGGAAAGGAAAAATGAAAAGACAAACATCTTCTGTGATCCTTTAAGAGAACCAATTGTTATTGAAGAAACCATTAGGATAAGATTCCTAACAGCTAATGAGGTTGCTTTTTCTTAGTTTCCATGACAGGGATCAATTCCCACCACTTTCTTCTCACCCTAACAATTATTATATATCCACCTTCAGCTGATGTCCTTAATTATTGGCATATTTGACAGCTTAGTATAAGGAAAAAAGAAGGGAGAAAATTGAAATTTTATAACTGACAAAAGGACTTTCAAAGGAGCATAGGATTCAGTTGTCTCCAAGTAGAAGAATGGAGAAATAAATCAAAGTCAAGTTGCAACAAAGAATCATGTTAGCTTCCCTCACAGCAAACGTGATTCTACTGGTCCCTGTGATATGTGAAGATTAATAATAATGGCTTTTTCGTGAAAAATGACGTCTAATCATCAGATTAAACCCAATGTTTGTGTAACGCAACACCAAAAAGAAAGAAAAAGTATGCATGACATTGAAATAGAAAAATCTACAACATGGTATATATATTATTGTTTCTTGAACAAGTAGAATCCTATTCCGATTTATAAAAAATCTGAAGAAAGCTCGTGGAAATTCTTTAATAGTTTGTCTCTCGGCTGCTTGTTCATCATTTTAAGTTTTCTGAATATCATGCATAAAGATTAGGCTGCGCCTACAAACTTTACATGCATACTGTGATGGATCAATTCTTTGCATGAACACGACTCCATCCAAAACCAACAAATAAAATTGAAGTTTAACATGGCAATCAAATAACCTCAACAGCTTTTTTTATGTTATTTCATGATTGCTAAATTAATTTACTATCGCTGAAGTTGCTACTCATGAAGTCTATTAATAATTGGATTGCATTGTTTGAAGGCAATCCTGAATCTTACAGTATTTAACTTAATTTCAAAAGCTGTTTTATAAAAGACAATTATCTTACACTTGTATACATTATTTTAGTTGTATCATTGATCGGTCTAAAATTTTTAACATTCGTCTAATAAGACTAAGTATAAAATTTGCAGACTCAACATTTAAAGTTAGTTCATGTTTGAACTAACATTAGTTGTGTCATTGATGACCATCATATTTCCAGTAGCGCAATCTCATATCAGAGAAATATGTTAATATATCAGCACATCACATGCATACTTCAGTATATGAAAACAATAAATTGTTTCCAATTTTATATATAAGATGGATAAATAAACAAAATCAAATAGTAAATTGTATAAACTGGCTATAGTCAAACTTGTGATAACGGGTTTGGGTAGAATAACATTTTAGGTTAAAATTTTGTTGTCTTGATTGTAGAAAAAAAAGAAAAATAAAGTGATTCCGGTTTTGCTTTTCTAATTTTATACGATTTGTGGCCTCTAGCCAGATTCTGTAACACCGGTAGCTCTGATAACAATCATACTGTAAAGGAATTTCTTGTCAAGCCCTTCAAGACACAAAGAAAAGCCACTCATTTTTAGAGTTTCTAAAGCAAAGAACCAAAAATTATTGACCTAAAATATAGTTTTACTCCTTTATTCTCAACGCAAAAAACTTTCTAGTTCTCCACTCAAAAAAGATTCCCTTTTTTACCGTTCTTTCTTTTCATCACTGATGAACATTGCTTACCCCACCCTCTCGAAAGCTAAGGATATATTCCAAATTTCCAAAACCTGTTCACAGTATTCCAATCAATTTAGTTCAAATAAACACGCCAAACAACCCTTTTTCACTTTTTTATTCCCACCCCAGAAGATTAAACACAAACTAAAGTGACGTAGTGATCTAGGCACACGTCACATTACATTAAACAATGGTTATGAAAAATATGTAGAAATTAAAATTAGTTTCCGTTCTGGAACACTCTCTAACATTCATTTTTTATTGATTAAAATTTATTAAAACTTACAAAAAAACTTAAATGATGTTCATTAGTCTCACCAAAATTAGTAATTTCCAACTAATTTCAACCAATAATAGAATTTATTCAAAAAATGGATGAGAAATGCTTGTCATTGTCATTGATGAAATAGTGATTACAAAGACAACTATCCAGTACAAACTACATACGCAAGTTAAGAACTCGAGTATACAATGAGCCCCTGGTATGATTGACAAATTGTTTTCACAGTACATAAGAAGAGAAACATTCAACAAAAAGTAGAATCCATCCTATGAGAAAATAAAGTTCTACAACAGACTGAAGTAACATAACTTGTTCTGATAACTATTTACAAATTTTGATGCCAAATCCGTGTAGATATTTCTGTAAAGGCCGTTGGTTTCATAATTGCTCACAGACAAAAGCCTGTAAAATATATAGACGATGAAAAGGTGCTAAATCAACAGTGACCAAGTGACTTGTTTTAGTTGGGCTTCCATGTATCATTCTCAATGACGGAAAGTCTTGACAACCTTCTCTATCTGTCGCCGGCAAAGAGGACAGTTGGTCAAGTGTGAAGAACAAGTTGTACAGCAACACATATGGCCACACCTGAAAACATAACATATAACTTAGGGGTTTTTCAATAGTGTATGGAATTAAATAAATAACTCTACTTTTGAACATCTCAATTTGAGTTATTGTAGTAGGCATATACAGATGGTGTGTATATAGTGTATAATAATCAAGTCACCGGAGCATAGAAGAGGATAGTTTGGGATTGAGGTGGGTTAATGTAATACAAATAATATCAAAACTTCCACACAGAACACTGGGAGGAGGTTAACTCAAGGGAAACGTTTTCTGCAATGTTGCATTTTTTATTTTGCCAGTAAAAACTGGACTAAATTTAATACTCAAACATAGTTAACGATAATATTTTTGGCCACCAAACATTGTTTTGAATCATTTAGGATGAATAAGCTTTTTTTCTTCATGTTTATCATATTTAATAAAGATAATTAAGAAATGGCTTGATAATTTATATTCATGGAAAAAAGAATGAAACTGCGGAAGTTTGTTTGTAATTCTCAGTGGTACTGCTTTTATAATAGCCAGTTTTCATGTGAAGAAAAACATATAACCGTCTAAAATTGGCTGCAGAATATTTTATGTCAACCAGGAAAGAGGATGAGATGGATAGCTTACGGAACAAAAACAGCATTGTATTCCTGTTCAAGGCATATTACACACAAATCCGGCATTAAACGATCCCTTTTAGCAACATCTGATAAGCTGTCCGCCTTTTCAACTGAGAAAGAACCATAAAGTTATGGTAAATATTGAAATAGGCGATGCAAATATAGATATAATTGAGCCATAAAATTTACCATCATTATTTGATCCTGACTTCTTCTTCGCAGCAGCAGCAAGAACCCTGGATAAAATTGTCAAGACCAATTAAAAATAAGACACGTGCATTGAACAGTGCCAATACTTCCCATTAAAGTTGAGAGGTGAACTCTTAATAATTAAAACAACGTTTTATCACTCTTTTCTTAATTAAAAGCTTCCAATGGCATTTGGTCTTTTAGCACTAATGAGAAGAAGAATCACTATTGATTACTTTCTTTGTAGTTCGCTGCGGCGACGTCTTTCCAATATGTACCGAATAGCATGCTTAGCTATCAGATAAGCACCAAACACTGTCAAGCCCACAGAGGCATACTTATACCACCTAATAAGAAAATTTAGTCAATAAAAAAATTTGGTACACCAAAACTCTCAATAAGCATCCAGACATTTGTAAAGTAACCTTGCCCATTTTCCCAGATTTGCAATTAGCTGATCAATTGTTTTGGGAGAGACATAAAATGGTCCTTTGTGGGGTCGTTGAATTCGAATGGTCCCAACGTCATCTTTAGCAGCCTGATGATAAAGTTAAAAATTAAATTAAAAAAAAAAAAAACAGTAAAGGATTAGTATCTGATAGGCACAAAAATGAACTACACTTGATACATTGAAAATAGAAAGGGATAGTTTTTTTTTTCTCTCATGTATGCCGTAATGTGTTTGAATTTATGAGAAACAACAATGCCTATGATCTGAATTAGAAAACTTGTAAAGTAGAGTTCATTTGACTTCAAATGTATCACATAATCAACTAGAAGTTTTTCCAATCTAAAATTTATGAATTCAAGTCACTAGGATTCAGGAATCATTGAAATACATTTTTAGTGAAATGATTGTTCCAGCAAGTAGCAGGGCAAGTATTACTCCTGCTATATCTTTTACCATTACCTATATAATCTGCACTGCTAATACAGATTATAATGAAATGCCACTCTTGATTCTTGAGAAAGTAAGTAGCCATGTTCTTGAAATTAATTACATTACCTCACCAACAACCGTCAAGGAAGTTCCAATAGGAAGTACCCGTTCAATTCTCTTGACCCCAAGCATCTAAAAGCACGATGTCAATTATGTCAGTTTACAAAAGAAGCATCTCAATTCTTCTATTCATCTTTTAATTTTGCAGGGACCAGCAGGAAGGATTGGATGGATGAAAAGACTCCCACCTTGAGACCTTGGAGATAATCCAATGTTCCACGTACAAGTGACCGACCTGACTCTTCAAATGCCTCACTTCCAACAGGTAATGCAAAACCAGTGGCACCCCGAGCTCCAACCACATGCACACGATCACTCCCATCATCCTAATATATAATGATAGAGGCACTGTAATCCTAAATGTTTACTTTAAGTGCATTGGTTTTCATATATATATATATATATATATATATATATATATATATATATATATTTTAATAGTTGGCCCGAGGAGAGGAATGTTCACTTAATAGATTTAAAGATTATTCTAACAAACAAATATACCATCGGTCCTATAAGAAATAATAACGATAATTAAATGTTAAAGAACAAACTTTAATTCAACAGAGGCAAAATGCTCACCAGATACCAAGGAACCTCTTTACTCATTGATAGCATCAAAGCAGAATCTTGTATCCAGGAACCAGCATCATTGTGTTTAAGAAAATGCTGCTCTGCCTAAAAGAAAAATTGTAAAACATTTTCAATATCAAACACAGAGGAGTAAGATGACATAAGCAATGCCCTCTTGAAATGGAGATATTCATGGTTTACGCATACGTACTGTTTCTTCAACTATTACGCCTCTTAAACCACTGAACTCACAGTTAATTGGGGTTTCAGAGCCGACTCTTCCAGAAATTGTAACAATCAAGGGTAATATTTCAGCATCTAACAGTTGAGCTGAAAAGTGAGGAGACCCAGGCATGATCAGAAACCATAACATCACATTATCAAGTAGTAAACTCTAATGCAATGAAAGAATATCTAACCTTGTCGATTCAGCACCATAGAAATGTAAATCAATTTTTATTTTAATATCAAGTACTAATTGGAATATATATCAAGGAGGCCAGTATCATATGGATAGTGTCTCAAGCATAAAATTAATGCAAAATGAGGAAGTCGTTGTTCCCAAAATGATAACTAAAATGTATCTCGCAACAAACAGCATAGCAAGAAGGATGAACGTATATCATGACAAATGATTATCAGCTAGCCAAATAAGGCCAATCTACAGCAACTAATACTTTCCTATGTACAGAGTGGTCTATGGCTTTCTTCAACCAGATTAACTATCAATTTACAAATAGCACCACAAGACATTTGAAACAACCCTCTTAATTTAGGCTTTGTCCTAACTGAACTTCTAAAGCTAACTCGTGAGAAAGTTGTCTCCCACTTACGATATTTTGGCCACATTACTAAATAATATAGCAAAAGGTTTGCAAATCTGGACATCTGTGTGTGATTCAAATAACAACCCGATAATGGATATCTCAATAAGCCTAACAATAAACGCTAAGACAGGCCTAATAATAAACACTAGGATCGGCTTTGAAATGATCTCAAAATTTGAGTTTAGATCAAACTCAACCCCAAGACCTAATTCATGGAATGAGGGTTGTCCGATACTTGTACAAACTGTTATGGTCATGCCACTGGTAAAAGTGGGATATCCAACAAACCCAAATGGTCATTGGCAAAAAAAAAAAAAAAAAACGCTAAAACTAGATACTGTTCCACCAGTTTTTTACGAAACCACAAGTAGCATGCATTTAACGATCAGTGACTCGGATCATGTTATTCAAAACGACAACAACAAAATTTAAACCAAATTTTCGAACAATTGAGGATTCAAGTCCCGAAAAAGATACATACCCAGTTCCTTCAACTGATTGACCCTCGTAACCGATTTAAGAATTTCCGCATCCCTGTCACATAAAAAAGGAGTTTTTACGTATGTTGTTCCATAACGGCAGAACGAAAAACGTGATTGAATTTAAAGTGGCAGCAATAGATGTATACCTGCCGCTGCTTCTGCCGAGAAGATAAAGGGCAGCAGCACTCAAACAGCAACTGAGGCCACCCCACGGAATCATTTTGGTCCTTCCAACACTAAGCGTTCAAACCCATTGCTTCAATTGAAAAGGGGATTGGGGTTGGGAAATGAAAGTGTGATTTGATTGTGTTGGGTTGCGAAAGTTGATTTTTTTAATTTGTCGTAAGAAAAATTAAATTGGAGAAAAGTTAGAGAATTGGAATTGGATGCAAGGAGTGAAGTGAAGGGTAAAAGAAAGCCGGGGACAGTGTTGTTCCTGCGTGGTATGGGCTCCTTCCTTTCCTATCTCACAAAATCAATGACATTCCTTGCTTCAAATTATTATACCAAAACTATTAAATTTAATCAATTAATCTCGTACAAAGCTAATTATTATAAAATTCATTATTGTTTCTGTATTAATGAAATTGTACAGTTATTGCGAATTTCTTTCTAAATAGAGCTAGTAATATTGTCTGTTTATTTTTCTTATTAGTGGATAAAATATAAAACCAGTAGTGAGAAAATTATTCAGACCATTTAGTTTTAAGTATTTTTGAAACATAATTTAAACTTATGACATTGTTAAATGTTTTTATTATTCATATGAATTAACTATTTGTTCTTTATATGAAGACAATCACAAAAAAGAGACTGGAGACAATAATATAAAGTTCACACAATTGATAAACAAAATAAAATAAACAGTAAAAGAGGTATATAACTTTTTTTCCACCGTTGATAGGTTTTTATAACCTTGTTGTAGAAAATGTATGGAGAAATATAGTGCCACAATAGTGACTTAAATGTGTGGATAGAATATTTCACAAAATATGTATTTATCCATACATGTCAACATATACAACTGTACCTTTTTCTTTTTTATTTGCCTTTTCAAAACAAATTCTTATTATTATTATTATTAATTTTTTTATTAAAACTTTAACATACATTAACTATTACTTCATTTTTAAATATTATATATATGTAATTAATTTGTAAGAAATAAAACAATAAACAAATTTTGTTTGATGTTTTTAGGGATAGCCAATACTTATGTTATAGTCGATAGATTTTAATTCGAATCCACTAGCAGTATTGGAAAAAACTTCATTATCACTCACTCATTAATTGTCATATAAGCATTTTTACACTGACATTATATTAATACAAAAAACCTGTATTAATGAGGTCATTGAAAAAGTCATTTAAGAATAAATTGTTGGGCGTCATGTGTTGAATTTATAATAATTATTTTAATTAACTAATTAAGATAAATATTATTTAATTGAGAGTATAAAATAACAATACATAAAAAATGAGACAAATTTTTCGCTGTCCAACCAAAATGAAATGAGATATGCTATGAATACAAAAAATAGTTTCTCTTTAACATCAATGCTTACCAAAATCTAAAACAATCAATGTTACTCTCCTAAATACTACATTTTAGCTATTAAAAAGACCAGAATTCTCTGTTATTAGTTTCAGACATCTTATCGAAGACTACTGATAAAGTACTATAATGTCTTCTTTCAGGGTAAAGTACTAAATATTGATCATTCAGTATTTGGTCCATATCAGTTTCTGGAATTATGATCCCATTTAACAGTGCACATAATGACTTTTGCAGAATAAGACAGTGGGAACTGAAATACTTTTGCAGAGATATTCCATGCAAATAGACTTGCATCATTTGGTAGCAGTGATATATAATACAACCTGAACAATTTCACCAAAACAGTATTTCATTGCAAAATTTCACATTACACTTTACAGTTTGTCTCACCTCCCCAATACCAAGCAAACCAGTATGCTACTTACTTTGGTTAATGAAACAAGATACTATCCTCAGCCAAAGTACAGCATCAAAGTGCTGCACAAGACAAAGATCCACAATCATGTGCTTCCAAGATCAAGCAAAGGTTCATTTGGTTTGAAACAAGATTGCGTTTTGCTATCACTTCCCCAAAAGCCTTGGCCATGACATCCAACTAATAAGGTATAATGATCATTCTAATGTGTGGACCTCTGACACTTGCAGCACTTCAATTTCGATGCCATCATTTCTTCAGTGCTCAAGCAAGCCTTAGCACTGCAACTGCCAGCAATGCAGCGGATCTGAAGTATATTTCTCTTAGGCTCTTGTCCACCTTTTGAATTATCTCCTCATCTTTCAGTCTTGGCTTTCCACCATTCTTGTTAATGCCAACAATTGTATCTCTTAGCTTATTAACTGCCCAAGAAAGCCAAACCAACCCAAATCCAAAACCTGTGTTGAGGAGCTTATAAGAACAAAAGGGAATCCCCCTTCCACAAGCAAGCTTACAGATCACAGATAGCAGAACAGCAAGACCAGTACCGGCAATGCCAGCAGAAAATTGTGTGAGGAGCTCAGGAAGTTCAGGGCCAGATTTCTTGAGAGAGAGAATTGCTGTTTTGCGGTGTTGCCTCTTGTCAACCAATATGGACAGAAGACTCTCACATGCATGTAAGTAGTTCTTCTTGAAGAGATCCCTATCTCTGGCTACTTTCTTGTTCTTCTTTCGTGAAGGCTTGACTTTGGCTTTCTCAGGACTGTTAAGAAAAAGAAAAGCAACAACATAATACGTTTATTAGTAAGCCCATCCACAACCAGAGAGAAACAGTCAGCATAAATGAAAGTAATAATGCAGCTCCACTGTAGAACACAATTCCTCCATGTCAAGATTTTGTAAAATTGCATGAGTCTATATGCATTAAAAGAAGTTTTACAAGAAGATAATTCTTCCTCATCAGACTCCTATTCGAAAACTCAGTTTGTAGACTGGATTATCCGCATAGGTCATAGCTTAGGGTATACCAAATGCATAACATGGATGAAATGAAAAGCCCTCATACCAAAGTTGCATTTGTTTTATAGAGAACAGAATGGTTGTGAACTATTATTTGAATAAAAGTAACTCCTAGACAAGTATATCTTTCATATCTAAAAGTGAGAAGAAAAGAGGCAAGTTTTCAGGGAAACATATTTTGAATACCTCCTCAAAGGAACAGTCAATGTAGAATGAATATCCAGCGTGGAGGAAACACTTTTTACTTCTACTTCTTTGATACTCATCCTGCACATAGAAATTGACAGTAAAAGTCAAACAAAAATTGATAGGTTCTTTATCAAGAACCTATGAGAAACACGCCTCTAAACTCACACACAATAGATAGTTAATTATGGAGATTTAAAAGTTCATTTCAAAAGTAATTTAATAGCAACAACAAAAGTTTGAAAAATCAGTTGATTCAAGGAATCACTATGCACAAACTAGAAAGCAACTAATTTAACTTCAGTAACTAATATTAATCATCATATATTTCTTTATTGATTTTGCATTTGTTGCAGAATTAGAAAACAAAAATAAAACTAGTGTGTATTTTAGAGAAATAATTTGTTTTTCTTTTATTAGTTTCTGAAAGCATCATCTAAAATAAAAAAGACTATTTCTCAAAAATTAACAGTTAGCAGATGTGCATTAATTATATTAGTATAAACAAACAATTCAAGACATTCATGCACGCGTGCTCACAGGCATGTGGAGGGAGCAAGTGAAGAACGAAGTTTGTCTTCACATTGACCAAATTTCAATAAACTTATATGAAAGCATCCAAAACTTATAGTACTCCCTCCAATAAAATTTAACCATGCCAGATACACAAGGTAATCCATTGTCAAATAGCACATTTTTGGGTAAAATTCTTCAAGTAGTTGTCATGAATGCAAAACAACAGATTCAACAAAATTAAGGCTAAATCATGCAAATAGCAAAGATTCCGGTATCTTCCCATACATTAGAGAAAAAACACATTTAAAAACACATATTTTCCAAGCTTTTAAATTTGACATCGAAAATCTAATTAAATCTGACTCAATCCGATCAACAGTCTTTACACACAAAAAATGTTGATTATTCTGTTTTACTATGAAAATGTAATTGTAAGTAACCGGAAGATTAAGAATTTCATGTGATTAATTTGACTCTGAAACAGCTCCAAATAATTTACATACCTGCTGAAGTGTGGAACAAGCATAAATTGTCTTTCCCCCTTCCGTAATAAGTATGAGTCAGCAACTACAGAAAGAAGATCTTTCATCTCAAATGCAGTACCCATAAAAGTGACTTGACCATCTGGATGAACTGTAACCTTTGAACTAAAGGCCGAATCTTGAAAAATATCTAGCAAAAGCTTCGGGATGAAGAATTTGCTTTCTGGGATAACAGGTGTCAATGGTTTTTGAGGTTCATCAATGCCTGACAATTGCAAATCCCCCAAGCCAGACAATAGAGATATATGCACACCACCTATCCCAGCTTCAGCACTCTCAGACATGATGCACTGCAAAATTTTATCCTGCTGAGAGCATTGTTCAACGATGCCAAAGCCAAAATGTACTGGGCTTGGATAAGTTCCTGCAACCGAAATTAAGAAAATTACTTAGTTTGACACGGCTTAAAACATAAACTTAATACCATAAGTCAATAAACATTCATCACAGAAGTATATGTAGGCTCAATAATTAAATCTACCATCCTCCCAGCAATTACTTACATCATTCTAGCAACTAGGGTGCATCATATCTGAGAAAGAAAACCAACCTTCAGCGATTAGGTATTATGTAATCTTTTTGGTCATCAGGTTTAACATTTCACCACTAAATTAACATTTAATGAAAAATGACCATTGGTTTTAACATTTTTACTACTAAAATGAACATGTCAAAGAATGAGATACATTCAACACATAGCAGAGACACACAACCTTTTATAACAAACTGAAAGAGTGTTTGCAGGATTACTAGTTATTACATCACCAACAAATAGTATTTAAGTTATGTGGCTACGAGCTAGACAAGTTCGAATTGAGCAATCAATCATTTAACTTCGAAGAACGAGTCAGCAAGCAAATGGCAGGATCAAATACAACTTACTAAGCTGCCTGCTCACCTTGAACATCAATAAGCATGGGTCTTTGAGTCGACAAGTTCACGTTGACAATATGATCAGAATCGAACCACTCTTTCTGGGGCTTGGTTGACTCAAATGGATTTAGCGGAGATCCATATCTGATCATTGCCGGTTTCAGTACAGGAGAAGGCAATAATGGTAGGCAACCCTGTCTTACACAAAAATTCAAGGAAAAAAATGAAGAAAAGGCACTGGTTAGCAGGACCATCACTAACAAACTCCACCACGATTTTCAATACACAAAATTATTTATTGATTAATAAACTGGAGTACCCTAAGGGCACTTAGCACACTAAACTATCTTTCTTTATAGAATTTCACCAAAAACATTAATTGTGAAAGAGAAAAAGAGATAACAAAGTCAATTCCAGATTCCACTTATGCCCAATAGGCCACTCTCCAAATTTTAAGAAACAATTTATTAATACTAACAAAATGTTAAAAGATGAATCATAGGCTAAAACAAAAGAAAACCCTTTATCATTGAAAGACCCACCAAAAGGATTAGGGCATAAGTATGTAAAAAGTTGCTACCACCAAATCATAAACCAGATTCTTTACCTTGGTAATGGTGCTGCCAACCATGGGCAAGTCTTGCTGCAAAGCAAGTCCCACAGGGCATCCATGAGAAGCAATCAAACACAGTTTCGACAACATTTTTTCTATGTTGGGAAAAACGAGGTTTTGGAAACCAAAACTCTCTTCTTTCGTGGCTCTGTTGCACTTACGACCCCATCAAGTTATCCCAACCAGGGCCAGAAATCCGAAAGATTTTCCGCAATTAAGTCATTGGGTGGTACCAGGAATTTAAAATATAAAAATAAAAAATGGTTTTATGTCGTCCATTTGTTTAAACCGAAAACTTCCGAAATTGGAGGCACCAATGCCCTGTGGGTGAGAAAACATATATGTGGTTTCTTCTTCCACTCTGACTTGGACAGGTTGGCTGGATTTTTACTGTGTGTCCTCAGTCACACCTATGCTGCCACTTGAGATTCATCTTGGCCGTTCATTTTTTAATGCTTTTTCTCTAGACCGTTAACAATATATGATAATTGAGTTGTGACTTTCCATGGCCCACGTGTCATAAATTTACATGACCTACCAGCTCCGAACGGCACATCAGCCACCATTTGTTTCTCAAAAAATCTCTGCTCAATGGGCCCGGCTTTAGCAGGTTTCCTCTTCCTCTTTTGGAAGTTTTTATTGTGAAATTATTTAATATTAATTATTTATGAAAAATTTAATACCAATAATTATTTATGTAATATGTATATTATGTAAAATATTATATATAATAATTATGTATAATATTAATATAAAAAATTATTCATGAAAAAATTATTTTTTTTTTGGTAAAAACAATTAAATATTAAATTATTTTTAAGTGTACAATTAATTTAAGTTAAATATTCATATTTTATTGATAAAATACATACATAATATTTATTTTACTTATAATGTATCATAAAAAATTTATTTAATATTAAAAAATTTAAAAGTAAATAAGCATATAAAGAAATTGTACCGTAGAATATAATAAATTTGTAATAACATAAATTGAATAATAATCCTTCTATATCAAATAAATTAACACATGAAAAACAAAACAGCGTAAGAGATAATAAATAGTTTAAAAAAATAATTAATCATTTTATTTTAAATATAATTAATAAGAATTGTTTTAATATTTTTTATAGCATTACATGAAAAGGAAAAAATAATTGTAATGGTTAAATGTTATTTATCATTTGAAAAAATATATATAATAAATATAATTTATAAATAAAAGATAAATTTTATATAATAATAAAGTTGTTAATACAACTTTTTAATTTTTTTTAATAAATTTATTGTGTATATAATATTAAGGATATTGTTTATTTTTAATTGGAAATTCTATTTATTAGCTATAAATTAGCGACAAAAATATTTGGTAGTTAAAATTTTAATTTTGTATAAGTGTTAAAGGGGAAACTCTCTTAATATTGGTAAAAGGTATTTTTGATGATGAACTATATTCAAATCTTCTTTCTTGAGTAATAAAACTCTTAGAATATATTTAGAATCACATAGGAAGAGTCTTAGATGCATAATTCATGTATGGAAGAGTATAAATAGCATAGAAAATCATATTTACATAAATTTGCTCATATTAATCGATTAAGAAGTATTCATAATTAGTTAAAGTATATCAAAACTATAAGAGGGTTGTACTGCATGTTTTAATCGATTAAGATAATAATTTAATTGATAAATCATAAAGTTAGACCTAATCAATTAAGGTTTTAATCTAATTGATTAAATGTATCAAGATTTCATATCTTATATATTTGTGTGTGATCTAACTTGTTTCTCGTACGAAGTACTTTGCCTTCTTTTGACAAAACAAGAAACAAGAGCACATGAGCACATCAAGAAGTTGTCCAAAAACATTTTTGGAGAAAACATTCAACCACTTTGAAGAATCTCAAAAATCTCCAAGGTTTTCAAGAAAGGAAGAAGATTTGTAAGATTTGCCCATAAGTGGTGCATCCAGGTTATGTTTTCTTATATAGATTTTCTTAGTCACCTTCCTTGTGTAGGCAAGGTGTGAGAGGGAGTGTGTTTGAACCTCTCTTGGTTGTAGTTTTGTATATTGGAGTGTGTGAGGATACAATTGAGTGGTTTCTTTGTATTCTTGACTCTTGAAATATAATGAATTCCTTCCAACTCATGTTGTTGGAAGAGGACTGCATGTAGGCTCAATTTAAGAGCTAAACCAATATAAAAATTAGTGTGTGATCTTGTTTTAGTTTATGCATTTTATCTTGTTATTCATATCCTTTGTGAATTGATTCTAAGAATCAAGATTTTCAAACAATTTCTAAAAGGTGATTTCAAATCCAATTCAACCCCTCCCCCCCCCCCCCAGATTGAGATATGGGGCTCTATTTTTAACATTTGGTATCAGAGTTGGTTAATCGAAACATTAATCGATTAAAAAGATCCTAGATGGCTAATATATCTTAAACCTTTGGTGTAGGGGCCTCTATAAACAGACCACCTATGATTGTTGTAGAGAATTACCCATTTTGAAAAATTAGAATGAAAATTTTCTTCGAATGAGTAGACAAAGTGTCATAGCGGTGCAACGAAATATTTAGCGTGAACAACAAACAAAGAGGGGGGTGAATTGGTTTCTTATTGCAAATTGTGCCTTTAATTATTTTCTCTTATAATTCAAATTCCTTAGCGATAAATTAAAACAAATAAGAAAGTAAGAAAGAGAGAAAATTACACAGGTGATTTTATATTAGTTCAGATCACAAGGATGTTACGTCCAGTTGTTAATCTTAAATGAGAATTAACGATCCACTATCACAAAACCAACAAATTGTTACAATCGTAGAAATAAACAAGTTTAAACTTTAGAACACTTCTCTTGTTACCCCAAGAGATGAAACTCACTTCCCCTGAAAGCCACAAGGGTGGAACACCTCCTCTGAGTGTTTCTCGAAGGATGACCACCTCCTTTGAATCTTCACAAATGATGAACACCTCCTCTGAATCTTCACAAAAGATAAACACCTCCTTCAAATCTTCACAAAGGATGAACACCTCCTATGAATCTTCACAAAAGATGAACACCTCCTATGAATCTTCACAAAGGATGAGATGGCTTCACACGGAAATAGCAACAACACTCAATCACAAACCCAGTGAAAGTTCTCGCTCTATGCCAACACCAAGTTCTCAATGCCTTAGCACAAGGGTTACACAAACACTAGAACACACTTATCACAACACACAACAAAAAAATAAAATTTTCGTATGTCTTGTATATTAGAATAAGAGTCTGAACTTAATATATAGAGATCTCACTCAAGGATACCTCTAAAAATCCATTGTCAACTATTTAATGTGTGATAATCGATTATCCGCTTTATGGTAATTGATTATGCATTTAACGAATGCACAAGGGTCAAAAACATGCCTAAAAACTCCAACGGTTAGTCGTGATAATCGATTATGGTAAGTCATAATTGATTATGAATAATCGATTACCATTAGTTGGTAATCGATTATTCTAGAGACAAAATGAGTTTTTAGCTCTTTTCAAAACCTTCTTTATGATAATTGATTATCTTAAGTGTTAATCGATTATTCCAGAGTTTTTTTTTACTCCCAAAACGAATTTTAAAGCATACAATACATGGAATCAAGGATAAATTACACCATATACATAAAACTATTAAATTACAAAAGCTTTAACACAAAACAAGTCTTCATAAAGGTCTTCTTGCAACTTGAGCACTTGAGACTTGACTTTGAGATATCATTAAAACCTCTAAGCTTCATCTTTATGCTAACACAAAGGTGTGTGGGATGTTGTTGTTAATGGTTCCTTTGAACCAACAAAGATTGAAAATGGAAAAACTAAGCCTAAGGAGTTTTCAGAATGGACTCCTGATGAAAACAAAAGGGCACACTATGATGTAAGGGCTAAAAATATCATTTCCTTTGCATTAACCCTTGATGAGTTCTATAGAGTTTTTGTGTGTGAATAAGCTAAAAAGATATGGGATGTTCTTGAAGTCACACATGAGGACACTGATGAAGTCAAAAGGGCTAGGAAGAACTCATTGGTTCAAGAGTATGAAATGTTCAGGATGGAGAATGGAGAGAGTCTTTATGACGTGTAGAAAAGATTCATGCACATAGTTAACCATCTTCTTGCTCTTGGAAAGACCTTTGACAAAGTGGAGCTAAACATCAAGATATTGAAAAGCTTGAATAGAACTTGGCAACCCAAAGTCACAATCATATATGAATCTGTAAATCTCACTACCATGAACATGGCCACACTGTTTGATAAATTGAGGGAGCATGAACTTGAACTAGGAAGGCTTAATAAAGAAGAAGAAGGGGAGAAAAGACATACAATTTCCTTAAAATCTACTGCCAAAACTGCAATCAAATCTAGTTCAAGAAGAGATTATTCCGGAGATGAACAAGTGGTTGAAAATTCTAATAGTGAAACCTTGAATCTAATGGTAAATAAATTCTCAAAATTTCTAAAGTATAAAAATAGGATTAACCACGATTTTGCAGGAAATAAAAGATCCTATAGAAAACAGGATAAATTCGTTACACCTATATTCTTTGAGTATGGAAAAGTTGGACATATAAAACCTTAATGTCATATACTCAAAATGAAGCAAACACTAGAGAAAAAGAATGAAGACATTAGGAACAAAAAGAAGAAGAAAGTACACATAGCCTGGGAGGACAATGCTAGTAATTCCTATGAAAGCATTGAAGAAGAGACTAAATTATTCTTGATGGCTAGATCTTCATCATCTGAGAGTAGTGTAAGTAGTTTTAAAACTGAAAGTATAGAGAATAAATACTATCAATTGCTTGATGCCTTTCAAGAATTGCATGAAAAGGCTAGGAAGTTCCAGTATTCAAACAATAGGTTTAAAAGTGAAAATAAATGGCTACAAGGTAGAATATAGGTTCTAAATAAAGAAAATGAGGATTTGAAATCAAAACTAGAATCTCTAGAAAATGCACCTAAGGACAAAATGCATGAAAACCAAGGGTGTGTTCAAGAATGCAAAAATTGTTTAAGCCAAATGGAAAGAGTGAAATATCTTATGGAAACTCAATCAAAGTTCACTCTAGGTAGCTCTAACTTGGATGTTATTCTTGGCTCACAAAGAAGTGTATTAAACAAACAAAGAATTGGATATACTGGTGAAAACAGTAGAATGAAAGCTAGAAAATTTGTTGATATTAGTAAACCATCATCAATTGCATGTTTCTACTATAGTCATTAAGGCCATGCATCAAATTCTTACTATGATAGAAATGTTGGTGTTCCTAAAGGCAAATACAAATGGATTCCTAATGAACCATTGAAACCTCCTAACATAAAAGGACCAAAATTTAATTGAGTACCTGCCACCAACCTCTAATATATGATGCATGACAATAAAAAGGGAAAGGAGTCCATATGGTATCTTTATAGCGGTTGCTCAAGACACATTACCAGAGATGCTAGAAAATTCAACTTCATATCTCATAAAGGCAATGGACTTGTCACTTATGGAGACAACAATAAGGGTAAAATCCTTAGTATTGGTAAAGTACAAACTTCTTCCTCTTTTACAATTGAGAACGTTCTACTAGCTGAAGGCCTTAAACATAACTTTTTAAGCATCAGTCAACTATGTGATAAAGATTTAAAAGTATCACATTCGAAGCAAATCACTGCTTAATTTGTTGTGCATCATCTAATGAATTAGTATTATTTAGTATCCTAAGATTGGTAAAAAGTATTTTTTATGATGAACTTTCTCAAATGTTCTTTCTTGAGTGATAAAGTTGTTAGAATATACTTATAATCATATAGGAAGAGTCTTAGATGTATAATTCATGTATGGAAGAGTATAAGTTGCATATAATATCATATTTGCATAAATTTGCTCATATTAATCGATTAAGAAGTATTCATAATTAATTAAAGCATACCAGAACCAGAATAGGGTTGTACTTCATGTTTTAATCAATTAAGATAATAATATAATCGATTAAATGCATCGGGATTTCATATTATATGTGTGTGTGATCTAACTTGTTTCTGGTACGAAGTACTTTGCATTCTTTTGACAAACACACGAAACAATAGCACATAAGCACATCAAGAAGTTGTCCAAAAACATTCTTGGAGAAATCATTCAATCACTTTGAAGAATCTAAAAAATCTCCCAGGTTTTCAAGAAAGGAAGAAGATTTGTAAGATCTGCACATAGGTGGTCCATCCAGGTTACGTTTTCTTATACAGATTTTCTTAGTCACCTAAGTTATGTAGGCAAGGTGTGAGAGAGTGTATGTTTGAACCTCTCTTTGTTGTAGTTTTGTATATTGGAGTGTGTAAGGATACAATTGAGTGATTTCTTTGTATTCTTGACTTTTGAAATATAGTAAATTCTCTCCAACTCAGGTTATTAGAAGATGACTAGATGTAAACTCAATTTAAGAGTTAAACCAGTATAAAAATTGGTGTATATAATCTTGTTTTAGTATTTGCATTTTATCTTCTTCACAGAATCAAGATTTTCAAAGAATTTGTAAAAGCTAATTTAAAATCCAATTCAACCCCTTCTTCTTGGATTGAGATATATGGACTCTATTTCTAAAAGATAGAATAAGAATATAGTAGTATATTATTCTCAAACCATAATTAATTAGTTACATTATTTTGTTGTTAATCACTTGTTAAATAACTACAAATTGGTGAGAAATACTTTTCCTCATTTATTTCTCTTACAAGACAAATGCAATCAACAGACAATATTATCATCAAACATGTTTTAGAAAACAACAAAATTCACTGTTAAAGAATGTACCTATATTTTACGATAAAAACACAAAAATGGTTTAGCGACATACTACTCATGGAATTCGCAACAAAAAATTAAACTAACAAAAAATTACAACTTCAACTAAGAACACATATATTAGCTACTGTTTTAGAATCTGAATTTGAAATTAGCAACCAATTTAAGGGAATATTACTAAATTAAGTTAAGCTTCAAAATAAATTCATTCTTCGTACATTCTATGAATTAATCTATGCATTAATGATCAACCTGAGAGTCTAATTATAAGTTTAGCTTGATTAAATAAGAACTTAAATTTGCTTTTACCTATTTAGAGTTTAAGAACAAGAATGTGAATTTCAAAGATATTTACCAATAGATATGAATTTAATTTATATAATTATACAAGTGCGAAAAACATTAGCATAAAATAAAAATAATAACAACATAGTGAAAAAAATAGACAATAACCTTAGGAAGCTTGCCATTGGACATGAAGTTAATTTAAGAAAATTATACAAATATTTACTTTCAAAATAGAAGTACAGGAAATGAACATACAACAAGAACAATATAAAACAAAAAAACAAGAAAAAACAGAAGATTAATTTGGTACAAAAGATGAAACTAAAGAAAATAATGAAAAAAATAATTTATAGATTAATGAAGGTTGTCATGCAATAAATAAGCTCAAAGATAAGTATTGAAGAAGTTATTAACTAATTCAATTATTCCAAATAAGATTCAAATAAGAAGATAACTCTCCTTCTCTCTCTTCCTTTTAGATAACAATATAAAATATAAAAACTCTTTTAATTCATTCAATATATCAAAAGATACTTTAGGTAGAAAAAGTGAGTTACTTATGCGTTTAAAATGAAAAAGGTTAAATGCTTAAATTTTATACAAATGAAATGAAATACTAACTTAGTGCCTCATAATAGTTGACCAATATTTCAAAAGCTTTAAGGAGGAAAGTTTTTTTAATTTCAAAATTCAAATTTAAATCAAATAACAATTTATTGTTTGTTGTGAATTTGAGACCATGTTTTACATATTAAGTCATGTTTTCTCTTATTTTCACTTGCCTTGCTTAACTTAGCTCTTTGACGTGCTTTACTTTGACTTCTTATAATTGAAATCATGCTAACTTTCTTAAGTTTGAATTTCCTCAAATCGTTCCTTATTTCTTATCTCTCATATGTTTACACTTTCATCACGTTGAGCTTAATAAACCTAATTACAAATTATTATTTAAATCTATTTTATACATTTGAAAAAAAAATCCAATTTCTAAAATTTACAAATTAAATCTATTGGATTTAGATGATATTGAATGTAGGAATCAATTATAATTTAAATGAGTGTAAAATTTTGTATAATCTTTTCCTCTTTCTATAATATTTTATTATAGTTAATCTTTATGAATTTTGATTATTAAATTAATTGTATTCAGTTTTCTAACAAGAACAAATTTAAAATAAGTTTAAGAAAGCTTAAATCTTTTTAAAAGGTTTTCAACACCAAATTATTATTTATTAGTGCAGTTAGTCTCACAATATTTCTCAACTTTACAAATATGTTACGTATTAAAATAAAAAAATTAAATTTGTAATTTCTAAAATTGATAATAAAAAACATATTTGACACCACTTAAACACAATTTTAATATATAATTATTTGTGTTACGAACTTATCTTATTTACAAAATTGAGATTTGTAGAATAAATATATTTGAAGTGAATAAAATATTATTACATATTAAAACATATTTGATACAAATATTTTAAAAATTATTCTTGCGAGAGTGAAATTTACTCGCGATTCACACGTGTCGTTTTTGCCTTCCGCTACTCTTTAGACCGAAGTATCTTCAGTATGTCTCGCCTGTATGTTTTCTTCCCATTTGATAAATAATCGAACAATTATACATAAATTTTGAATTAAACCTTTTTTTATCCTCATGCTCATCTCTTATAAAAAAATTACACAAAATTCTAATACAATTGTTTTAGATTTTTATGCATTTTAATTTTAAAAATACATGGTAAATGATAAATTACAGATACATTATAAGTCAAAGATATGCATCAATAATTATTATTCTATTCCATTATTAAGTTGATTTTACATTTATAGTAATTTGGTATAAAATTATTCTTTTACTGCGTTTTTTTAATAAGCTAGCGAATAGGTAAATATTTATAAAGAGTCAGACACAAATTTTAAATGAATCGTAATTATATCTTAACAAATTTGACAAATAAGTTTAAAATTATAATATTAATCATTTAGAAAATAAAAAAACATGGAAAGACAGCCACAGTCCAGGCTTCCACATGTTCAGGTTAGCTTTACAAGGTTGACTGAACATGTTAATTAAAATTTAGTTTATATAAAATAATTTAATAAAATTAAACTAAAATTTTAGGCGAGAGAAATTAATTGGCATAACTTGTTTTATGATATTAACTTTAAATTTTTTAATATTATTTATATAAGGAAATCAGAAGATATGAAAAGATAATCACAATTTAGGTTCCAATCATGTTTAGATGCATCTAAATTTGATTAATCAAGTTAATATAAAACAATTTAAGAATATCTTAAAATTTTGGACGCCATAATTAATTTCATATTAAATTGTATAACTAATTTACTCGATAAGATTTTTGTAATCGTCCCTAGAATTATGAGTTTGTTAACATAAAGTAATATAAAATCTAAAATTCTTAACTGTACAAATACATAAACATTTATTTTTTATTTTAAAACACCAATGATTACATAAAATATTAATTAAATATATATTTTTTGACTTAGTAAAAGTTATTAAAAATCTTGAAAATAATATAATGCGACAATAAAAGAAATAAATTAAAATAATATGCAATAACTGTAAGAAAGATAATTTAATACTAAAATTAGATAATATGTATTAAATAAATATATATTTAAATTGACATTTTAATTAAATTTGTTAGTTATATTAATTCTAATTCCATTTTAAACAAAAAAAAGTAAAGAAAATGAAGACATTATATTTGTTAGATTCCTTTACCACATTTATCTGGTGAAGAGTTAAATAAATAAATAAAAACAAATCAAAACTAAAGTGCTTGGTGTTTCTTTTATTTATTTTTTAATTGCGAAGAGGAAATTTAGGCGCCGCCAAACGTGACTATATTTTACTGTGTCACTCACGTAAGTTTCCGAGATTTTGCGTACCGTTGTAATCCACACGTGTCCCATAAGCAAAGCGAGTCGGCTAAAGCATTGGTGAAACCACGCGCAAGCGCGTCGCACCGTACTATTCATTTCTACTTCCCAATTCAATTGTGGGACATCAATCACAAAGCCATTTAAAGTCATCTTCTTCGTCACCATCCATTATAATTTCCTCTTCCGTCTCGCTCAGAATCCAAACCCTAGAAAATTAGACCCTCCCACGAAACCCTAGATTTCCTCTCTGAAATTTTTCAAAGCTTCTCCCCATTCCTGGGATTCCGCGCTCAGATCGCAGATCCCTTTTAATACTTTTACGTCCCCGATCGGTTTTGGATTCTGAAGAAGAAAATTCAATTACGCAAAATTCCGAGGCATTGCCGCTGTCCTGGCTTGCGCATGGGTAAGATTCTGAGAGAAACCGCGAGGCCGTCCTTTACTTGTTCGTCGGCGTCACCGTCGTCAGCGCCACCGGCGACGACGTCGTCGACGTCGGTGACCGACACCGTGAGGGGATCGCACCGGTTCAAGATCACGGGGTATGCTCTGTCGAAGGGGATTGGGATTGGGAAGTATATAGCGTCTGATATATTTTCGGTGGGAGGGTACGATTGGGCGATCTATTTTTATCCTGATGGGAAGAGCGTGGAGGACAATGCTACGTACGTTTCTCTCTTCATCGCGCTGGCTAGCGAAGGGGCAGATGTTAGAGCGCTTTTTGAGTTGACCCTTTTGGATCAGAGTGGGAAGGAGAGGCATAAGGTGCATAGCCATTTCGAGAGGACCCTCGAGAGTGGACCTTACACGTTAAAATACCGTGGTAGCATGTGGTGAGCAAGTTGGATATGCGATTTGTATTATTTTTAATTGTTTATAATTCACACTTGTTTTTTATTTACTTGGATTGGTTCTGGTTGTAATATTATGTTGGGTATTGTGTTTGTATGAGGGAAATTAGAGAGTGGCTGATGGGATTTTGCTTAAACGTGGAAGGTATATGTTGCGGGTTTAAATGTTGTTGGAGGAGGGATTGGAGTAACGAATGGTAATTTTGTTTTTATAAAGGCAAACGGTTGGGGTTTTGTTATTTCGGCGGGGGTGGGGTTCATGTTGTTCAATATCTTTTCATAATTTTCTGTCTTGCTAAACTGAAGCTTAGTTATTAATTCTTCAGATTGCATGTGGGTGGGGATTGGTTTATGACCCTTTACTTAAACAACACAATGTCATCATACCTTCAAATCAGAGCATGAAAGGTGATAAGAGCTAATCTTGACCACACAACCATACGTGGATGGTAAAACTCGAAACTAACCTCAATCGTTTTTGTAAAGTTAGATGGTCAAAAATCCGAATTAGCTCTTTTCACTCGTTCTATTCGCTTCGGAAGTATGTGTATGTAAACTGAATTTAACTGTGCTCCCTCCGCCTCTAAATGTATTTTTTAATATATAGAAGATGTTAATTCATGACTTTCGCTTTGGCCAAATACTCCTTCATAGTTTTTTGTGATAAGAAAGTTGAATAGTTTGGTCAAGATGCTAATTGTTGAAATTGGGTGTTTCAGGGGTTACAAGCGGTTTTTTAAGAGAACAGCACTAGAGACATCAGATTACCTTAAAGACGATTGCCTTAGCGTTAATTGTAGTGTTGGTGTAGTGAAATCACACACAGAGGGCCCTAAAATTTATAAAATTCCAATTATGCCTTCTAACATTGGTCAGCAACTTGGGAAGCTTTTAGAAAGTGGGAAAGGCAGTGATGTGAGTTTTGAAGTGAATGGAGAAGTTTTTGCTGCTCATAAATTGGTACTAGCTGCTCGCTCACCAGTTTTCAGGGCCCAACTTTTTGGTCCTATGAAAGATCAGAATACCCGTTGTATAAAAATCGAAGACATGGAGGCTCCAGTTTTCAAGGTTTGAATGAATGCTCTTTTATGTTCTTTCTTTGATTTATGCTTGTGATGTGGTTGGAAAATATATTTTGGTTATTCTTTCTGTTTATGGCCTGGTATGCGCAATGTGCTTCTTGATTTTTTAAGTTATTTTCCTTGTTACCTTTGTTATGCATATCATTGCAACTGAATTAATGCCGAATGGTACCTTTCTTGCATTAGTTGGTTTTTTTATCTTCAAACGTGTTAGCAAAAGAAAAAAGGTTGAATCCCTAGGGTGTGTAAATCACATAGGGTTATGCACTTATAAATAAGAAAATACAAAGAGATGGGTCTAAACCTATCATATCTAACCCTTTTTCAAGCTTATGCATACAAATCATATGTACTAAATTTTTACAAATATAATCAATTCTATGTTCCGGTTGTGATTTAGTAAAAACATCTGTTAGTTGATCATTAAAATTAACAAACTCAGTCTTGATTTATCCAAATACAATATGTTCTTGAATAAAATGATAATCAATCCCAATATATTTGGTCCTTTCATGAAAGATGAGCTTTGAGCAAATATGAATAACAATTTGATTGTCATGTATAAATGTCATTTGAGTGATGAATCCAAATTGCAATTCTTTAGTAATTGTTTAACCCAAATAAGCTTACAAGTAGCTGAGGTAATAGCTATTATGCTTCTGTACTAGATCTTGCTACAATATTTTGTTTCTCAATGAGCTGCACATGGAGAATTAAAAAATTGACTTACCAAACTGATATTATCTTAAAATAAATAAGAAAATACAAAGAGATGAGCCTAAGACCGTTTACATCTAACAATTATGATCAACAAATCTTATGTTGTATTTCTTTAACGAGAAATGAACACGTTTATGTTGTATTTCTTTAACTAGAAATGAACACATTTATATTGCATTTCTTTAACGAGAAATGAACACATTTCTCTCTGACAGTTTTGCTATTTTTGTTACTATTTTAGAAAAAGATCTAAAGAGCACATGTTTAAAAATTCTATGTGGTCCTCTCATACGGGAATAGCTGAACATGTACTATTTCTTTATAAATTGACTCAGATATGAGTTTTTTTGACCGAGATTATATAATAGGTTAAAGATAGACTAGTTCCTTATAAATTGACTCAGTTTGTGCGTTCTTTTCTGGTTCTGGTTCCTTAGTGCTTGGTTCCTCTTTCGCAAGTTGTTCCGGCTGATAGCTAATATAATTAGTTAGTACTGTAACATTACTAACATTGTATGATATTATAATGTTTGATATATGATACTTATGATACTATGTGTGGACATGGCTAGTTTTTGGTTTAGTTCATGCTTTCTATAATTTATGCTTTGAATTGGGAACTTATTAAACAATTTCATTTTTCTGGATGCTTAAATCTTGTTAATAGCAATCAGAAAATGTATGAACTCAAGAATAGAGAGAAACTGAGATACTGGTAATACTATGTATTATTATTCTGTATAAAAACTGATACCAAAAAGCAATGACGCTCTCGAGAGCTCAAAGCTACCTCAGCCCCAAGTCCTCCCTCCAAACCCCCCCTCTACGGTAGCAGACTTGTCAATTTGGCTCCTATAACATGGTTTGGCCCTTACCCATACGGGTTGGAGCCAAAAAAATTTAGAGGACCAAAAATTCCCTTATTGAAAAAGCCCACGGCGTCAAAATATCTACAAAAACCCTTAGGGTCAGGCATCCTATGGGCCTTCTTCTCCGAAAAATATCCATTTTGAATATAATAAAAAAATGCAATTAATTCTTAATTTTTTTGTAAATCTAATTACTTTTAATTTGTCAAAAAATTATATACAAACATTTTAATTATACTAACCTAGACTTTGTAAGAAGTTTCAATAAACTAATTGGTTGCTTATATAAGAAAATTAAGCAGTAATATGGGAGGATGAAATTCTTGATCGATTAAATATATTTAATCTTTTTTTGAGTGGTTAAACATATTTTTAAAGTATATAAGATAGTCATTTAATTTTGTGTGAAAAAATTCATCTTGATCTGAATTAAAACTAAAATCGACTTTTCAATTTGAAATTTTAAAATAATGAAATTATAAATAATAAGTTTATGGATTTTTTTATTATAAGTTGTTTATTTTTTTTCTTTTTTTTTTTGTAATATATGACTTAAATTCTACCAATTATTTATTTTAATATATAATAAATATATATTTAGTAATTATTGAAAAACTTAAGTGTGAATTTTATTAAAATTAATTTAGTATTCTCATATTTTGGCTAGACTCTATGTTTCTTATGTTATGTTTAGAACTTTATAAAGTACTACAGATTTTATTAAATACTATATTTTTTTTAAATTGATAAAATTAATAAATAAATTATAGTCAATAATGATATTAAATTATATATTATGTTTTATTTAATAATATAATAATAAGTATGATATAAAAATATTGATTTAAATATAATAAAATTATAATATATTAGACTATCTAATAAAATATATAATTCTATATGTGTATATAAATGATATTGTTTTTAAGAATTGATTAAAATTTTATAGGAAAGCCAAACCCACCTTAAACATGATCCTAATCCACTTAAGAAAGAGTCTTGTGGGCTAAGGCTTTTTTTTGGCCCCCATGTGATGAGGAGCTTCCTACAAAGGGACTTTTTTAAGGATGGGTTAGAGATGGCCCATGCCATAGGTCAAGTTGACACCTTTACACTATAGAAACCTTCCCTCCCATATAATCCCTCACCTCCCCATCTAACAGAAAAGATTCTAAGGGATTCTCTACTCTCTCTCCTGACACGAGCTCAGCTAAACTGTTAGCACACTCATCGTGTACCCCAAGTAATGGGTTTCCACTTTCTCCTTTCATAAACTTTAGTAACCTTTTTCATTTGTCTCTCCTTCTCATGGGCCTGGGCCTGGTTCGTATCACTTGTCTGCCAATTTTCATCTTGAGGTTTAGAAACGTTTGATATGATATGATTAATTTCTTTTCCTAATTGGGCTAGAAAATTGACAAGAAATGACAATAGTGGGTGATTGGTTTCTTTGATGACTTTTTTTTATTGGTTTAATTACTCATTTTATCTGTATGCACTTGTGTACAATTTTTATATTAAGTTCATATATCTAAAAACTAGATGTTTTAGTCCCTACACACGCACTTCTACTTCGTGTTGGTTTCTATTAAGTGTGTCCAAATTCAGTTTGGTAAAAGCGTCATAAATTTGTTGGTGGGTGTTAAAACACCAAAGTCTGTGACTTGGACATGAAATTTGTGACAGTTTAACAACCATCAGAAAATTTGTGCGGCTTTTATACTGCTAGTTCTATTTTCTGGCGATTTCACCCGACAGAGTTAAAACACACTGAACTGCACAGAGGTAAACGGAATTAAAGAACAATGTAAGGACTAAAACGTCTAGCATCTAGGTATAGGGACTATAACGTTTAAATTGTGCCTATAGAAACCAAATGTGTATCTAAATCTTTTCTATTTTTCTACTTTCTGATATTTATTACCTTAAGAAGTACCGTCTTAGTTATTATATTTATTAATGCATATTGGAATATGTTCAAATGGTATGAAGCACAATGAGGATAAACCAGGTAACTATTTATTTGTACCTACACAATACTTGCGCCTTTTGTATATTTGTGTTTGGCTTCTTGAACTCCTATTGTCTTAATATGGTTTACATACTATTTGCAAGAAGAAATTGGATTGGGTGTGATGAGATTGTGTTGTTTGTCTTGACAAATAGAGCTTCATATTATTCTATTACAAAAGAACTGCAACATGTCTGCTTTACTATTCCATATTTCAATATTTTGTAGGCATTGCTACATGTTATATATTATGACTCACTACCTGACATGCAAGAGCTTACTGGGTTGAACTCGAAAGGGGCTACTACCTTGATGGCTCAGCATCTGCTTGCAGCTGCTGATCGGTATGGCTTAGAGAGAGTTAGGCTGATGTGTGAAACAAATCTCTGTGAAGATGTTGCAATAAACACTGTTGCTACGACTCTGGCCTTGGCAGAGCAGCACCATTGTTTCCAACTGAAAGCAGTCTGTCTGAAATTCGTTGCACAGCCTGAAAATCTCAGAGGTATGTTTTTGTTCTTAAAACTTTTTTTTTCTTGAACATACAGCTAGAAAGGGTACAATATTAGGGGTTAATTGTGGGTCATTGAGGAGTCTCTTAAAGAGTATGTAACTATCATTGAAAGTTAAATTTGTTGTTGACATATAGGTGTGTTCCCTGTCTGGTTTGAATGCCATATCTAATATGAATCAAACCAGATGAGTCTTTTGCGGTTCAGTTTGACTTATTTAAAATTATGACCTTCAATATTGCTCAGCATAGCAACTAATAAAAATATAGCTAAAAATAATAACTGATGAAATCACGATCAGACCTTGAAAGTGACATTAAAATAAACAAAATCAATAACGTCATGAAAAACTACGCATAATAATACCTGCATTGTAAACCTTTTATTAAAAAGTGCATTACAGAACATGCATAGCCATGTATATGTCCTAAACTCATACTTCATCATAACCAAAATATCCAACATACATCACATTGCTAATATTATTAAAAGTTCAAATAATTCTAAAATCAATATAACTATATATTAAAGGTATGATTAACAATAGGAATCAGTAACTGACCCAAGTATCAATAAAAAAATAATATTTTTGTCTGATTGGTTTCTTGTTTTTTAATCCGTTTAGCTGTTTAAAATAGTTTGGTTTTAGTTTTATCCCTCATACCTTCCAGTTTGATTTTAAAGAAAAATATCCCAAGCTTAAAGGATTTAATTTGTGTTGCTTTTAATGATTTCTTTTAAAAAATAGTTAGCCAATTCAGTCTTAGTGATCTCAAGAATTCGTTATATATGGTCTTAATTCTTAGTCTATCATGACTAGTGGTCTATAAGTTGGCTTGTAACCAAATCTTTTGTTTCGGAAAATTTAGAATGGACCGTTAACAGCAACGATAGCAAAATTTATTTCTATCTTATTCTTCGTCCAGAAATATAATTGTGAACCTACCGACTAAGTATTCTCTTCCCTTTTGTTTCTTCAGCTGTGATGCAAACCGATGGTTTTGAGTACTTGAAAGAAAGTTGCCCTTCTGTTTTGACTGAGCTTTTAGAGTATGTGGCTAGATTTACCGAGCACTCAGACTACTTGTGCAAACATAGGAATGAAGCAATACTTGATGGCAGCGACATAAATGGAAGGAGGGTGAAGCAAAGGCTATAGTGCGAAGACTGACAAATATCCTCTACCCATCGCATTTAAATATTGCAGTGAGAGCCACAGATGGAGGGAGGGGATAAGCATTTATAGGATTAGTGACAATTTTTAATTTTCTTAGCTTGCTCTTCGTGTCTAGAAGATGTAAATGTAGTTTGTTTGGTGCTGTTGCAGTTTGTGATAACACTGCTCGTAAAACATGTCTTAAAAGAAAGTATTGATCACTTTCTCTCTCTCTTGCTCTCTATATTCCATTCCTGTGAGAACGTAGGTATTTGCTTGGATATGGATATCTGCGAATGATAAAACCGATTTAATGAGAATGGTATTTTGATAACATTGAGGGACGTTATGGATTAATGACATACCCCGTGACAAACTGACCATTTCTATGATTAATTTTATCTATTTAATCTTAAAAATTAGACCTTCAACTTCAGTAAAAATAATCAGTTTTGGTTGTCACTGAATTATTAAAAAGTTAACTAATAATTTTCTGACCCCCTTACTGAATTAACATTGAGTAGTTGTGTAATACTAAAATTAGGATTTCAGGGAAAGGCATTTTGTCAATTTTAAGTTTGTTAAGGACAGTAGCTGAAGTTTAGTGAAATAATTATTTTTTTTCTTAAAGTTTTATACGTATTTTTACGAACAATTTTTTTTATTATATAAAACAAAGTCAATACTTTATAAAAGTATTTTTCAGTAAATTCACCGAAGCAAATTTTGATTTAACTTATATATAATATAATTGTAACTCTAACATCCCAATAAATATAGATTGAAAACTATAATTTATTCTAGGAGTTAACATAAACAATAATAAAGAACATTTGAGAAGGAACAAGTAGGAGGAAAGAATATGAAATATCATATCGAATTAAAACTGTACGGTAAACAAGAGTCTGATACAAAATACAAGTTAAGACCGAACGACGATGAAATCAGTTCGAAACTAAACGATCATACAAAATATCCTTATACCTAACGGTTTACAAAAGAACATATTTACCGAAAGGTTCTAAAGGCAAATAAAGTTATCTACAATTTCTACTGACCAGACGGTCCTACGCTATCTTCAGGCTGAACGGTCTGCAGAGCTTCTTCCACTGAATCTTTGAAGTCGCCCTTTGCTCACATCCAATGAACGATCATTGCAGTGAAGAGAACAACCGAACGATTATGACCGAATGGCACATAGACAAGACAGGAAATAAGGGTAAGCTTATTTAATTTAATTAATCATTTTCATCATACCTTAAAACATACAACCAAATCACATAAATCAATATTTCAATCATGCAATCATTATTCAAGTATATCAATCAAAACCGAACGGTAAACATCATCATGACCGATCACTTTAGACACTGTCCGAACTGTATGAACCATGTAGCTCGTCGCTCTTTGCACCCGAGTGGACCTGGCTAGGATGCACTCAACAGACCGCCACCCGAGGTTAGTCTAGTGGAACTACCTCGATATAGAAATACCCTGAGTTTAAAGGACCTCCTGTCATTCCCACACATGAATTACCCTCTTCTATATGATGAGGAATAATCACGGAATATCAGGATAGAGCGAAGCCTGAGTCTGACCACGATCATACTTTACCAATTCAATTTCAATTCATGAGATATTCCTCCTTGGAATACTCTTAAAACAATCACCATATTCTTCATCTTTCTCATTTCATGTCATCTAAATCTCATAGTCTTATTCAAAAATATTTCTTAATATATAATTAGAAGATACTGTAAGGGAAAAGACCGAATGGTTGGATACTGAGAAGAAAACAAAAGATAAAAGATACATTAGGAAGTGATCGAATGATCAAGCACTAAGGGAATCAAATACCATTTAAAACCGAGCGATCTCATAGATAATTTATAAACAATGACCGAACGTTCAACAACTGATTAACTTTAAGAAAACCAAATACTTTATAGCTTGGGCCTAATGCCTTAAAATAGAAGGAGTTCTCTTCAATAAATGGAGTGTCAGTACAAGACTAAACACTCTTTGGGAAATCAAGTGTCAGTATAAAACCGAGCACTTCAAAGACCGGAACACTGGTCTATGACCGAACATTCTCTAGATCGAGCACTAACAATAAATATTCTCAATGTAAAACCGAACGCTATTCAAATGGAGAGGGTTAACATAAGACTGAGTACGTCAAGCCCGAATGCTTTTTAAAGAATGTTTGAATACCATTAAGGAGTACTTAGTCTATGACCGAGTACTTTAAGTTTGCGGAACGCCAGTGTAAGACCGAGCGTCCTTAAATAGGTGATTTGTTGTGAAAGACTAGCTAAACAAGATATTAAGTTTCCAATACAAATACCGTAAGACCGATCGGTCATCAATTGATTCCTGCAGAGGAAATTCAATCAATGTCGATCGTTTTAGGGAAAAACCGAACAGTCCTAATGACCCTCGGTCGCAGTTCCCGAATTTCACTAAGTTATCAACTTAACTCTATATCTATTTTTCAGTTATTCATATGTTCAAACAAACATGCAGTATCACCAAATTCAACCAACTCATACATGTAAAATCTTTCAAGCATACCATATTCAAAGTGTAGAAATCATAATTAAATTTATAAGCTTCCCTTACCTTATAATTTCAGTTAGGCTTCTAAGTCTCTAACATTTACTACTTCTATGGCTCCCAAATTCAAAGTCGTTCAAATGAGAATCTGATCGGTGCAAATGAAAGAGCTTGCCACCGGGAGTACTTAATCTGAAAGGAGGTTGAGGATCGGAGGAGAAGAAGTGGCCAAAATTCCAGAGAGAAGGTTGAATGTTTTAGAGAGAATGAGGAGAAAATAGAGTTTCTGGAGGTTGAAGACGAAATGTGCATGCAAAGAAATGACACCAGTTTTCAAAATTTCACATTAAATACTGCCACTAAAATGGACGTTCGGTCCATTCTCTGCCCGCCACCTGTCTTCCATTATCTGGAAACCTTCATTCTCCTGCAGTCACACGGTTTTCGATGGACGAAGAATTAAATGAAGCTGTCATTCTTGTCTCCCACTTACATGGGAAGGCTAAAAGGGTGTGACAATTGTCTTCCACTAAGGTGGAGAAATTAATGGGGTGTGACATTAACAATTGATTATTTATTAATTGGTAATTAATTTGAATTGGTTTAACTTTTTAGGTTATATATAACATATTAATTTGAAATAACTTAATTGGTAATTAATAATTTTTTATAATTACTTTTTTTTTTCAAAAATTGAAATTGAAATTAAGATAAGTCTAAATGATGGTTTTTATTTTCCAGATCTTGTATTTGTACATTTTTTGGGTTCAATTTCTATTACACTAAGTTATAAATTCTAAATTGAGATAATAAGATATTTCTTTTCCAAATTCTTAACCCTTTTTTAAACCCTTTCGGCCAAATTCCTGCTTTCACAGACAGCAAGAGCAAACCTTCGGTCAACATCATCTTCTTCTTCTTCACTTCACCCTCTCCTACTCAACATTTTCTTGGTGGTAGTTTGTAGCTGCTACTAATTGAGCCATAATATACCAACACTTTAGTTTAGTTTATTCACCCATTCTTCTCTTTCGTTTCATCAAAGAAAGAATCCCTTCTCTCTCTCTCTCTCTCTCTCTCTCTCTCTCTCTCGTTGGGATGAACCTTCTCTCTCTAACATCACCACTTTCGCTTTGTTATTGTTCATTTCCTGCTGTAACGACACTTCCCACCTTTCCTTCTTTATACAAATGCACATCTGGCGCAGGTTAGTCATTGCCACCACCTATTTTGCGTCCTGCTCGCTCCCTTCTTAGCTCTCTAAATTTATTATTTTATTTACTGTGTTTCTGGCTTTTCCTCAGTTTTAAGGAGATGCGTGAAAGGGGAAAAGGAAGAGGAGCTTCTAGAAGGGATGCCCAAGGAGTACTATGACGATGTATGTTTCGAGAACTTCTCCTTAAACACTTTTAGTAGAGACAAAACGAAATTTCAAATCAACTCTTCCATAAGTTATTTTTTATTAGCTTCATAAAAATCTTATTTTAATTTATGCATTAACTTCTGAAAAATTAATTTTATTTTTTATTTTTCTCTTTCAAAAATGTCTATAGAAAATTACTATTTTGTTTCCTTTATTATTAAGTTTGGTTGCTTAATTTTCGAAATGGATGCTATGTTGCCCATTCATTCAATGCTTTTTAAACTACTTGTTCGACTTACGTGGCCACTTCTTGTAAATTTTTGTGTCACATATAGAAAATGGTGTTGTTTCTCGTGATTAGACCTAAAGGATAACATTACATCACTTTTGAAAACTATTGGATCAAATTGAACTTTCTTTTAAATTGAACCAATTGAATAAATAGAAGAATCAAACCATTAATTTTATAGTGAAATTGTTTCTATTTCTCGTTCAATTTTACTTGCATGGCCCTGATTGAGTAGACCTTTGAAAGGAAAAATAGAAAATGCTGTTGCTTTGTTGTCTGTCAATTAGCCTGCGTTTCTAGTAATAACCTTGGGAATGATAGCATATGATTAGGGAAAACATATCATCACATATAAGGATCTTCATCTTTAAAGGTTGATGCGATTCTGATTTCATGTTTGTTTTCTGTTTGATAACTATGTTGTAAAACCAAAATAGCTGGAACTCGGAATGTTTTTGTTTGGGCAGTTTCATTAACCTTCTCTAGGATAGGAATGGCAAGCCCAGCAACGAAAGAAGACCAAGGAGTTGCAACGAAGACGCAGACAGGAAGAAGAAGAAGAAGAAAGAAAGATGGGAGAGTATCGTGAAATTGGCTTACGGTTGAAGGAATACCCAGAAGAAGATGTCATTAAAGCAAGGAAACTAGTTGCAAGCTTTCTCAAGGTTCCTGAAGAAGTGGAAGAGGTAATTTCTAAGTGCAATAATATACTGAATGGCTAGCAGATAAAAATATGTCCTCATGAATTAATGTGTATTTTCAACTTTTAAATTTAGTCATAATTATATCTCAATTCCTCATAAAAATGATTCTGCATGTTGTACAATTGATGGATGTTTAGGGCTCGTCTTGATTAAATGTTGGGTAACCAAGCTAAAGCTTAGATTGCTTTTTCCTTGGCCATATAAGGATCTTCTTTCTCTTCTGGTAAGCATCAAGAAACCAATTGCAGCGCAATTGACATATAATATGAAATTTAAGGGAGAAGTGGCATTATAAACTTGAAATTGAAGAACATGGGATTGTTCTTAAGAAACAAATTGCAGTGCAATTGACATATAATATGAAATTTAAGGGAGAAGTGGCATTATAAACTTGAAATTGAAGAACATGGGATTGTTCTTAACTTTATAAATTTGATATCTGGGCTGGGAAATCTGTCACGTATTAAAAATACAAAATCTTCATTTTTAAATGAAGGAATTTGTGATATCGTTCACATTAAAAAAATGAAACTCTAAGGACAAACAAGATGAAAAGTAAAGTAAAATGATCACTATATCCTTTTAACATGCTTTTGCATAATTTCCTCTCATTCAATAATATTCTGTGTATAGTGTCTAAGTTCATTATTCATTAATAGTTTGCACATCACCTATGCATATAAATAGGAAAATAGTAATATTATAAGGAAGCTAACACTAGAAGGCATAAGCCTTTAATTTGTTCCTTTGATTGGTTTGTACATTTTTTTCTCATGTGTGTGTGTGTTTATTCAGAGAACTGACTGTCCTTTTTCTGATAGAGAATTGAGGAAGCTGCTGAGAAAGGAGAGCTTACTGAACTTGTTTTAATGGTCATATGGAATCGGCTTCATCTTGCTCGGCGTGATGTAAGTTACTATTTTAGTATCTAATATGTCCTAGGTCAATTAACTTGTGCAAAGAATTTCATTTTGTGAAGAAAAAGAAGTAAGCAAGTAGCTTATATTTGTTACTCAAATTATCATATTTTGACAGCTTATGATCAATAAATTGGTGCGTTGTGAATTAGACCACAATTATATTTGATTACAGACTAAAGTCGGGTGGGTGGGCACCATGTTTGTACATAATATACTAACATTTTGTAGACAATACCAAATTTTGTTAGATTCAAATTATAACTAAAAATTGCTATTTATTTTTAATTAAGATTGACTAATATTTACTTATTCCTCATCACAAAAGAAAGTTGATCATATGCAAGGAGTGAAGTACTCTTTTGAAAACTGGAAGTTTGTAATACAGGAGGTAACAGCTGGCCAGCAACTGATGGCCACTGCCTTGTTCTTGACTAACGAACTTATATCATGCCACGATTTTTTGAAATGAAACTTGACAGAATTATAATTTTCTTATGAAATTTCAATATTGGTTTATAAATAAACTGACCAATTTAGTAGCTAACTGTCAGTAGGTGGAATTAAATGGTTTTTAAGTATTGTGTAATCCTATAGTTGGGCAGGTGAAAGAGTGGATATATATAATCTAATTGGTGTTTTTCGCTCAGTGGATTTCTTCTGTCCAACTTTTAATTTCATTAAATTTGCAATTTCATTTAAGCTGTAAACTGATTGCAGCTACCTTCCTTTATCATTTGATAGATTCTTTACCAATATTATGTTTAAAACATTAAGCTAAATAAATTTACACATACTAAGACTGAAAATATGAGAAAAATAGCTTATGAGAAGATATTGATTATCTCTTCTTTGATCTTTATTATTCAGAAAAAAATTACACCAGGAATATCTAAGTAATTAATGGTTATAAGTAAACAGGTCATAGGTACAACATATAGTAAGTTTCCAATACAACTGCCAACTACCCACCTAAATTAGTTATTCTAAGAACTATCTATATTTAGTACCAATTCTAACACTCTCCTCAAGTTGGAGCATATATATTGTATGTACAAAGCTTGAAACAAATAAATTCTTCAAGAAATTGTTTCACTCTTACAAATTCACAAGTGAGAAATGGCATTGCCCTACATGCAGCTTTAACAGTAGATTGAGCAACCACAATTTTTTTCTTGTTTTTCTAAGAAATAATGTTTCCTCCAATGAGAACACACTACCTTGTAGTAGAACATGTATCCGGAAAAGATCTTGCCCAATCAACATCACAATATGATAGGAGATTGTTAGTGTATGAGAGGAAAAGGAAACGTCAACAACTTAAATGTTAGCCTAACTGTTTTATCAGTTAGGAATAAAGGGGAATGAGTTTGTATAAATAGTAAGAGTTAGTAGAAGGGGGGGGAATTATTGACTGTTGTATTCTTTGAACAGGAATTCGTTATTCCTGCAGGGGAGGTTAGGCTTCCAGACTACCCTATTCATTGTATTCTTGCAGTAAATAATATCAAAGGAGGTTATACAGATTCTTGGGTGTTGATTATGGTGTGTGTTTGTGATAATTCTTTAGGTTTCTTGATTAGAAACCTATCACAATACCTAGAAACTTGGGTATTCCCTTTATCTTCATACAACAAACCTTGCCTTGAAATCTTTTTTAAGATATTTTAAGATCTGGATGATAGCATTCCAATGATTAATACAAGGATTTTACATAAACTGACTAACAACACCCACTACAAAAGATAGATCAAGTCTAATAATAGTGAGATAAATAAGTTTTCCTACAACTATGCTATATCTCTCTGGATCAAAGAGAGGTAAAAGAATAATAGGAACGAGTCAAATGATGATAGTTTAAAAAATTGTAAGTAGGATAAGGATTGTGTGTAGAGCAAACACCTTTTTGAATAGCAAGAGTTCAACTAGAATCTTCATTATTAGGAGATAGTATGGAACGCCAATGATGAAGGACTCGATGAAGAGGACTCACCATGTGGCATTGGACAAGTCATTCAAGTAAATTGTTGGGAGGTGATAAGAGGAGGAGGAGATGGTCTAGGTGAATTGACTATGAGAAGAATTTGAATTATTCAGAGATGCTGGAACCATGGTTATCAAACTTGCAGGTTGACTCGCACATCCATACAAGTCTACATGTCTGGGCATTGTTCATAAGTTAACTCTCTTGCACACTCGTTTTTGGGTAGACTCAGAGTGGACTCAGTTGACTCGTAATAGAATGGCAAGTTTGAGATCGAGTCACCAAGTTCGTAGAAGCAGACAAAATGACAAAAACATTGTCGTTCGTTTTTGGATTTTAAACCCAAAATGAAAATCCCAAAAACCCAACTCGAAAATCCAAATGAAATCAGAGATCCAAAAGCCCAAATTGCAGATCCAATAACCCCAATCAAAGAATGAAGCAAAGATTGAAGGTGAAATGTGTATCTAACCTTTATATTCACATTTCTCCACCTCTGGTTACAGCTTCACCAATGTCCGACGTTGTTCCACCATTGCTCACCATCTCTATCGTAGTCCTTCGGCAAAGATCGAAGGTGAAAATGCCTCTATTTTCGCATTTTGCCACCTCCCTGTTGTAGCTTCACCATCGTGTCTATGTCATTACGTTGCCGCCTAACCATCTTCGATTGCATTGCAGTACTCCGACGAGTGGGTAGTTCAATTCACTTGTCCACTTCCCCTTCTTTGGTTCAAGTGAGCTCACTCACTCTCGTAGTCTTATCTTTCTCTATGCGATGTCATATATATATATATATATATATATATACACACACACACACACACAAAAATTATTTCAAATTTTAGTTGATTGAGACTAATTTATAATATGGAAGTGAGACTGCTTCCAATTCTTGTGATGCCAATGTTGGTGCATCTTCACTTCCTAGACCTGGAAGTAAAAATGCTTTAGGAAATAGGACCGACATTGGATGGAAACAAGAAATAGATGTTTTAGGCAATGGAAAAAAAGTTAAATGTAATTATTGCTCGAAAATATTCACTGGGGGAATCTTCAGTTTCAAGCATCATATTGCTGGTACTAGATATGATTCTGAACCCTATGCTTCAGTTCCAAAAGTAGTGAAAGTTTTAATGATGAAAGTTGTGGCAGAGGCTATGGAAGTTTCAGAAAAGAAAAGAAGATAGAATACAATTGATGAGTTTGATGAAGAGCATATTGAAGAGGTGGATATCATTCAAAGTAGTGGTATGATGTTCAAAAATAAAGAATAGGTCAAATTCAGTCAAGGTGTTCAAGATACTTTGAATCAAATATATAAAAAAGGGGATAAAGAAAAAGTTGATGCTCAAGTGGCTGAATTGTTTTTACATAAGTGCCATTCCATTCAATGTTATTAGAAATCCTGCTTTTGCAAAAATGTGAGATGATTTAAAGATGTGAAGTTGACTACAAACCTCATTCATATCATGATATTAGAGAAAAAACTTTTGAAACAAGCAATGCAAAAAACTGATGGGAGAATATGATGCAATGCAAAAGCATCATAAGGAGTGGAAGAGAACAAGTTGCACAATCATGTTTGATTGGTGGACTGACAAAAAAAATTCAATTTGTGACTTTTTGGTGAATAGTCCTAAAGGGATTGTGTTTCTTTATTCATTGGATACCTCAGAATCTCAAAAACTACAGATGAAGTGTTTAAGATGTTAGATGATGTAGTGGAATTCATTGAAGAGGAGAACGGTTCAAGTGGTTAACGATAATGCTACAAATTGCAAGGCAGCGGGAGATTTATAGATGCAAAAATGGGAGCATTTGTATTGGACTCCATGTGATGGCCATTGGATTGATTTGATCTTTGAAGATTTTGGAAAATATTTAAAGGACCATCAAATTACTATCAAGAAGGGAAGAAGAATCACTACCTACACTTATGGTAGAGCAATGCTAATTAGCATGTTGAAGAAGTTCACCAAAGGTAGAGACTTGATATGGCCAGGTATGACTAGATTTGCCACATCTTATTTAACTCTTGCATGTCTCCATGAATTAAAAGCATCATTGATGAACTTCTTTGGCTCTAATGACCGAAAATCAACCAAATTTGGAACTTCAATAGAGGGGAGAAAAACTGAGCATGTGGTATTAGATAATCGGTTCTGAAGAATGTAACCACTTGTCTCAAAGTTGTTGCCCCTTTGATTGTGGTCCTTCGGCTAGTGGATTCAGATATAGAACTTGCAATGGGTTTCATATATGAGGAAATGGATTTTGAGAAAGAGAAGATCAAGTTTAACCTTAATAATATTAAGAAAAGGTAAAATTTATAAACCTTCTCTTTTAAATTTTTCATCCTTTATTTTGTGTAATTATTTCTATCATTGCATCATTGATAATTTCTTAGTTATGAACTTGTTTGGAAAATAATCGATGAGAGTTGGAATGATCAACTTCATAGACCTTTGCATGTGGCTGCATATTACCTTAACCCTTACATGTACTATGAACCTAATTTTAGAAATGATGATGTCGAGGTAAAAGAAGGGTTGTATGCATGCATGAAAAGATTGGTCAAGGATGTTGCAGAAAGGAAAAAAATTAATTTGCAACTTATAGTCTTTCATTATGCAAAAGGACTTTTCTCAATGGAAAATGCAAAAGATTGTAGGAAAGCTATGCTTTCTGGAGAATGGTGGGAGATGTTTTGAGATGAAACTTTAGAGTTGAAGCGACTTGCTATTCGAGTTTTGAACTTAACTTGTAGTCCTTCTATGTATGAGCATAGTTGGAGCTCATTTGAAATGGTAATTCAAATTTGTTAAGTTATTTTTGGTTTTTTATTTTCTTTATTTGGTTTATATGGTTTTTAAACATTCATATTTATTTATAGGTTCACACAAAAAAGAAGGAACTGTTTGCATGAAAAAAAGATGAATGACTTGATTTATGTCATGTATAACTTGAAGCTTAAAAATAAACAAATTAGAAAAACGGTTGCTCTCCTGTTTGATTATACTGAGTTTGATGATGAATGAATAACTAAAGATGAAGAGAATGTTGGGATTGAGCCGGTTCAAGGTAAAGGTGATGAGGGAAATATTGACATAGTTGGGCAAGGTTCACTTGATGCTACTCAAGAGGCACTTGATCTTGATAATATAGTTTTTTATGGCAATGTTGATGATGCTCACTTATCATCCCAGGAAGAGCTTGACGGTGATGAAGAAGATGATGATGTTGGAGATGATATAATTAGAGGATTAGCTAGAAAGTTGAAGAGATTTATATTTTTTTGATTGTATGAGCTTATGTATTTGGTGTAATTTGAACTTATATAGCATTCATGTGTGTTAAACTAAGTTATTTTAGAATTATTGAACTATTGTTTACTATTTTCATTAATTGTGGTGATGAAATTTTGAATTGGTATGGTACTATATACATTTTATTTTCATATGAAGTAGATTCTTATGAGTCTATGAGTTGGGTTTACGAGTCAAGTCTACAAAGATCTCATGAGTCTATGTAGACTTTTAAGTCAGATAACCTTGGTTGGAACGTGTTAGGAGTTGGAGATATGTAATATCTTTTAGTGTCAGGTGAATAATATTTAAACCCTTTTTGAAGACAAATCTTAAAAAGACATTTGATAGCTCGGGCTAAAGGTTTATTCAAACTTGAAGACACATCATGTACAAAACACACAAATAGAGACTCAAAGAGAAATGTGAAAAAGAGGTTCAGTGGAAACAAAAAGGAATATGGAACTTTATTGTTCAAAGAAAAAGGCATTTTATTAATAGGTTTAATACCTATTTTGGTCCCTCTTTTGGGAGGGTTTGTTCAAAGTGGTCCTCTATTTTTTAAAAAGTTCACTTAAGTTCTAGCTTTTGCAAAAACTGTGCAAATAGGTCCTTTTTGGTAACGGCGTTAACTTTGTTAACGACAAAGCTGCTAGGTGGCTAATATCTGATGATGTGGCATTGTTATGTGTTTTAAAAAAATAATTAATTGTGACGTGTAAATTAAAATAGTTAGGGTTAAATTAAAAAATGAATTTGGGGTAATTTGGGATGGATTAAGTAAATTGATTTTGCTCAGAAGTTGCATTGGGATTGAGAAATTTTGGGTGATTTAGGGTTCATCACATCCAGTACTGTTGATCAGCGCTCTAGGGATTTTGCGGTCTTCCACCCTCTTCATCCAGCTTCGTGGTTTGTCAAGGCAGAGAGAGATGAAATTTTTGCTGAGTTAAGAGGAAGGAAGAATCACGGGCGGGAAGATTGAAGAAGCAGATTCAAGATGGGAGAAGCAACAAGCAGTCTGCTGTGAACATTGATGACAGTGAGATATCAGAATTGCTTGATACTCAGATTTATACTGCTTTATCATACAAAAGAACCTCTGCAGCAGACATGGTGAAAGCTTACCAAATGTATATTTCGGCTTGTCCATTCAAGAAGCTATCAATCATTTTTGCAAACCATACAATTTTGCAGCTAGCCATGGAAGCTGAATCTCTTCACATTATAGACTTTGGCATCCTTTATGGCTTCCAGTGGCCAGCTCTTATTTATCGTCTATCAAAACGAGTTGGTGGGCCTCCCAAGCTGTGGATAACAGGGATAGAACTCCCACAACCTGGTTTCAGGCCAGCAGAGAGAGTCCAGCAGACGGGACTTCGCCATGGAAGATACTATAACCCTAAATCGCTCAGAATTCCCAATTCCTAACTATATTAATTTACACGTCACAATTAATTATTTTTTTAAAACACATAACAATGCCACATCATCAGATATTAGCCACCTGGCAGTTCTGCCATTAACAAAGTTAACGCCGTTACCAAAAAGGACCTATTTGCACAGTTTTTGCAAAAGCTAGGACTTAAGTGAACTTTTTAAAAAAGGGAGGACCACTTTGAACAAACCCTCCCAAAAGAGGGACCAAAATAGAAAATATTTCTTATTAATAAGATAACATACCATAAGCATGAAATCACTCTCTGATGGACAAGTACATTTGCACCAAGCAACAAGTATGAGCAGTTTCAATTAAGTGTCTATTCTTTCTCTCTAATAAACCATTTTGCTTAGGTGTACAAGGACAAGAGGACTAGTGTAAAATGCCATGTGATTTTAAAAGAGTAGAAAAATCAAAAGAAAAGTATTCTTTGGCATTATCACTCTTTAAGATCTTAATCACTTGGCCAAATTGGTTTGGATTAAGGAATGAATCAAATATTCAAAAGTTCAAATCGATCTTTCATTAAGTAAACCCAAATACAACAAGAATATTTATCCATAAAAGTAACACAATAAGGAAACTCAAAGGATGAAACTCAACTTGAACCCTATATATCATAATTTATAAAAGACAAAGTTGCATCTTGATTCAATTCTTTTTGGAAAAGATGACCGAAGTGTTTTCCTAATTGACAAGACTCACATTTTAAGACTTGGAGTTTGCGAAGTTTGGAATCATCCTTTTAATTTTGATAAATGTGGATGACCTAAGTGGTCATGTAGAAGTGTAGGAGATGAGGATGCTAAACAAGACATTAATGGTCTACTGCCTAGATAGTAGAGTCTCCTATATTCATGTCCTTCATCAATTGGTTGACCTATATTGCATTCTTGTATAACAAAAGAATTTGCATAAAAAGTTATAGACCAATTTAAAGATCTACTTATTTGACTTGAGAAAACTAGGTTAAAAGGACAATTAGGGACAAAAAGAATATGCTTTAGTTCTAAGATGGAGAAAGGGAGATTTGACCAACTCTTTGAGAAGTGTGGATCCGTTGGTTAAAGTAATAACATGAGGAATTTTAGGATGTGAAATGGAAGAAAATAAGGAAGCATTACCAAAAATGTGATCAAAAGCAGCAAAGTCAATCATCCATAGTCAACTTTTGACAAATTGGTGAAAGGTTGTGCTTTGCTGTCAAACTTCAGACTGAGATACTCTTGATATTCCTCGTGTAGTTCAACTTTATTAGATGTTTGCTGTCTTGCTAGGGAAAACATGTAAGGAGAAACAATTATTTTCAGTGTGGCCAATCTCTTACAAAAAGAACATTGAGGATGCTTGTATCCATAAGAAAAGGAAGACATATTGAAGGAGGAATTCATCAACGATCAGAATTACAACAGCAATCTACACTCCACAGCAGTGCCACTATTAAAAAATCGGTAAACAATGGTGGAGGAAGAGTACGAGAGCGGAGCCTCTCAACCAAAGCTGAAACCAAAGACAGGGAGGTCCGGGAGCCTTGTGGAGAAGATGCGGAGTTGTTCTAATGACAAAATGGTGGTTGGCAATGACAAACGATAATGGTGGACGATGGTGGGCAAATGCAAAACGAGCATAACGGGATTGACCCGCTTTGAGGCTAATTTAAGACTGAAAATATAAGAGAAAGAGCTTAAGAGATTGATTATGTCTCAGCTGATCTTTGTTATATATAGAAGAAAATTACATCAGGAATATATAGGTAATTAATGCTAATAAGTAAACAACCCATAGGTACAACATGCAACAATTTTCCAATACAATTGTTAACTATCTATATTAAATACCTATTCTAGCACATATTAAGCAAAGACTTAAGCTGTATAGTTCTGAATTGGATATTATCATATGATAATTATCATTAGTAAACATTAGATTTAGTTCTGTGTTGGATATTATCATGATAATTTTAAAGAGATTATCACAAGTGAATGTTAGATTTAGTTTTGTGTCCACTTCTGCAAGAACGTGGTATAATTTTTTTCATCCTATGGCTATCATGATCTGTTTTATTATACATTATTTTATCACTTTTTGCAGGAAGAAAAGGATGCCATTAGAAGTCTGGATCTGTTATACAGAAGGGCTGAGGTAACAATTAACAATTGCTCTTGTATAGCTACATTTTTATTTAGGTGCACCAGCTCTTGTTTGAATCATTTCAGTTTTTTAGGGATCAATTAATAAATTATAATAGTTATTCACAGTAAGGGCAAATGGTTACTTTAGTACAAAGCCTCCCTTCGTGGTGTCATTTCCCTGTGGTCATGATAGGTGGTAGAATTGGATGATTTCCCAAATTTCCTTCCTTAATTATTGTCCTCCAGTCATTCTGCTTTCATGTGCACCTCCACTTAGAAAGTTTTCCTAGCTTTTTCAGACCTGGGGTGTAAGTTATTTTAATAACTAATGTAGTTCCCTATGATGCAGAAATATGATCCGAGTATCCAATACAATACATACGCAATACAATGATGCAATTTTTCTAAAGGAACATGGGATACTATACCTATAAGATTCATATCTAGATATTTATCAAAATTCATAAAACGTAATGAATATTTAATTGTAATTTTGCAAATCCAAATTACGAACATACTTATTAGGCTTACTTAAAATAAAATAAAAATTATAAATCATTGTTATCATACATCACTTTTTATTGTCTACAAATAGGATCGATATAATACTCATCCCATTCCTCAAATCATCAATAAAGAAGACAAATTTCGACTTTTGGTTTATCAAGGAACAGTGCATTTTTATACCATACATACTTTTATTCTCATTTTTTTCATAAATTGTTTTAAAGTCTAAGATACTTCACAAATAAAAATGGCTATTAATATTGGATATGTATTGTGTTGAAATATATTGTATTGTTTAACTGGTTTTTTTAGTTTTGGGCTTTTTAGGAGCCTTATTTTACGTTTGTCCATAGTCCCTTAAATAGGGCACTATGTGTAATAGAATTGGAGGTGCAGTAATAATATTTTTACTTCTCAGTTTTCTCTCCCAAACTTTAACATGGTATCGAGAGCCCGTTAGGGTTTGCCAATTGCCGCATCCGCCGTCGTTCTCCGTTTTCGCCGCCGTCCGTCGTCGCTGTCGCCGTCGTCCGCCGTCGCTGTCGCCGCCGTCCGCCGTCGCCGTCACAGCCTTTTCTCCGACGAAGTCAAGGGTTCGGTGCGCCTCGACGAGCGCGACCCATCCCTGGTGGTCGCCGCCTCTTTCTTCTCTCGACGTGCCGTCACGCGCCGTCTCCTTCACGTGCCGCCTTTCCCGTGTCGGAACTTCACCGCGCCACTGCCGGTTGTTTTGCCTCTGTCTCCTGAGTGTGTTGTGGTCACTGTTTTGCTGTTTCGTTGAGGGTGCTCCGATTAGGGTTTCTTCCCACAAACAATTTGTCCCTCTTTTTTGTTTGACATTTTAATGGCTGGTCTTGGAACGCCATCTCTCTCTGCTACTCCTACCATTACTTCTGCAAAACTCAATTGGAAAAACTATCTATCTTGGTCTTCTTCCGTGGAGTTATGGTTTCTTGGTCAAGGATACCATGATCATCTTGAACAAGATGTTTCCGCCGTTTCCGAAGAAGAGAAATCTCAATGGCAGAAGCTTGATTTTCAACTATGCGCTGCCCTATGGCAATCTGTTGAACAAGAAGTTTTAGAAATTTTGAGACCTTACAAAACGTGCTCCTCTTTTTGGAGAAAAGCTCAGGATATCTTTGCTAATGATGTGCAATGTCTCTTTGATGCAACTCAAAGAGTGACTTCCCTCAAACAAAATCATGATATGGTTGCTTACATAGGAGAATTGAAGAATTTCTTTGTGGCTGATTCTTTAGAAGGCCTAAACAAGAAGCTTGATAAGTTTTACATGGTCTTAATTCTAAGAGGTCTACACTCAGAGTTTGATCATGTTCGTCATCAAATGTTAGCTGGTGATCAAGTTCCATCAATGGACAGCTTAGTTACTCGACTTCTTCGGGTACCTTCATTAGTTAAAGATGAAAGTTCAATTGGTGGTATTGAAACATCAGCTATGGTAGCACCACAAGGAAGAGGAGGAGGCAGAAGCAACCGAGGAGGACGTGGTGGTCGTGGTATGCGTCCTCAGTGCACATATTGTAAGAGAATAGGCCATACTCGAGAGAAATGTTATGCCTTACATGGATATCCAGACAAAGCTGCTCATGTTTCGAAATCTGATGATCTCAAATCCAAAATTTCAGATGAAGAGTACCAAGAATTTTTGAAGTATAAGTCTGGAAAATCTTCTAATCCTGGCTAATCCTCCTCCATGTCCAATGTGTCAACTGCCTGTATATCTCAATCTTTGGAAGGTCACAATCCATGGATCCTTGACTCAGGTGCCTCAGACCATATTTGTGGTACTATTTCTTCATTTTCTTCCATGTCCTCTCAAAAAATCCATCATTTCATTACTGTTGCCAATGGATCCAAAGTTGCATCTCAGGGAATTGGCAGAGTTTCCTTATCTCCTTCACTAAATTTAAATTCTATTTTGTATATTCCTCATTGTCCTTACAATTTAATCTCCTTGAGCCAATTGACTCGTTCCTTAAATTGTTCTGTAACCTTTACTGCTAATTCCTTTGTTATACAGGAACATGGTACGGGTCGCCTGATTGGAGAAGGACATGAGTCTCGAGGACTTTATTTTTTGAAACATAGCTCTTCAGTTTCCTGTTTTGCCACTTCATCCCCAAAACTTTTGCATGATTGGTTGGGCCATCCAAGTTTATCCAAGTTGAAGATGATGGTTCCGAGTCTCAAGAACATTCAAGCCTTAGATTGTGAGTCGTGTCAGTTAGGAAAACATGTTAGATTTTCTTATCCTAAAAAGTCTAAGACACTGTAATTTTCCTTTCTCAACTATTCACTCTGACATTTGGGGACCAAGTCGTGTTACTTCTTTTGGTTTTAACTATTTTGTAACCTTCATTGATGAATTCTCTCGATGTACTTGGGTTTATTTAATGAAAGAGAGATCTGAACTTTTGTCCATATTTATGTCCTTTATTAATGAAATTAACAATCAATTTGGAAAGACAATTAAAATCCTTCGTAGTGATAATGCTAAGGAATATTTTTCTTGAGCGTTTTCTTCATTCTTATCTTCCCAAGGAATTTTACATCAGTCAACATGTCCTCACACTCCACAACAAAATGGTATTGCAGAGAGGAAGAATAGACATCTCATTGAAACTACACGCTCCTTGATGTTGAATACTAATATTCCTGTGCATCACTGGGGCGATGCAGTCCTCACTGCCTATTTTCTAATCAATAGGATGCCTTCTTCCTCTCTTGAGAATAAAATTCCTCATTCTGTCATTTTTCCAAATGACACTCTATATCATGTCTCCCCACGTGTATTTGGGTGTACATGTTTTGTCCATAATGTTTCTCCAGGTCTTGATAAGCTATCCGCAAAAGCTATTAAGTGTGTCTTCTTGGGATATTCTCATCTTCAGAAAGGGTATAAATGTTATTCTCCCTCCACTAAGAGATATTATATGTCTGCTGATGTCACATTCTTTGAGGATACACCGTTTTTCTCGTCCTCCGTGGAGGATCGTTCATCTGTTCAACAAATGTTTCCTCTACCATCGTGTGATCCCTTGGTTATTCCTGCTTCTATACCTCAAACTCAAAATGTGAATGACATTGTTCCTCCACCTCTTCTCACATATCAGCGTCGGAAACCATCTCAAGCTCAGAACAATGAAGATCCTCGAGACTCATCTCTTCCTCCATCAGCTCACCAGACCATGGATCCTTCATCCTCCTCGTCTTCTCCTAACTCAGATGATAATTTGCCTATTGCCCTTCGGAAAGGTATTCGTTCTACTCGTAATCCATATCCTGTTTATAATTTTCTGAGTTATCATCGTTTGTCTCCTACCTATTTCTCTTTTGTTTCCTCCTTATCCTCCCTTAAGACTCCTAATAATATTTATGAGGCACTTGATCATCCTGGATGGCGTCAAGCCATGGTTGATGAAATGCAGGCCCTTGACCACAATGGTACTTGGGACCTTGTCCATCTTCCTCCTGGTAAGAAGCCTGTTGGTTGTCGATGGATTTATGCTATTAAGGTTGGTCCTACTGGTGAAATTGATCGTCTAAAAGCTCGTTTAGTAGCTAAGGGATATACTCAAGTTTATGGCATTGATTATTGTGATACCTTTTTTCCTGTGGCTAAAACCAGTACAGTTCGTATTTTGCTTGCTATGGCTGCCATTCGTCAGTGGCCACTTTACCAGTTGGACATTAAAAATGCCTTTCTTCATGGTGATCTGGAAGAGGAGATATACATGGAGCAACCTCCTGGGTTTGTAAATTACGTCGTTCCCTCTATGGTTTGAAACAATCACCTCGTGCTTGGTTTGGTAAATTTAGTCGGGTTGTGCAAAATTTTGGATTGAAAAGATGTGAGGCGGATCATTCAGTGTTTTATGGTCATTTTTCTCTTGAAAAATGTGTTTATCTCATGGTGTATGTTGATGATATTGTTATTACAGGGAATGACAACACTAAAATTACTCAATTAAAGAATCATTTGTTCAACCACTTTCAGACTAAAGATTTGGGTCGTCTAAAATACTTTCTTGGTATTGAAGTGGCACAGTCAAAAGAAGGTGTCATCATTTCACAAAGGAAATATGCTCTTGATATTTTTGAGGAAACATGCTTGACAAATTGCAAGCCCATTGATAGTCCTATGGACTCAAATCAAAAGCTAATGAGAGACCAAGGTGAACCTTTCTCAGATCCAGAGAGATATATAAGGCTGGTTGGAAAACTCATATATCTTACAATAACAAGACCTGATCTTTCTTATCTAGTGGGGATTGTGAGTCAATTTATGCAGAATCCACATGTTGACCATTGGAATGCAGTGATTCGCATTCTTAGATACATAAAAGGAAATCCAGGACAGGGATTGTTGTATGAGGACAAGGGAAGCACTCAGATTGAAGGATATTGTGATGCAGATTGGGGTGGTTCTCCAATTGATCGAAGATCTACTACAAGATATTGTGTTCTACTTGGAGGGAACCTTGTATCTTGGAAAAGTAAGAAACAAAGTGTTGCTGCTAGATCTAGTGCTGAAGCTGAATACCGATCTATGGCTTTGACTACATGCGAACTTGTGTGGATCAAGCAACTTCTCCAAGAATTGAAATTTTGTGGAAATGAGCCGTTGAAACTGTACTGTGACAACCAAGCAGCCCTTCATATTACCTCCAATCCAGTGTTTCATGAGAGAACAAAACATATAGAAATTGATTGTCATTTTATTAGAGAGAAGTTGTTGACTAAGGAACTTGTTACCGAGTTTGTCAATTCTAATGAACAACTCGGAGACATTCTGACCAAATCTCTAAGGGGGCCTAGGATTCGATTTATATGTTCCAAGCTTAGTGCATATGATCTATATGCTCCAGCTTGAGGGGGAGTGTTGAAATATATTGTATTGTTTAACTGGTTTTTTTAGTAGGAGCCTTATTTTACGTTTGTCCATAGTCCCTTAAATAGGGCACTATGGTAATAGAATTGGTGGTGCAGTAATAATATTTTTACTTCTCAGTTTTCTCTCCCAAACTTTAACAATATAGATGAGACAAATTAAAGTATCAGTAATTCATGCTTGGACAATCATTGTTGAATTTAGTGCTATATCAATACTCCATACTTATACATTTTTTGTTGAATTATGATTATGCTTAGGGGTACTAAAGTGAGTCAACTCGAGCATAGGTTGAGTTAAAAATTGGTCAACTCAAGCCTACTCATTTCATAATAAGCAAAAAATTTTACAACCTAGCTTTATCATTGTGTCTTGTTTCCCAACTTATTTCATATATTTATTGCACTTCAATCAAAGTAAACTGGCTTGACTCACCTTTTTATTGCAATACAATCAAGAGCAATTTGCCATGGGTTGGCTTGACCCTCGTATTTATTGCAGTTCAAAAATGTTGTTGAGTTGAGTCAGAATATTCATAATTCATATAGAAATGGGTTACAAGTCAACTCATCTTCAACTTAATGTGAACTTGTTTAACTCTTGAGTTAAGTACATTAGATTCATTTTGGCTTATATTAAAAACTTATTTTTTTTCAACCCAATCCAACATGAGTTGGATTGACCATGGTTCGAATCCATTTTGATCTTCTAACTATTGGTGCGGAATATTCACCACCTTTGTTGAAAACAAATTTCCATTGTGGAACATAGCTACTAACTTTAGTAGGAGGGTCTACCTTCCCAACCACATTTTTTCCATCCACAGCATTTGAATCTTTTTCTAATTTAGTGCTAACATGTATATAACTAAGTTTTGTATTCCTTTTTTTAAAATACCTTGGATATTTTAGACCTTTTCCTTCCCCATAGTAGATTCAACTAAACTTTTCTATTCGCTTTTATAGACAAGAGGAGCGTTGGGAACACCTTTCTAAAACACTCATCAATTTGTTAAAACTTGTAGAAAACAAGAATTATTAGAAGTTAATTAAGATGTAGAACCCATGGAATTTGTGATTTTTAATAATTTTCATCCAAAAAGAAAGTGTTAGATACTGTGTTCCTGACATTTTCATTAGAACAATTTCAGCAAATTAGGTCTGCAACGGTTTAACTTCATAATTGTTTCAGAGTTTTTACCTTCTTTTTGTAATTTTTTGTTCTTAATTGTAGACTGAGATCTTGAAACGAGAGGCTACTCCTGCGATGAGATTGCTGAATGATCTTTTGATTATGTATGACGGCCATGATTTTGAAGAGTGGCTAAAGAAATGTAAGAAGGTCATGGTTGATGCATTTCCTCACGAGGATCCATTTAGTATTCTTGTTCCACCAGGATTGGAGTCATTCGATATAGATAAGGTAAGGTGCACCTTTAGATTACATGCCTTAGACCTTATTCAAGCGATACGTTGTTGCTCCTTTGAGTTTGAGTTTTTCCCTCCCTCTCGCGAAAATAACTGAAGCTGCAATTCCAATATATCTATATGATTGAGTGGGTTGTAAGATGCAGTTGGAAGTATCGATACCACTCAGTGCTTTACTGAATCTTTAATGGAACAACCAAATGTTAGTCCACGTCACCATATTAAATTAGGTAGTTTATTTGATTGATAAATTATTAACACAAATAATTCCAAATAACAATTGAAACTAACCATTGTTATATATTGATTAAATTCAAGCTTATTTGTTTAAACATTGATAGTTTTTAGATTGATTCATGTTTATTTGTTTATACACAAGTTTGGTTAAAACTAGAAGTGAGAAAAGGTTAGATTATGCCTTAAAATATGTTGAAAACCACCTCTGTTTGAATCCCCTGACATTTTTCTTTTAAATCATATGTGGAATTAGCATCACGGGCCATTGAGACCATCCCTTGAAGATGATGAGACCCTTTTGAGGGTGGACTTCGTAAGGGAGGTGGATGAATTGCTGCGAGAGGTTCGTTCTGAAAAGAGTGAAGTGCAAAATGAATCAGGGTTTGATCTTGAATCTGTTGCAAATAGACTGAAACAACAGGAGAAGCAACAAACAATACGCCAAGTTGAAGCTCTGCTAGATTTAGCCATGGGTTTGAAATGGTAACTATTTTGTCCTAGATTGCATTTTGGTTCATATTGCTTGAGTCATCCGATAGTCCGTAGTTGTGAATAGGAATTGGCGTCACTGCAATTGCAACCCAAATTAGCCTATTTTTATGGTTTTCTTTTTTACCTTTTGATGAATGTATGAGTATAGTACCAACCAAAAAAAGAAAACCAAGACATACAATAAATGTAGCCATGGCAATTTGGGTGATCCTCTAAAGGTATCTAAGTTTTTGGATTTCCATATAAAAAATGTGCCTTAATGTACGTTTGTTGTTGATCTAGTACCTCTAAATCAAGTACTTCGAAGTTAAATTTTGAAATATTAAATCACTCTCTTGTGGCATTCTAGTTCTAGTAAAACCTATGGTTTGATGATAAACATCAGTAAGTGTCGTACTGAACCAGAGTTGCTACATTATACATTTGTAAATTCCATCCTTAGTCAAAGTGACGGGGTGAACGAAAAAAGAGGAATGTTTGTAACATTTGCATTTTGTACCTGGATATCACTTCGTGAAACTTAATTTTGTTTTCAATTTTGTGGAGATTATTAAGAATTCTAATTGATTCACTGTATAGTAAATTATCAAATATAGGTTGATTTATTGCATTAGCTAATTTCCGGGATTAGTTATAAGGATTAGTTTAATTATAGGGATTGGACAGTTTTTTGTTTCCAGAGATATATTCTCTCTACTGCTCTACATATATTGACTCCATGTAATCATGAAAATATATCTTTGAATGCCATTTCACAATATGGTATCACGAGCTAGGTTCCTTAACCTTGATCCACCATTTTCTTAACCTTTTTTTTTAAACACCCTGTGAACCCATAAGATGTCTGATAAAAATTTTGCATCCAAATCAGGGTCTACATTGACTCCTGTCATTATTCAATCTGAAAGTGCGTTCAATGCCGGAATCTTTCTTAGTGAAACAAATTACGACATATGGTCCCAGATAATGGAAATGCATATTGTAGAGAGGGAGAAACTCTCATATATTCGTGGCAAGGAGAAACAACCTCCAGAGTAAGATTCTGGTTATGAAAAATGGTATGCAGAAAATCAAAAGGTGAAGAGGTGGCTATTGTTGTCCATAAGCCCAGAAATTATGAAGCGTTACTTACGCTTAGCCACAGCCCATGAAATTTGGAGTGCATTATCTAAGGCATTCTATGATGGAAGTGATGAGTTACAAGTATTTACTTTGAATCAAAAGGCCTTTACTGCAAAACAAAATGGTAGGCCTCTCTCGGAGTATTATGGAGAATTGATGGAAATTTTTCAAGAATTGGATCATCGTGATAAGGTGGTCATGAAAGATCCTGAAGATGTCACAACCTACAAGAAATCAATTGGACGACTAAGGGTGCATATATTCCTTGCGGGATTAGATGGTGAGTTTGAATAAATTTGTGGCGAGATTTTACGCAAAGAACCTGTCCCAGAGTTGGAGAATTCTTATGCATTGATTCGTCGAGAGGCAATATGTCAAGCGACATTGAAAGGTGAATCAGAAAGTTCTGACAGCACAACCATGATAACTCGAAACAGAAACTGGCAGGGTCAAACAAAAGGAAACCATCCTAAAGCGAACTCAAATATAGATAAGTCTAAGTTTAAATGCACTCACTACAATCAGCAGGGACACACTAAGAGTCGTTGTTTTGAACTTAATGGATATCCAGAGTGGTGGGATCACAGTCGGGATCAACGAAGAAAGAATCTAGTTGCAGCAGTCGTTGAGGCAAAAAACACAGATGAAGCCTCCAAAGAGTCCACTGCTTTGATGGCAATTACAGGTAATGGTGGTGAATTTTCTGTACCTATTACTAATAGCACATGGATAATTGATTCAGGTGCTACTGATCATATGACTTTTGATTCTAGACAAATTTCATCCATGAAACCATCCTCAAAAGAATTGATTTCCACTGCCAATGGTGACACAATCTCTGTTATTGGAAAAGGATCCTTAACTCTTACTAATGATTTTACTTTGGATTTTGTTTTAGTTGTTCCATTTCTAGAATATAACCTTTTGTCTGAATCACAAATTACTACATCCCTAAATTGTATTGTTATTTTTTGGCCTAATTTTTGTGTGTTTAAGGACATTCAGACCAGACAGACGATTGGTTATGGTGTTAAACAAGGAAGATTATACTATTTGGACTTGGTGTCGAAAGATTCTGGGAAGTTAGAAAGCGTTTTGACCTTGAAGAGTTCTACCAAACAGAAAGAAGAAACTGAAATTTGGCTATGGCATCGTCGCCTGGGACATGCTTCATTTAGTTACTTGAAAAAATTGTTTCCTTTATTATTTGCAAAGTTTGACATCTCTGTTTTTCATTGTGATGTATGTGAACAAGCAAAAAGTCATCGTGTTCCTTTTCCAATCAGTTTGAATAAAAGTATTGTTTCTTTTATGCTTATACACTCGGATGTTTGGGGTCCTTCTAAGATTTCTACTTTAAAAGGATCACGTTGGTTTGTTACTTTCGTAGATGACTGCACTAGAATGACTTGGTTATGGTTAATGAAGTCCAAAGGAGAAGTGAACTTGATATTTCAAAAGTTTCACAAAATGATTGAAACCCAATACAACGCAAAGGTTCAGGTTCTTCGTAGTGACAATGGTGGTGAATCCAAAGCCTAGACCTCAAGAGGTACTTAGAAGTACATGGGATTATTCATCAAACTACGTGTCCTAATACACCACAATAAAACGGTGTTGCCGAGCGAAAAAATCGTCACTTACTAGAGGTGATACACTCTTTATTATTAGAGGCCCATATGCCTTTCTCTTATTGGGGAAAGGCTCTTACAATGGAAACATATGTCATAAATTGTATCCCTTTTAGCTCTAATGAGTTTCAAACGCCACTATAGACTCTCCTGAACAAAGTGGTTGCCCTTGGTAGTACAGATTTGCCTCCTCGTGTTTTTGGTTGTGTAGCATTCGTGCATATTCAAAAGAACCCAAACAAATTGGCACCTCGGTCTTTACGATGTGTGTTTCTTGGATATGCTATACACCAAAAAGGGTATCGGTGTTACCATCCTCCAACTAAAAGGATGTTTATAAGCATGGATGTTGTTTTTCATGAACAGATAATGTATTTCTCTTCAGAATCTGCACTTCAGGGGGAGAACCATAAAGAACTGCAGACTCTAGACTATAATTGCCAAGAATATGTATATCTAGAGAAGGACCATTTAGAGGTAAATTGCAGCAGCGATAATTCTTGTGCAGATAACTTACAATCAAGTTGTACTAATGAGATGGAAAATGAAATGAATGGGACTTCACATTATGAGGTGGTGACAGAACTTGGTGTGACTCCTCTTGATGACACACCAAACCAATCATCTGTTGTCATGGATGCTCTTAATCTTGTGCCAACAAAAAAACAACTACGAGAACGACACACTAGAGGTATTCCTAAACTCACTTATGAGCCCACTCTTTCTAGTAAGGTTAGATACCCCATGAATAATTTTGTTTCCTACCACCGTTTGTCTAAATCAAATAAGTCATTTGTAAATCAATTATCTACTGTTGCTATTCCTAACAATGTATAGGAAGCCTTGGCTGATCCACGATGGAAAAATGCGATGAATGAGGAAATGAAAGCCTTGCAACAAAATGAAACATGGGAACTTGCTGACTGTCCACCAGGAAAAAAACCAGTTGGATGTCGATGGATTTATGCTATAAAGTACAAAGCAGATGGCACAATTGAAAGGTTAAAAGCAAGGTTAGTAGTAAATGGCTACACTCAAACTTATGGGGTAGACTATACAGAGACATTTGCTCTTGTGGCTAAACTCAACACAGTTCGAGTGTTGTTATCTTTAGCAGTAAACTTAGATTGGCTGTTACAACAGTTTGACGTAAAGAACGCCTTCCTCCATGGAGAATTATCTGAAGAAGTTTATATGGAACTACCACCAGGATGTATGGTTACAAAGAAGCATAGTCAAAAGGTGTGTAAATTAAAGAAATCATTGTATGGCTTGAAGCAATCTCCAAGGGCATGGTTTGGAAGATTTTCAGAGGCAATGACTGTTTTTGGCTATCATCAGGGTAATTCCGATCATACTTTTTTTCTAAAGAAACAACGCGGTAAGATTACTGCTCTTATTATATATGTAGATGATATGATTGTTACTGGAAATGACCCTGAAGAACAGAAAGCTCTACAAAGCTATTTATTTGGAAAATTTGAAATGAAAGATCTTGGTCCTCTGAAATATTTTTTGGGGATAGAAGTTTCCAGATAAAAACAGGATTATTTCTCTCCCAAAGAAAATATATCCTAGATCTTTTGCGAGAAACAGGCATGGAAGAGTGTCATCATGCTACTACTCCTATTGAAGAAGGATTGAAATTGTGTCTTAAGCTAAATCAAATACCGGTTGACAAAGGAAGATATCAAAGGCTTGTAGGAAGATTAATGTACTTGGCTCATACCAGACCAGATCTTACTTATGCATTAAGTGTTGTTAGTCAGTACATGCATAACCCAGGAGAAAAACATATGAATGCAGTCATGCACATCTTAAGGTATTTGAAATCTGCACCTGGAAGGGGTATTTTGTTCACTAAACACATTGATTATCAAGAAATAAATGTATATACAGATGCAGATTGGGCTGGAGCCATAGATGATAGGAGGTCTACTTCAGGTTATTTCACTTTTGTAGGAGGAAACTTTGTAACTTGGAGGAGCAAAAAACAAAACGTGGTGGCCCACTCAAGTGCAGAAGCTGAATTTAGAGGTATAGCACTTGGTCTATGTGAAGCATTGTGGTTAAAGCTACTCTTGGAAGATTTGGGATACCCTCCTAGGCAACCAATCCAATTGTATTGTGACAATAAAGCTGCATGTGATATTGCCCATAATCCAGTACAACATGATCGCACAAAACATGTTGAAGTAGACAGATTTTTCATCAAGGAAAAGTTGGATAAGAAGATTTTAGAGTTGCCTAAGATCAGAACAGAAGATCAATTGACTGATATTCTCACTAAAGCAGTTCTAAAACCAGTGTTCTCCAAATTTCTAAGCAAGTTGGGCCTGACTGACATTTATGCACCAACTTGAAGGGGAGTGTTAAGATTTCTAATTGATTCACTGTATAGTAAATTACCAAATATAGGTTGATTTATTGCATTAGCTAATTTTCTGGATTAGTTATAGGGATTAGCTTAATTATAGGGATTGGGTAGTTTTTTGTTTCCAGAGATATATTCTCTCTACTGCTCTACATATATTGACTCCCTGTAATCATGAAAATATATCTTTGAATGTCATTTCACAATATGAATTTTGTTTTCAATTTTGTGGAGATTTTATCTATACCGAGATGAATTTGCTTTATCAACTCTATGAGAAGTGGAACAAATATACCATAGAGAAGTCTTAAATTTGTTTATGCTTGTGAAGGAAAGAGAAAATGGTGACTGTGTAACGTTTTAAAGGTATATCCCTAAGAGTTTTTATTAACATTATAGAAGAAGAATGCTTTTCCCCTGCACCTCCCTCTCTTCTTCGTGCACCTCTCAAAAGACCATTTTGCCCTTTGAATTAAATAAAAGAAATGTAGCGTGGTAATTAAATGTTACTTCATGTAATAAAATTTCACCAATGAATTAAATGAAGCTGCAATATTTACCTGCACTCTAAGTCGTTTTCTTCTTGCGTTCACATTTTTCTTCTTTGTTATTGTTTTGATGGTCCTTATCGTTCTTGGTGTGGTCCTCATAACATGGCTTTTGTGGTGGTGTTTATGTTTGTGACGTGTGTGAGAGGTTCACATAACTTAAACTCTTACTAATTTTGAAAATCGTTGAAAGTTGATTAAGAAATCAATAAATTTCAAAAATAGTTAAATCTTTAACTATTTTTTTAAATTGATGAGTTCTTAACTGAATTTTAAAAGTTGATTAAGATTTTAATGAATTTTAAAAATCGTTAAATTTTTAACCGGCTTTGGAAAACTATTAAAACCTTAATCGGTTTTAAAATTCGACGAACTCTTAATTGAATTTTGAAAGTTGATTGAGGTTTTAATAGTTTTGAAATATGTTAAAAAATTAATTGAATTTCAAAATTTGGTTAAGAATTAGCCGACTTTCGTAAGTCAGTTAAAGATTTAATGGTTTTCAAAATTTGTTAAACTCTTAAGATGAACAATTATCCATTTGAGTTTGATGCATTCACAAACGAATTTGAGCTTTGTGTTTGAATTTTCTTCTTTCATCAATGAAGTGGTGGAAAGCGATTACATAAATAATTTTATATCAGATGAAATTTTTTCCTCAAGTGATGAGTTAATTGAATGGGCTTGAGGAATTGCCTTTGATCTTGGATTTTTTATGGTTATTACAACATTTGACACATCAACAAGTGAACCCCGAAAGAAAGACGTTTGTGTGTTGTTAAATTGTGAAAGGAGTGGGAAGTACATAAAGTACAAACTTGATGTTCAACCAAGTGTATCAAGCACGAGAAAATGTGAGTGTCCCTTTAAGTTGAGGGGCAAACCCTATTCTAATGGAAAGGGTTGAGTGTTAAAGGTAATTTGCAAATATCACAACCATGAATTACTAATATAATCCATAAAGACTCAGTGAAAATATTTGTTTCTGCACTCGAATGACACCAAATTGCTAATGATTTGCAAGACGATATAAAAGACGAAATACCACAATGCACGACGAAAAAGAGTGACCTCGACGCTCTGAATTGCTACTAGACATGTCACAATGCACGACGAAAAAGAAAGCAAATCCATAACTTTAAAAGGCGTTAAAAGCGCGTAGGAGCTCCGATGAAGGCGTCATTGATGGCATGATGATTGCCTGATCGAGACGATCAAAACCATGTGATCGTCGTTCAAAACTAGAACTTTGATAGTGATAGTTGTAGTATGTTCATTCGAGGGAGTCCGAATTTGCTGAGTATGTTCTTTTAGACGAAAGATTGCACCTGTTGAGCGATTATGATGGCTAAGGCTTCTACTTGCACCCATTTGGTAAAGTAATTTATTGCTACCAAGATGAACTTCTTTTGAGCTTTGTCGATCAAAAACGGGTCAACCAAATTCATTCCCTATTACGCGAAAGGCTAGAGGGAGACAATATTGTGGAGTTCTGAAGAGGGTTCTAACAAACTTCCTTTATGCTCCCAAGCAATCTCCCCAGATCTGGTTTTTTGTGAATTTTTGCAATGGGATTATCGATACATATGACTACCTGGTGGCTTTTAAATTACGACTTGAGATGTTGGGAAACTGTTAGCAAAGCCAAAGCCACATTTTTTACTAGCTAATATCGGGTCTCAACATCTTGTAGGACTTGGCTGATGAAGTATATTGGCCTTTGCTTGGGGTTTTTTTGCATAAGTGTTACGTTGATGGCCTTATTTGACACCAACAGGTATAACTGCACTTCTTTGCCAACTATCGGTATAGACATTATAGGTAGGTTGGTAAGGATTGCTTTGATTTCCTCAAATAAATTTGTGCATTGTTTGTTCCATTTTTTTTTTGTCTTCTTCTTTTTCATGACCATTAAAATTGACTTTATCTTTTTAACTAATCAAGGAAAAAATATGGAGAGTGAAATTACCCGACCGACTAGCCTCTGAACCTTCTTAAGATTTTGGAGGCTTCTCATCATCATACACTTATCTGGGTTAGAATCTATGCTTCAAGCGATCAACATGAATCCAAGAAATTTCCCTTCTTCCACACTGAATACCACTTTATGGGGTTTAGACGCATTTTCTATTTTTGAATCTGATCGAAAATTTCTACCAAATCCTTTGTGTGGTCTCTGATCGACTAGTATTTAACTTCCATGTCGTCAACGTATATCTCCATGCTTCTACCAATCTAATCTTAGAAAATCTTATCCATTTGGCAATGATAGGTAACTCATGCGTTCTTCAGGTCAAACAACATCACTTCATAACAATAATTCATCTGCTTGGTGATGAATGCAATCTTCTCCTTGTTTGGGTGGTACATGGGTATCTAATTATATCTTGAGTAGGCATCCAAAAAGCTTAATACTCGGTGGCTCGAGGCTCCATCCACCAGCCGATCGATTTTGAGGAAAAGGTATGCATATTTGGGGCATGCTTTATTTAGATCGGTGAAGGTAGTGCATATTTGCCATTGACTGCTCGCCTTCTTCACTAGGATCACATTGGAGAACTAGGTGGTATACTTGACTTCTTGAATGAATCCCTCCTCGTGCAACTTTTTAACTTCAACCTCAACTGCTTTTCAACTCTCTTCCCCTAGTTGACATTTCTTTTATACTACCAATCGGGCTTACTTGAAGATGGCCAGCTTGTAAGACGTCACCCTAAAATATATTATGGGGATGTCAGTTGAGAGGTCCAAGTGAATAGGTCTTTGTATTTTAGGAGTACAACCATTATCATGCACTCTTGTTTGTGCTTCAAATCACTACTCAGGTTGGTGACTTGATCATCCAATATACCAATCTTCAAATCCTTAGCTTCTCCCAATGGCTTCATCTTGTCAGTGGTGTTTGTTCTTCGATCCAAATATGTCATTGCGAGTTTTGATCGACGAACCTTCTGAGGGGATTGGTAAGGGTCACTTTTAGGCTAATGGCTTAACACTTGTAGGCTATTTTATGATTTGCATTCACTGTACAGATTTTGTCCTTATCAGATGGAAACATCATGGCCAAGTGCGACGTGGACACTATGGCTTTGAAGGCTTGTATCAATAAGTTACACATACGTACCTCTCGATTGTCTCTCCTTGAATTGATTCACATCCGTAGGTCTAGGTAATTGCTAATATTAACTCACTTGCTCGAAATATTAATCTTCTGAAAGGTTTTCCAATACAAAATGTTGACTGAGTTGTCCTAGTTAACTAACATTTTGCTGATCCCATATTCGGTGAGCTCTATCAAGATGACCACAGGGTTGTCTTGATATAGATTTATGCCTTGAAAGTCCTCATCGGTGAACATGATCAGATGCATGCTTTTAACCTTTATCTCGACCAATTACAAAATTTTAAGCACTCAAACATCTCTCTTCTATGCCGAATTGGAGGAATCTCCTCTTGTGAATTCCCCCTTAGCGTGCAATCCTCGCTTCTACTTCTGCTTCAATTTCTCCACCAAGACGATTCCCTTTTTTTCCTAGTCTCATGGCTTGTTCTTCTAGGTTTACATACTAAACTCCACCGATGAGGGGAACTTTGATTTGGACAGTTCTTTCTTACAATTTGTCTCAGGTGGCAAACTCTGATAAGACCTTTGATCTTTTCTCTCAACATAGGGCATTCCTCTATGGTGTGGTCCAAGTTGCAATGATAGGCAGTGTTTGTCTCTATCGACATTAGGAGGGATCGACTTTTTCCTCAAAGAGGAAAACAAGTTGACATTGAGAGTCTCTTATGAAATTTTGGCTGCGACACACTAATAGAGATGTAAATACTAAAACAACGTAAAAATTGAAAACTAATTTGAATATTAATATCTATTATTTATACTACATATTTTAAGATGCATATATAACATAAGTACACTCTTAATGTATCAAGGAGAGAAAAAATTATATTTATATTAATTATAAGAATAAAAAATGAATGATTTTCGAATATACCACTTGAAATCCATTATGTCATTCATTAATATATTTATACATGGTTCATTCCAAAAATAATTTTAAATTAAGACATTTTGGAATGTATATAAAAAATCTAACATAGAAAACACCTCTGAATTTGGAGATTTGGGGTTTCAATTTATTTTAAAAAGTAGGGGTTTCAGTTTATTTCAAAAAGGAAGAGTTGAAGAAGTCAATCAATAGTGATAGCAAATAGGGTGTTTTAGTCTTGGAGATAAGGGAGTGCAATTAGAAAAATAATGGGGTAGGGAGTAATTTTGGGCCATATTATTGGAATTCTATAAAGCCCATGATGGCCAATGTTATAAAGTTTAAAGTTTCTTCCTATACCCTTTCAATTTTCTTCCTGCATCCCTTCAAAGTTTTTGGTTTTTTTTTTATAAATGGTATATCAGAGAGAGAAGACTCTCGACTATTCTTCTATCACGAAAGAAGGCAGCTTCATCCATGGAGAAGCGGGAGTAGAGCAGCGACAAGGAGAAAATGGGTAAGATGAATGAAAAACTCAAACTTTATTTCTGCAATGATCTATATTCTTCTTCCGCTGTTTTGTGTTATATATGAAAGGTAAAAGGGAAACCCTAAATATAGGGTTCAAAGGAAAATGGGGGAAAACATAAACTTTAAAACCCTAACTAACAACATTAAACGATTATTGCATTTAGGCAGTAATCTAACCGATTCTAACAATTCCAAAAGCCTCCCATCAAGCTATAAGGTGCATACTCATTAATCCAAGCTTGGGTACGATGAATCGAAACCTAACACGATGGGGAAACTTAGTGAAGATATCTGGTAACTGTTCATTCGAGCAAATGGGAAGGAGATGTAAGAGATCAACCTGAATCTTCTCACGAACCACATGGTAATCTAGTTCTATTTGCTTTGTTCTTTCGTGAAAGCTCTGGTTATGAGCTATATGTCTTATGGATTTGTTGTCAAAAAAGAGAACAAGAGTGCTAGTAGTCTAAACTTGAAGGTCTTGGAGAAGATAATGCATCCATTGTATCACACACATAGTAGCTGCTAAGGCACGGTATTCAGCCTTAGTGGAAGATCTGGAAACAATGTTCTGCTTTTTGGACTTCCACGAGATGAGGATGAGCCAAGGAAAATGCAGAAACATGTAGTAGATCTTCTAGTATTAGGGCAGGTAGCCCAATCTGATTCGCTGAAGGCTTTTATCTGTACTTGTGACTCAGTTGAGAAAAAAAGAGTCTTTTGAAGTATTAGACTTGATGTACCTAAGAATGTGTTGCACAACCCGAAAATGGTAGTCAGTGGGTGATTGCATAAATTGACTCAACAAATTAACTGAAAAGCATAAATCAAGTATAGTATTAGTGAGATAAAGTAACTTTCCTATCAGTCTCCGATATGAGTTAGGATTGTCCAAATAGCTTTCTGCTTTATATAATGAACTAGTATCACTTAAGAAAGGTGTAAAACATGGTTTGCATCCCAGCATTCCAGTTTCTTCAAGGATGTCTAGAGTGTACTTCCTTTGACATAAGTGAATCCCTTTCTTAGATCTAGCCACTTCAACACCCAAGAAGTACTTAAGTTCTCCCAGATTTTTCATCTGAAATTTGTTGTGCAAAAGAAATTTTATGTGGTTAATCTCTGTCATAGAATTCCCTGCTAGTATGATGTCATCCACATAGACAAGTAAGGCCGTAAAATCTGTAGGAGTCTTTTTGATAAAAAGTGAGTGGTCAGATTTAGATTGAACATAATTGATAAAAATAAGGAAAAAGGATAATTTTTCAAACCATTGCCTACTAGCTTGTTTCGGTCCATATAAAGACTTAGTAAACCTGCAAATCTGTTCCTCTTTGCTGACATTTAGGCTAGGTGGTGGCTCCATGTAAACTTCTTCATTTAGGTCTTCATGTAGAAAAGCATTGTCCACATCAAGTTGATGCGGAATCCAGTTATTTGAAGTTGCAAGAGCAATTAATAACCTAACAATAATGAGTTTCGCTACAGGGGAGAAGGTGTCTAAATAGTCTATCCCTTCTTATTGGGTATAGCCTTTAGCTACTAAGCGAGCCTTATATCTTTCTATGGTGCCATTTGCTTTGTATTTAGTTTTGTACACCCATCTACAACCAATGGGAGTTTTTCCTGGAGGCAGTTGTGTTAGATACCAAGTATTATTATCTTGTAGAGCCTTGATCTCTTTCTGCATAGCTTCAGCCCATTCATGTGTGTTTTTGGCTTCATCATAGGAATGTGGTTCATTATTGGCAATGATAGCCAAAGTATATTTTAAGTGTTTTTTTGACAAAGAGTCATAAGATAGCATGTCAGAAATGGGATAAGGAGTTTTAAAATGATTTTTCATAGATAAGGATTGATTAACCTAATGCACATAGTCATTTAGATACCCAGGAGCCCTTCTAACTTTGGTGGATCTCCTGTGACTGTGATTTTCCTCACTTCCAGCAGAGTTGTTATTGTCATTGTTGTCAGTGTCAACCTGTTCTGTTTGTCTCTTGTCATTGGTGTTTGTTTTAGCAGGTCTTTCAACATCAATAGAATTGTGACTGCATAGAAGATCATTAAGAAAAGTAGTTCTATCTGCCTCCTTATCATTGACTTCCTTGTTATTTTGCTTGTCCTTATAAGGAAATATATTTTCGTAGAAGATAACATTTCTGCTTATGAAAACTTCCCTAGTGTTGATGTCAAGAATAACATAACCCTTGACACCACTTTTATAACCAAGGAAGATTCCCTTCCTAGCTCTCAGATCAAGTTTACTCCTATTATTTTCAAGAGTGGAGGCAAAGCAAAGACACCCAAAAGTTTTCAAATTCAAATACGTAGGAGGAACATCGTACATTAGATCATGGGGGCTTTTATCATTAAGAACACGAGAAGGAAGCTTATTTATCAGATAAGCAACATGACTGATAGCATAAGACCAATAAGCGTTAGGAAAATTAGATTGAAAAAGAAGACTACGAGTTGTATTAAGTATTTGTTGATGTTTGCGCTCCACTACAGAATTCTGTTGAGGAGTTTCAACAGAACTTCTTTCATAATTAATGCCAAGAAAATCATACAAACTAACACAATTAAATTTTGGGCCATTGTCAGATCTAATAGTTTTAACAGTTTTATTAAACTGTTCTTAATTTTAACAATAAAATTTTGTAACAAGTCCTTAGTTTGACCTTTATTCTGCATTAAAAAAGCCCAGGTATGTCTGTTATAGTCATCAATAATAGTAAGGAAATATCTATGGCCATGAATAAATGGAGTGGAAATAGGGCCCCATATATCACAACGAATCAATTCAAAACATTCCCTGGACAGATAAGTACTTCTAGGAAAAGGCAATTTATGTTGTTTAGGAAAATGATTGTTGTCATTTCTTTTGTACCATGGTGGGTAACCATGCTTAGAATAACATTCATCAACAATGTGATTCATTTTGTGGCAGTATGAACATTGTTTTCCATGATTGGGATTTCTCCCTCTTCCTCTTTCGTGTCCTCTGGACCCAGTACCACATCCCTGGCTCCTCCAGGTCTAGTCTGGTTTCCAGCTGCTGTTTTTATCAGCAATGTTGGCCAAGATTTTAGTTTCTGCAATTTTATTGATGATCCCAGTGCCTTGTCTTTCTTGTTACATGATAAGAGAAAAAACACGATTAATGTTGGGAAGAAGGTTCATTAAAAGGATTTGGGTCCTCACAGTATTATAAGTGTCATTCAACCCCTTTAGAAAACATATAACATGCTCTATTTCTTTGTACTTGAGAGAAATTCTTGACAAATCACAATTACAAGGAATGTCACAAGTACAACAAGGTATGGGTCTAAGAGATTCTAACTCTTCCCAAAGAATCTTTAAATCTGTTAAAAATTGACTTACATTTCTTTTTCCCTGTTTGATTGAATGAATGTCTTGGAGCAAATAGGAAATTTTGAAATAATAACCCTTTGAGAATCTCTCCTTTAATTTGTCCCACAACTCCTTAACATCTTCAACATATATAACACTTTCTGCAGTCTGTGAAGAAAGTGTTTTTATAATCCAAGAAAGGACCATCATATTACATCTTTCCCAAGCATAAAAAAGAGCATCATTTCTTTGAGGTTTCTTTATTGACCCATCAATAAACTTGATTTTGTTTTTGGAAAGGAGGGCCCTTCTCATGCTCCTGCTCCAAGAGGAGTAATTAGTCTCATTTAACACTTGAGGGATGAGGGTGAGACCTGAATTTTCTCTAGGATGCAGATAGAAAGAACTGGCAGGATTGATGGACTGATCTATGTGGTCCATTACAACAAGAAGGAGTCAAGAATGAAGCAAGAAGTATGTTTGAAGAAATTCTGGCACAACAAAAGCAGAGCAGACATTAAACCTGCTCTGATACCATTTTATAAATGGTATATTAGAGAGAGAAGACTCTCAACTATTCTTTTATCACGAAAGAAGGCAACTTCACCTATGAAGAAACGGAAGCAAAATAACAACAAGAAGAAAACAGGTAAGAAGAACGAAAAACTCAAACTTAATTTCTATAATGATCTATATTCTTCTTCTTCTGTTATGTGTTATATATGAAAGGTAAAAGGGAAAATCTAAATATAAGGTTCAAGAAAAAAGAGAGAAAAATAGAAACTTTAAAACCCTAACTAATAACATTAAATCTAACTAACAATATTAAATGATTACTGCATTTAATCTAACTGATTCTAACAATTTCAATTTCTTTTTTTCAAAATAAGAGTGAATGAGTGTCTTCCAGAAAAATACATGAGTATTTTTTGAAAAAATGTTTTCAAAATGGATTTAGTGTGTTACAGAAAATAAAATCCAAAATAATAGGAAGCACGAAAAATATGATGGGGTGCAGGAAGAAAAACGTCTGAAGTTTGAATCCCGGGAGAACAGCCCATGACATGGAGTGTATTGGAAATGCAGTAGTCACGTGCACGGAAGTATATCAAAAACAAAATGAATGATCACAAAGCATATCTCATCTTTATCAATTTTCTACAGTCAGCACGGAGCGCACGTTAGCCCACTTCACCCTTGCAAGAAGCCCATACTCCGTGTTTTGCTTCCACCTAACCAACTCATATCTCTGAAAAAAAAAACTCTACTTGCGTCCCCAAAATCGCCTTCTATCTCCCTCTCTTTCTCTCTCAATTAGGGTTTGCGTTTTTACACTCTTTCCAACACCCTCCCTCTCCCTCTGCTCCACCCCAAATCCCTTGCGTTTCAATGCCTGCCAAATCCGTCACTGAATATCAAACACTGCCTAACCATTCCATTATCGACCGTATTCGGTGCTCGACTCAGTTCATATCACTTCTTCCCCTCATTTGACTGTAGGCTTCCTACCATGGCGCCTAGCCGCAGAAAGGGCGTCAGTAAGGCGGCGGCGGCGGCGGCGGCTGCCGCCTGCCGGCAGTGGAAAGTGGGCGATCTTGTGCTCGCCAAAGTCAAGGGCTTCCCTGCATGGCCTGCCACGGTTGGTTCCTCTTTTTGCCTTGTGATTTTTCTTGAAAATTTGTGTTTTTCTTTTGACTGTGCTGTTTGAATGTGCTTTTTGAGGTTGCATCGGGGGTTGCATGTTGAGCAGGGTTAGGATTCTTGGTTTAGTGTGACAATTTCCGCGACGATCTTGGATCCATGATTGAATTCCGTGTCCTTGTGTTTTTTCTAGATTATTGTAATAGAAGATGGATTGAGTTTAAAGTCTGAAACTTTCTATGTCGTATCTGTGTTTTGTACGCTTCGTGGTTTTGCTTAGATGAATATATTGTGCATAACTGAAATGGGTTTAGCAGGTTTTAAAAATTTAATTGTGATTTCTGAAGTTTTTATTGCTTCTGACCGAAAACATAGGCTGAAACCATCTGGAGCTTTGACTTTCCTGTTTCTCCTCCTCGCAGAAAAAAAAATAATTTTGAATATTTACCGCTTCTATAACACTGGGTTTGGTATGCTTATGAATGAGGCGATTTTCAAGCCATTTTCATCTTGTTTTTGCTTTTTTCAATTAGGCATGTTTATATAGAGTCTGAATGTTGATCCGAGAACCAAAGGTCTCCAGTCTGCAACCCAGTTTCCCAACAATGTGAGGATAACAGATAGGTTTCAATGGCCCCTGTTTAGCTGTTGAGAGAGCTTTGCTGAGGAAGAGAGATTCTTACAATGTAGTGAGGGATTTAAAGTGAGATATGTAAGTCAATAGTGCGAGAGAGTGCGAGATTCGGAAATTTTATCCACCTGTTAGGCTTAGTGTAAGTTTTTCACTTTAATTTTAGAAAAAGAAGTTACTTCTGTAACATTTCTTTTCTGTTTTCACTCTAATGGAACATGCATTTTACTTACTGAAATTTATTCTCTCAAATTTCACACCTTTCCCCATCCCCCTTTACACTCTTACCAAACTCACCTTAATAAATCACGGTGGAAAAAGAGGCCTTAGGTTCTAAAACTGTTTTTTTTTTTTTTTTTTTTTTTCTGGTTCGCCTTCCTTTTTGTAGTAGCTACTTCCTTTAACTTACGCAGTTCTTTGCTGGTGGCAGGTAAGTGAGCCAGAGAAGTGGGGTTACTCTACTGATTGGAAGAAGGTGCTTGTTTACTTCTTTGGAACGCAACAAATGTAAGTATTCAAACTATTTTGGTAGCTTGAATGACGATAGTGTGGTTGTTGTAGCAATTGAATTGTATAGCATAGCATAACTTTCAAAATCATATATACTTTGTTCAAATTTCATAATCAATGTAATTGTGAAGCCTAGTACTTGTTTGGTAGTGTGGATAGGATAGGATGGACAAAGTATTGTGTGTTTGGTGCCCACAAAATAGTCTGATAGATGGTAATATAAATTGTTTGCAAATGACGAAGTTATTCCTGTGAAAAGTGGTGGTTGTGGCTGGGATTGTGATCATGGAGATGGTGATAGTAGTGGGTCAATGGTTACGTTGCATAGTTGCTGTAATGGTGGTAGAGGTGGCATGAACTGCAGCAGTTGTGGCAACAGTGGTGATGGTGCAGCAACGTCCACAATTATAGTAATGGTGGAATGGAATAAAGAAGTTACGTAAGTGAGGGAAGGGGGTGCCTTTTCTTTCTCCTATCCTATTGTTCTTAACCAATCTCTGGCTGCCTCAACTTTTGAATTAATGAACAGGATGTGACAATCAAACAGGATAAACTTATTCTATCTGTTAGAAAAACAATATTTATCTATTGTTGTCAGGATTGTCTTTTATAGATTACATAAAAATATGTTTTGTTTCGTGTTTTGAAAAGCCTGTGTTAGAGAAGGTTCTCCTTGTCTGAACTTATCCCCTCCTTTTAAATTGTACTCCTTTTTTATATATAAATGTGTTCAGTTGCTGAGTGCAGTTTAATGCTTTAGCATTTTATCCCAAGTCATTCTATTTTCTTAACTGTATCCTATTAGCTTACCTCATAGTTGATTAAAATTTACAATAGCTTATCCATCCTTTCATATTTATTTGTAACCACTAATTTGCTTGTGTTACATGTAAGATATCCACAATATCACGATGAATTATGGATGTCATGCTAACTAGTACTGTTCATTGTGTTGTGGTTGTTTTGTTGAAATCTCAATGAGTTATATTTTCTAGATAATTGTTAGTTAATAATTTCCCTTCTTTACCAACAGTGTTCCCCAGAACTAGGCAGGTAGGTGTTATATATTATGTTTGTTTTTAATATTTATCATTATTTTCTCTCTTTTTATATCTGCTATTGGATTATCTGATAGTGCACTGCCTATTTCAATATTGTTTTTGGAAGGTACAAGCTGATGATTTACAGTCATCACAGGCCACTTATAAGGATAGTGCTGTTGTGATAGTTACCTTTAGCTTGCTTGATGTTATACGGCATCTGTATATTTTGGTCAAAACCCTAGTTTAGAATATTATCAACTAGGATGTTTTTCGGTTATGAGAATCAGGGCTGAGTTGCAAATTACCAGGACATGGTATTTATATACATTGTGATTTCTTAAATCTCCCTTAACATTATTTTTTGTTGGTGTATCTATAAACATTAAAGGGATAAAAATGTGATGATGATAAAGGAAGTTTTGATCTTAGTTATTCTTCACTCCTAGGTGTATATTCTCTTATTTTCTACTGTTCCTCAAGCCCAGCCATACTTTTATATGCAAGATTAAGATAGTTTCTGTTAGAATAATTTTCCTTGGTTAAATAACTTATTTAGTTGGTTTAAGTAGTCTGCCCTAAAAGGCTGTTTTGCTTATCAGCATTAATTACCTAGATATAGCGTTTTCTTGTACTTCTTGGTATCCCTGATGTAATTTCCTTCTATGAATAACAAAGGTCAGATAAGAGATAATCAATCCCTTAAGCTTTTTTTTTTATCATATTTTCAGTGTTAAGTGTTTCATTCTCTGTTCCTCTAGTTATTTGAATGGAGAGCATGTCAAAAGTTCTCAGTAATTTGAATTTTAGGTATCAGTTAGGTGTGATACAAATTCATTAAGTTTGTATAGGTTTTTTTTTTTTTATCTTTGATGTAACTTTGCCTTCCGGTATACACCTAAGTCACAATAACATATTTTGGGTGGGTGCACTGCTTTCTACCTACCTTGGTCTAACCCTATGCCATTTGGTAATATAAAGTGTACTACCCTGAGATAATTCAGGTTCGTATGCTTAAATCACAACTATATTTTATGGTTTTGGCATATATGATACTTCTTGGGGACTGCATATTGTTTTCCATACCAAGTCTGATGTGATTTAGCAACAGTTGTAGATCAAGCCAAATAGTGGCACTATAACTGAGTTGTGAATCTTGCACTGTGGCCATATGCTAGTCAGTCACTCTTGGGCTCCAACCATTATTGTATTTGTGCCGTGGTCTTTTTTAGTTGTCAGTATATATGACTGTGATGCATCTGCACATGATAATAGAAACAGTTTGATTTTTTATGTGAATTGTGCAAATTGGCGTGCTTCACTACAGTGACACGAACCAATTGGTGAATATGGTCAAGGTCTTCACTTAAATTGCCAGAATTTTGCTCAATCAAATGGAAATTTGTGATTCCATTTCCGGAATGATTCTGAGAGCTGCATCTACAGCTACTATGCTGATCACAGTTGAGTGAAGAGAGCTGTCTGATGTCACCCAAAATCATAAAACTAAGGCATGAAGCTAAAACGGCTCCAGTAAAAATTATGTGTTTTTATATTTTTTGAACTCCATGTTACAATGTCATTCTTCTTTCTATTGGGTAGTTTTCAGTTTCATATTTTTCTTTTAGCTACCTCTGTAGAATAGGAATGAGTTTGATTTTAAATAATATTCTAATAAACAAGTAATAGGAGTTTGATTAGAAAATGAAACCGATTTTGATTCATTTAACGGCAACAAAGCCCTATCCCACTAATTGTGGTCTGCTGCATGGACACTATTTGGCATGGGTAAAAAGGTAAATTTTAGGAATATTATTCATTATGAGATTTCCCGTGATAACTTTCTCTTAAGTCCATTTTGGTTCCCTCCCCCTTTCTCGAAAGTAGTACATTCTATTCTTTTGATTGGTCCTCTTTTGGTCTTCTTTGTATGTGTCCATATCAATGTAATTGGTTTTCTGTCATCTTTTCCTCAGTCAGTGTTACACCAATCATTTCATGTATTTAATCACCTTAATTATATTATATTTAAATATGTTAGAAAGTTTTATGATTCTAAAATTGATACATGTGAAATTATTTACAGTTCATGATTCTAAAATTGGTCATTGTGATTCTCAATTAATTTTGAATTATGATTCAATGTCCTTGCTGCAGAGATTAAAGTATTGACTGAGCTTGCTTGTTATTTCTTGCATAAAATTCATTGTGCACATAGAGCTAAGAAGATATCACACATCTGTTTCCCCATAAAACCATGCGTGTGTTTCACAATTGTTGCTTTGTTTAAGCAACTTCCCACGCCTGATGCAGTGGTTGGCCACCAGCTTACTCTGTTGTTGCTATTGTACACCACTCTGCAATTTTGGCCATGATAAAGGAAAGTTTGGCAGTGCCCATTTTTGTCAAAGAAGAAAATTATCGCCATAATCGAGACTGTATATTTGGAAACCTGTCTTTATTTAAGGCTGTCAATTTGACCATATGGCTGAACATTAATTGCGTAAACCTATCTGTATCTAAAAATATTCTTTCCAGGAGGAAGAGGAACAAACTCCCATGTCTGGTTCTGGTCAAGAACCTTCATTTAATTAATCATGGCTTGTTGTCATCTAGGGTGATTAAGTGTGCAAGGTACAATTTTAGGGATAGCAATAGAGGACACAAATTAGACAAAGTGGGAAAAGGAGGAGACAACTAATCATAGCTTAGAAAACTGTGAATAATGATGAGGATTTTTGGTGGAGTGAATACCTTTTTGAGGAGTTATGGGCTAGCCAGGATCTTCATTATTTGGAGCTGTAGTATGGGTCGGCAGCAGCGAAGGACTTGAAGAAGAGGACTGATTGGGTAACATCGAAACTTGAGATCTAAAACAGAGAAAAATAGTTCTAAAGGGCTTAGAAGACCCTTCTCAGTTCTATTATTTATATAGATAAAGATATGATACAATAGAAAGATGGAAGATGAAGAGATTGTCCTAGACTTCTAGGAACAATCATTATAGATAACCTAACACACAACTACCTACTTTAGGCCCTACTATACTAATCATAGGTAGACTCAATAATTATTCTAACACTCTCCCTCAAACTGGAGCATACAAATTGTATGTACCAAGCTTGGAACAAATAAACTCAATCCGAGGTCCCCTTAACGACTTAGTCAACACATCTGCGAGTTGGTAATTTGATCCAACAAACTCAGTACATATTTCTTTTGACAATAATTTTTTCCGAACAAAATGACAATCAATTTCTATATGTTTGGTTCTCTCGTGAAACACTGGATTTGATGCAATGTGAAGAGCAGCTTGGTTATCACAATACATCTTCATACTCTGGATGTCACAAAAGTTAAGCTCTTGAAGGAACTGATTCACCCATATAAGTTCACATGTTAATGAAGCCATTGCCCTATATTCAGCTTCAGCTGTTGATCGAGCCACTACATTTTGTTTCTTACTTTTCCATGAGATAATGTTTCCTCCAAGGTAAACACAATATCTAGTAGTAGATCATCTATCAATAGGAGAACCTGCCCAATCAGCATCACAATATCCTGATATTTGAAGGCTACCTTTTTCTTCATATAACAGTCCTTGGCCGGGAGCCTTTTTCACATACCTTAGAATGCGAATGATAGCATTCCAATGGCCAACACATGGAACTTGCATGAACTGACTAACCACTCCAACTGCAAAAGATAGATCCGGCCTTGTAATAGTGAGATAGATTAGTTTTCCAACTAGCCTCCTATATCTCTCTGGGTCGGAGAATAACTCACCTTCTTCTGTTGTTAATTTTTGATTTGGATCCATAGGGCTATCAATCGGTCTACAATCAGTCATGCCTGTTTCTTGCAAAATATCCAGAGCATACTTCCTTTGGGAGATTACAACTCCATCTTTTGACTGAGCTACTTCAATGCCTAGGAAGTATTTGAGGCTCCCAAGATCCTTGGTTTGGAAATGTCTACACAAGTACTCCTTCAATTGAGATATTCCAGCAGTATCATTTCCTGTAATAACTATATCATCAACGTATACTATCAAGTAAACACATTTCCTGGGAGACGAATGATAATAAAAGACTGAATGATCTGCTTCACTGCGTTTTAGCCCAAATTTTTGAACAATGGAGCTAAACTTTCCAAACCAAGCACGTGGTGATTGCTTGAGCCCATATAGAGATCGGTTCAATTTACAAACCATACCAGACTCCCCCTGAGCAACAAACCCTGGAGGTTGCTCCATATAAACTTCTTCCTCAAGATCACCATGGAGAAAGGCATTTTTGATATCCAACTGATGAAGTGGCCAAGGCGAATGACTGCCATGGCAAAGAACAATCGAATGGTAGTCATCTTTGCCACGGGAGAAAAGGTGTCACAATAATCAAGACCATAAACCTGAGTGTACCCTTTTGCAACTAGCTAGGCTTTGAGCCTATCAATGTCACCATTAGGGCCGACTTTAATTGCATATACCCATCGACAACCAACAACCTTTTTGCCTGGGGAAGTGGCACAAGCTCCCAAGTATGACTGTGGTCAAGAGCCTGCATTTCTTCAATCATGGCCTGTCGCCATCCAGGATGATCAAGTGTTTCTTTCACATTTTTAGGAATAACCATAGGAGATACTGAGGATAAAAGGGAATAAAAGGAGGACGACACTCTGTGATAACTAAGAAAATTATAAATGGGATGAGGGTTTCGAGTGGAACGAGTACCTTTTCTGAGAGCAATGGGCCAACCAGAATCATCTTCACCAGGAGGCATGACAGGAGATGGTGACGGAAAAGAATCTGAAGGAGGAGATCCACCATTTTCTGGAAAATGATTACTCACCGGGGTACTGTGTCGAAGCATATCAGTATGTGGAGAGGAAGGTTCGGGAGGACCTTGGGCATGACTTGGATTGACTGAGGCATTGGAGATATTAGACTCAACCACTGGAAAAGGAAGGACCTGGTGGAGGATATGAACATCTTGAACAAATGGAGAGAAGAAAGGTGTCTGTTCAAAGAAGGTAACATTAGCAGACATGTAGTACTTTTTGGTTTCAAGAGAATAACACTGGTACCCTTTTTGAAGTCGAGAATAGCCCAAAAAGACACATTTGATTGCACGAGCAGAGAGCTTGTCGAGCCCCGGAGACATGTCGTGAACAAAACAAACACAACCAAAGACTCGAGGAGAGGTGTGAAAGAGAGGATAATTGGGAAAGAGAATGGAGAAAGGGACTTTATTATTGAGAGAGGAGGAGGGCATCCTATTAATAAGAAAACATGCAGTTAAGATGGCATCCCCCCAGTGATGAACAAGAATATAAGCACCAAGCAAAAGGGTACAAGCCGTTTCAACCAAGTATCTATTTTTTCTTTCGGCTATACCATTTTCCTGGGGTGTATGAGGACAAGTGGACTGATGCAAAATACCATGGGAGCTGAGAAGTGAAGAAAAAGTTGATGAGAAATACTCTTTAGTATTATCACTTCTTAAGACTTTAATTACGTGACCAAATTGGTTCTTGATTTCATTCAAAAAGGATGTAAAAATTGGTAACAATTCAGAGCGATCTTTCATTGGATAAACCCAAGTACATCTAGAATACTCATCAATAAAAGTAACAAAATACCTAAAACCAAAAGAAGAGACGCGACTAAGTCCCCAGACATCAGAATGAATAACAGAAAAACTAGAAGTACACATTGATTGAGACCTTTTAGGAAAGACAGATCTAACATGTTTTCCTAGTTGACAGGACTCACATTCTAAAGTCTGAAGATCACTAAGTTCAGGACACATCTTTTTTAACTTTGACAAGTGAGGATGGCCAAACCGATCATGTAACACTTTAGGGGGAAGAGCTGTAACACAAGATACCCGTGGACGAGATCCAAAATGATATAAACCTCCAGCTTCATATCCTTCTCCAATCTGTCTCCCCGAGCCACGCTCCTGTATAACAAAAGATTTTGAATCAAAAGTTATTGAACAATGTAACATTTTGGTTAACTGACTTAGGGAAATTAAATTGAATGGACAGTTAGGGACAAAAAAAATAGATTTCAAAGTTAGAGAGGGAGACAGGGAGACTTGACCGACTCCCTTTGAACAAGTTTTAGAGTCATTTGCAAGGGTAATGAAATGGGATTTTTCTTGGAGGGAAAGGGTTGAGAACAATGAGGTATTACCAGAAATGTGATCAGAAGCACCCGAGTCAATTACCCATGAATTTGGACCTTCCATGGATTGAGAAATGCAAGCTGTGGATGTACTTGGGGACTGAGATGATTGCGCCAAACTATTAGACTTCAATCGTAGATACTCTTGATACTCTTCCTTAGTGAACTTGGAGTTGGAAGTGGAAGTTTCAGCCTTAGAGATATTGGCGGTTTTTGAAGGAAAGCCATGCAAGGAGTAGAGTTTTCTTGGATGTGACCCACCCTCTTATAGTAAGAGCATTGTGGACGTCCTCGACCTCCACGTCCTCCTCCTCTAGTGTCACGTCCTCCTCTTCCTCGCGTGGCAACCATGACAGATGGTTCTGTTGTTTCATGAGCTTCCTGAGACTGAGGCACAGGAACACGAAGAAGACGTGTGGTCAAGGCTTCCAAGGAAGGAACCTCATGACTTGTCAGAAGTTGATCTCTGATGTGATTCAAATCTGGATGCAAAGCACGGAGGATCATCACCATATAATACTTGTCAAGCTTCTTTTTGATATCTTTCGAAGATTCCACTTCCAAGAACATTCTCAATTCTTCCACAGCTGCTTGGGCTTCAGTCATGAAGGAGACCATATCATGGTCTGTCATTTTGAGACAGGCGAGCTTGTTTGCGGTATCATAGAGACGTTGAATATTATAAGCATAAATGCTTTGAGCTTTCTTCCAAAAAGTGTGACATGTCTTGAAGGCTCTAAAAGATATCAAAAGTCGGGGATCCAGAGATTGCCACAATAGGGAACACAATTGGAAATCAGCTTGTTTCCATTGTTCAGCTTTGTCAGAAGGTACTTGGCTCCGATCCTGCTCAAGGTGGTCATAAAACTCGATCCTAGCCCCATATGTCATTAAGATCTACAAAAATGAGGAATTTGAGGAATGTCATCAAGGCAACAATGGGAACTACAATGTGAATCTTCAATTTTGTTTAAAAAAATGGGAGCAATATACCTTTTTCTCTCTAAAAGAATCATACAAAGTTGATCAAAGAGCAGTTTTGCTAATTTTCAACCCTTTGTTTTTTTAAGCTTGCTGAAATAAGATCCTTTTTATTTGTAGGGAAAGACCTTCTCATCATTTACTATTTTTGAATTGAAAAAACCTAATATTATTATTCGATTGGAACCCTCACTAATAGAATATATAGATTACAAAAAAAAAGGGTTTTTGGTCTAAAGAATTATTGATAATTTCTAATAAAATAATTGTCTCTTACTATCAATTCATTTTTGAAACTCATATCTATCCTCATATTCTGAAAAAACTTCATTTTATACAAACTTAGTATCTTAGTATTCAAAGAAACCAAATATGTTGTACTATAAGAAACTGTATTATATTTCAATGATATTTAATAAAAATATATTTTTATTTACTATTTTATGATTTCTTATATATGAAAGTTATTTAAATACAATTAAGATATTTATAAAACTTTTTATAAAACGATTATTTATTTTAAATTATAAATAAATTCATTTGAATATAATACCATTGTTACGTGGATTTCTAATTTGCAGCCATATTTAAAGACTTACATAAATCAACTCACTCTAGTACTATAAGAAACTCTATTATATTTCAATGATATTTAATAAAAATATTTTTTTATTTACTATTTTATGATTTCTTATATATGAAAGTTATTTAAATACAATTAAGATATTTATAAAACTTTTTATAAACGATTATTTATTTTAAATTATAAATAAATTCATTGGAATATAATACCATTGTTACGTGGATTTCTAATTTGCAGCCATATTTAAAGACTTAACATAAATCAACTAACTCTAGTGCTATAAGAAACTCTATTATATTTCAATGATATTTAATAAAAATATTTTTTTATTTACTATTTTATGATTTCTTATATATGAAAGTTATTTAAATACAATTAAGATATTTATAAAACTTTTTATAAAACGATTATTTATTTTAAATTATAAATAAATTCATTTGAGAGTGGGTGCTCGCCCAACTAAAGAAAAAGAGAATCCAACATGGCTAGGAGCATGTTCTCACCTGACTAAAGAAAAAGAGAATTTCAATTTGATTGAGAGTGGGTTACTAAGAAAGAGATAATTCCAGCTCAACTGAGAGTGGGTTACCTCAGTAAATTACAAACTCCAATCTTGGCTTGGGGTTAGGGACACTAGTTTAAAGCTACTAACTTAGCTCAATTGAGGGTTGACCTTAAATCAAGCCCAACATGGCTGAGGGCTATTTATTGGTAAACCAACCCAGAAGAATCTCTTTGAGCAACAAATTTGGGAGGTTGTTCCATATAAATCTCTTGCAAATTGCCGTTAAGGAATGCATTGTTGACATTTGGTTGAAAAAGAGGCCATTGTTCAAGTGTCACCATGGCTATAAATAAACTAACAAAAGTCATCTTTGCCACCGTAGAAAAAACATATTGTGGATGGGTCAAACACATTGGTGACAAAAGGGAGGTCAGAAGAGATAATAGTGTATGAAGCCATGAACGAACAACTAACAACAATTGTGGAGAATAATATTGGACAGTGGTGGGCTACTACAAAACTTCAACTATGATGACTTTGACAAAGAAGATTGCCATTAGTAGTGGATGATGACCAACGATGGTAGACAACCACAAATTATAGTGACTAGATTGCCATTAGTAACTGATGGGGGCCTATAATGGTGGACAACGACAAACTGCAGTGACTAGATTACCATCAGTAACAAATGGTGGCTTGTAGTGACTGACAACGCTAGACTGTAAGGACTAGATTGAACCACATAGAAATAGACTCCCCTTCATAGCGAACAGCGGAAATGACGGTGTGCTGATGACCGTCAATGAAGGTGGAAGATATGGCCCTTCAAAACAATGGTCTCCTTTATTCATCAAAGCACCTGGAAATATACTCTCCCACGGGGAACCTGATGGACAAAGGTAGAGAACAATGGACAACAGTGAAAAAGACATGTAGAGAAGTGAAATTAGGAGAGCAAGACTGAGGTACTCAGACCCAGGTGTTGAAAGACAAAATTCTTAGGGTGGCCGATCGAGACGATCAAAACCATGTTGTCACTGGTCAAAACTAAAACTTCGACTATGGCAGTGGTAGACGGCGGTGGCACTGGTAGCGGCAGTCGACGACGGTGCCCCTGGCAACGGTAGTAGACGGTGCTGCCGCCAGCAGCAGCGAGTGTAGTGGTAGAGATGACAAAATTTGTTTTCTCAAAAGAACCTTAGGTTCTTGATGTCATGTTGAATATAGTGAAAACTATGTATAGGATTAATCTTTCTTGTGTTGAATATAACTTATGGTACTCTATTTATAATAAAAGATAAAGATAAGGAATAATAACAAACTAAGATAAAAGATAAAGATAAAATAAAGATAATATATCTAACAAAATCCAAATTTGAATAGTACAACTCTTATGATTCTAACTACTATGAAATAGAACAATATAGGGGATGTGATTGTCAACAAAGGAAGAGAAGATTCTTCTTATGTGGAAGCAAACAATGAAAATAGTATCACCCTAGTGAGGAATTTGTAAGCTAGCAAGAAGTTTTGAGCATTTTCAACAAAATGTCTAGTTTTCCTATTTGCTGTTCCATTTTTCTGAAGTGTAGGAGACAAGTAAACTAATCTAAATGCCAGCAAAATTGCTGGAAGAAAAGTTTTCTTTGACATCATCACTCAAAATTTGGATAAATTGGCCAAATTGATTTTTTATTTTTTTATAGGAAAGACAAATAGAAATTAGTTCAGATCCCTCTTTCATTAAATAAACCCAAGTATAACAGGAATATTTATCAATAAGTGTGATGAAATATTGAAACCCAAAAAATGTGGCTTGACTTAGATCCCAAATGTCGAAATGAATTATAGAAAAGACAATGATACATCTTATTTAAAGTTTTTTTTTTTTTTGGTTTTTTAGAATGGAAGATCAAATGTATTTCCTTGTTGACATTTCAAATGTAATTTCTATCAGGATTTGGTTAGGTATCTGGTACTTATGGAGTAAATCTGGTTGGATTGATATTGTAAAAGAAATAAAACATATTGCCTATATATAAATTAGGAGAGTTTGAGATCTAATTTGATTTTAATTATATAAACTGTTATGAACAGTTTATATAATCCTCGAACGTAACACGCCTTTAACTGTTAGGTTAAATGAAAATGTTGGTTTAGGATGAATGACGACTCTTCTAGAATTACTTTTGGAGTAACTTCATCCCTCCTATAAATATATATGTTGAAGTACCCTCTTGACCTGCCTACTGTGTATCAGATTTCAAAGTTACTTCCCCCTTTTACCTTAAATGCTTGATTTTTATCCTAATGCTACCAAATTATGTACACTTTTACTCTCAGGTCCTCACAGCATTGCAGATGACAGTTCCAAACAAAACGCTGTTTGAAATGAATTATTGAAAAATGTGATTGTCACTTTTTTGCACGAATTCTGGAGAAAACATAAATACTAGTTTGTGTGACTTGTGATCTGAAAATAGAGCTAAACTTTTATCGTGGACCTTCTGGTAATATTGGTTAGAAATGTTTTAGATATTGAATCCCACGCCAGGGGTGTGGATATTTTGATGACCCCTGATGTTTTGGCATCTAGATTCTCTCACCTACTTTTGTTAGTTGTTTTGTTTTGACCTTGTTATTGACCATGGATTTAGTTCCTCTTAAGTGAGAAGGTTTTGAAGCACCCAGGCTTGATTCAAATCTAAGTGCTTTCTAAACTTCACCTACTTTTGAATTCAAGGTTCTATGTAAGGCTTATTTATTGCACTGTGTTGCAATGTGGAATGTTGGGTAGCTTGAGTACTAATGGTATATCTTTAACAGTATATAATTGTGATTCTCCATTTGGTGTACACAAATTGTTTTCCTACTCATCCTTAATAACATTTTAAATCACAATGCAAAATTCATAATGTATGACCCATATGTAAAAAGATGAAAAAAACAAAAATAAAATTAATACATTGTGGAGCAAATAAAAAGCAAACAAAAAAAATCAGATAGTGGGAAGGAAGAAGACTCCTGCATAGACTAAAAAAAAGCAACTTCCACGTTCTTTGTAGAATTAAGCTGTAAGACTTAAGCTGTTTAAAATGTTTGATTCTATATAATTTAACATTATTTTATTGCAATTCAGTGCAATGTATATATTTAATTATCTAATTTTCATATAAATAAACAAAATTACTTAAATAATAATGCACGTATTTTTATTTACAAAAAATTATAAGAGGGTGAGATAACAAATGTGGACACAGGCACTGCAATGCCCACAATTTCGCTTGTAATTGTAATTATTTTGGGTAAATATGTTTTCTGGTTTTATATTGAACTTTTGTACTCCCAGTCATTTATTTTGTTCCCTTGCACATTACATCTAATTTCTATTTAGCTCATGTTAGTTTTGAAATGATATTTTTTTGTAGAGCATTCTGCAATCCTTCTGATGTAGAAGCATTTACTGAGGAGAAAAAACAGTCTCTTCTCGGAAAACGTCATGGAAAAGGTGCTGATTTTGGTCGTGCTGTTCAGGAGATAATTGATAGTTATGAGAAATCAAAAAAAGAATCTCAGATTGATGAAACTGGCCTTGTTGGCGATGTTGCTAATGCAGATATTTCAAATCTTGTTAACTTATCTGCCAAGGATCAGACAGATACCCCCGAGTTGACGCACACATTACCTAAGAATTCTTCAGATTCTATTACCAACAAACATGAAGAGGTAGTATGTGCAGCTGAGGATGAGTCAGCTGCTGTATATAAAGATGAATCTGATAATAAGGAGGCAATGTTGGGGGAGCCTACTGATAAGGTTGCTGTGGTAAAATCTCCTAAGCCAGTTACTTATTCTACTCGAAAAAGGTCTGTGACTGACTTATGCCTGCAGGGTTGTGTAATAGAGAAACATACCTCAGTAAGGTCTAGAAATCCATCGCGTGCCCAAAACTTTGTGTTGCATTATAATGATGGTGCACGGGGTGCTGGTGACCCATCAACTACTGCAACCCAGACTGCATGTACTCGAAGGAATAAATGTGTTAGAAAGTCTCCTGATCTTTCTGGATGTGATGATTTTGAGTCATCTGCTTTTGTCTCGAATGGTAGCATGGAGGACAACAGTTCTGAAATTATAACAACTGATTCTGATACATTTAGTTTGAATGAGGGCAGTACAATAGATTCAAATTTTAAACTTGAACTCTCGGAAGCTGTTGAATGTTCAGACGTTGAGTTGAGCAAAGGGCTTGGTCTGAAAATAAGACCTGTAGTCAATAAGAAAAAAAGAAAACCCAATAGGAAAAGGGCAATTAATGATGCTTCTAAGCCAATCTGTAGGACAGAGGAGGAGGCTGGTTTGCAGAATGCCAGTCAAAGTTCACAGAATATTTGTGAAAATTCAAAAGAAAGATGCTTTGAACAAGATGGGGATGAGCACTTGCCCCTTGTCAAACGAGCAAGAGTCAGGATGGGTAAATCATCTGTGGAGGCAGAACGGCATAGCAGTCTCCAATCTCAAGAAAACTACTGTAAGGAAGATACTATTACTAACTCAGCACATCAGATTATCACATCTTCAAATTGTGAGAATGGTACACCTGCTGATGGAGACTCATATGTACTGAATGGAGCTCTGGATAATGTTTCTCCAAAAATCTCAGTTCCGTGTTCCAATACTCAGATATGTAATACTAAGAAAGATCAAACATTCAGCTCTGTGGATGGTGAAGCTGCTTTACCTCCATCTAAACGCCTCCATCGAGCTTTAGAAGCCATGTCGGCTAATGCTGCTGAGCTAGGCCAAACTCATATGGAAGCTTCATCATCCACCATAATGACAGCAAGTGGTATGTGCTGTATATCTGCTGTGAAGAGATGTCCGAGTATTACCATTAATAATCAAGAATGTAATGATTTTGGGCTGCAAAAGTTGGATACTTTCAACATTGATTCATCTCATATCAATGTGAATTCAACCAATTCAAATCCAATGATTTTATCTGAGAATAAATCACCTATTCAAGTGGGTAAGCAACAGCATGAAACCAGCAATGATATTCTCCCAGTTGCCACCACTCAAGCTATTGAAGAGCTTAGTGATCATATGGTTTGCCAAGAAGCTGATTTAAAAATTCAGTCAAATGGAGAAAATTGTCCTATTGTTGATACAAAATGCTGTGATGAAGAAAACATTCAATATTCACCAGATCCATCATTGCTACCAAACAATGAAGACCACATTAGAACTTTGAGTCATTCAAATTCAGCATCTGATGCATCAGGGCAAAATGGAATAAGCCCTGACCCTGTGATGGGTGTGAATGAAAATGATGCTTTATTGCCTCATAATGTTGATATGGCTCGGAATGAGGTTGCTGTACGTGAGGATACAGAATGCTTCAAGCCAGCAGTTGATGATATTGGCACAGCAAATGATATGTAAGCTTTAGTATTGGCATGTGGTAGTTCTTAGCCTTTTTAACTCTTCTGTTGAAATCCTAAAAAGTAAAGAAGAAGAAAAAAAAATTAAGAAAACATTTTTGTTCTTATACACACAAAGCTTATTTTTTCTGTTATTATGACAACTTGTTATAGAGTTTGCCAATTTGGTTGGATGAACTCACTTTTCTCATTTAGATGATTCATCGTGCAAGTCTTTTTTTTTCTACTGCAAACTAATTGTGGGGTTCAGTTTGGTGGAGTTCTTCTGGGTAAATCGATGTTCTTGCTTCATGTTTAAATGATGGTGAATATGAAAGAGATCAATTGTCAAACCATAGTTGTTTATGCATTATTTCCTTCAATTTAAGAATGTTTCTGTCTGATCTTTACTTTTAGGCACGAGGTTGTGAAAGAGGTAAAATGTCAAGTTCCACAGGAGGATATGAATTCTGTCTCAACATCTGATGACTGTCTGGGTGACAAGGCTATTTCAGACATTCGGTCAAGTCCATCCTTGACAGATGGGGGTGATTGCATTCCGCAAGGATCTCCTCCAACTACTTCTGTTTGCAATGTTTCTACATCAGACAGTAGTAATATTCTTCACAATGGAAGTTGTAGCCCTGATGTACAGTTACACCAGAAGCAAACTTTATCTGGTCCTTTTGATGAATGTAAAGATGGGTATGTTGCAACTCAACAGTCAAGATGTATAGGGAAGTCAACTGAAGCAGGACGAGCTGCTTTGTTGTACTTTGAAGCAATGCTTGGGACATTGACAAGGACAAAGGAAAGTATTGGTCGAGCAACACGCATAGCTATTGACTGTGCAAAGTTTGGTATTGCAGATAAGGTAATATGATTCTTTAAATTTAAGAAGTCCTCCTATCCTCGAATATGAAATGTTGGTTGTGAATATATGATAAGAACCTGGGAAGAACCACACCACAAAGGGTGGTTATTGTGGTGGGAGAGTTGAAAGCCTTGTAAACCTTATTATTAGAATTCCATACTTCCAATGACTCAGCCTTGCAATTGCATCCTATTCTCTTTCTGTACCTCCCCTAAATTTAAATGTTATTTTATTACTATAGGCAAGATAGGGTAAAATTTATTCATATCCAATTACACATCTACAAATTTATAAATGAAACTTTTTTTTCCATTAATCATTTATGAATTGCTGTTTAATTTCAGTAAAAATGTAGTTTTCTTTTAAACAAGCTATGCCGGCAACTCTTTAAATGTTGAAGAATTTTTCTTTTTCTTAATTCTGCTCTCGGGTTTAATTAAATTTTTCTTTGAATCTGACTAAGAAGTTTGTACATTTGGTATTATAATTCTTCTGGACATCGATGAAACTTATATTCCTTCAATAGTTATTTCCTAATTAAAATTGAACTTTAGTTACAAAAGGATTACATATCTATTGTCCATGCCATTTACAGTTTTAATGTATTGGGCTGTGTTCCAGGTGATGGATATTCTTGCTCATTGTCTGGAAATGGAGTCTAGCATGCATCGGAGGGTGGATTTATTTTTTCTTGTTGACTCAATTGCACAGTTTTCTCGTGGCTTAAAAGGTGACATGTTTGATGCTTTGCTCCACTCTATTCTAACGAAAAGAGAAGGATGAAAATGTCAAAGGCAGATGGTTGATAATTAACTTGAATTTAAAATGTCTGACTTTGCAGGTGATTTTTGTGGGGTATATTCGTCTGCTATCCATGCAGTCCTTCCACGACTATTATCTGCTGCTGCTCCTCCTGGAAATACTGCACAAGAGAACCGTAGGCAGTGTCTCAAGGCAAGTAAATTAAGTTTAATGTTGATTGAAGTGAAACAAACTGTGCTTTCCTCGAATGTGTTTTGCATCATCATATTTTTTAACCTTTGGTTTGAACTTCTATAGGTTTTAAGGCTGTGGTTGGAGAGAAAAATCCTACCAGTGCACGTAATTCGCCGTCATATCCGGGAACTATCTTTATACAGCAATTCAGCTGCTGCTGGTGTGTTTTTGCGTCGTTCAATGAGAACAGAGAGGGCATTGGATGACCCTGTTAGAGAAATGGAGGGCATGCTTGATGAATATGGAAGGTTTGAGTTTGTTACTACTAATTCTCTTTTATTTTTTTCATACTTCTGGGACTGTTCACTTATTGTTCATTTGTTCTTGTAGCAACTCAACTTTTCAGCTGCCTGGATTCTGCATGCCCCGGATGCTTAAAGATGAAGATGAGGGTGAATGGAGTGATTCTGATGGTGGGAACTTTGAGGCTGTCACGCCAGAGCATACTTCTGAAGTACAAGAAATGAGTTCTGCAATTGAAAAACACAGGCATATCTTGGAAGATGTTGATGGTGAACTTGAAATGGAAGATGTAGCTCCCTCAAATGAAGTTGAAATCAATTCGACATCTGATGTTGGTGGAGAAACTGCAAAGCAGTTTGAGAAGAATCTGGCCCCGCCCTTTGCTCCTCTACATCAGGATGTGCCTTCATCTTCCCCACCACCACCACCACCGTCATTCCTTCCTCCACCACCTCCTCCACCCCCACCCCCAGTTCTACACCACATGCCATCTACCTCTGATCCATATAACACCGTAGTTAATTCAGAAGGCTATACTGTTTCACAGGTAAGCTTCACTACTTCTGCGTATGATTTTGCCACCAAGTAATAAAGAACTCAGCTTTCTTTGTCTTTTCTAATCGAGCTCGTTTGCAGACTCTTAAAGACAACCCACTTCCCTCTGTGGTTCAGCCCATGGCTGCCCCTAGGCATAACCAACCTATCAATGATGCAGTGCACAATCGAGTCCCTGAATACAGAGACATGCACATGCCAGAATCTACTTGTTCTTTCAACCGTTTTCCTGTACCTCCTCCAGACAATTATGGACATACTGATGGTGTTGCTATGCGTAATAAGGGGTATTCTATTCGGCCACCTCAACATGTGCCGTCCAATCAGTTTTCTTTTGTTAATGGGGAGCGGCATGTGGAACATCGAAGGGAGGTTCCACCACCCCCTCCTTATTCCAGTAGGCAGCACTTTATGCAGAACATGGAGAGAGAGAACTTCTATAATAATAATCATGAGAGAATAAGACCACCTCCTTATGATTACCATGAGAGATGGAATATTCCTACACCTTTTCCCGGTAAGATTGGGATGATTAATCATTTTTGTGATATTTGTCATGTATATTCATATTTAGTCGGTAATAGATCATGCCATGGTTAGCTGTAATTATATGGAATGAAATCAAGTTTCTTTCTGTGGTAGGTCCTCGATATCAGGAAAAAGGTGTGCCTGCTCCTTATGGTTGTCATCCGTGTGAATCTACCAGAATACCAGATCATGGGTGGAGATTTCCTCCTCGCTCTATGAATCAGAGGAACTCCATGTCCTATAGACCACCATTTGAAGACGCAATTCCAGTTTCAAACAGAGGTGCTTTCTCATTTTACAAAACATTTTTACTTTGTAGTTACAAAATTTTTATTTGAGAATTTCTTCTGCTCCTATTGAATTCTCGATAGAAAATAGTAAACGCTTTGCATTTATGTTTCAGGTCCAAGCTTTTGGCAGCCTAGGTGATCAGAATCTAGAAACCACGGCTGGTATATTTCTATTTATCGTCTAGATCATAATGCCTGTCCTTCAACCAGTATTCTTGTGGGTACTTATGTTTCCCTCGTTGATTGCTAGGTATCTGGTCTTCTTTAGGAAACGGTGGTTTTCCATTGTGTACATGGATGAATCCTTGGAGGGGTTTCGGCCGAATCTGCACAGGACATATGGATGATCTGCTAGGTTTTGTACATATGTATTTTAGCCTCCTGTTCTGCAGAATGCAGGGCAGGGCAGAATGAGTGAAAGTGTAGAGTTGTTGGAGAGGGGTAACCTATTTAGGTTCTCATGTGTTAAATTTTTTTCTCCAAATTTTATAACTTATTTCATGGGGAAACCCTTACAGAGTTAGATCAATATATATTTATATATATGTAATACACATACAATTTTCAGGGTCGTTTCTTGGAATTGTACTTCCCTTACTATATTGAAATTGTTCCTCTCTTAGATGTTATGGTCTTATCTTAGTGGCCGCGAACTTCAAATTGGTCGTTTGAGCCACTTGGCTTATTCAACTCAAGATTTCTAAATTTTCAATTAAACGTGCAATGCCATTTATCTGCCTTTGGATTTCTTGATAACTGTCTCTTTATTCCCATTATTCTTTAGGAAAATAGTTTAGTTTAATATTAAACAACTGGACAAAGACGTGCTTTTCAGGTAGAGATATCTGCATATTTTTTTATAAGAAAATGTTTGATGATATTTCTTTTTGTAAAAGAAGTTTTATTGACATTAAGATGTATTGGAGAGGAGAACGAATATACATTTGAATTTTAAATATCCTTTTAAATATAATAAATGCTGAATTTGTTGGATAATTAAACCAGCTTGGTATTTTGAAAAAGAAATGAAAGGTTCAACGAGGAAAGTCAAGCAAACAACAGTTTATATTTTGTTTAGCAAAATGAAATTTGTCCAGTTTCGAATAAATCAATTATAAGAAATTGGAAATATCCTATAAAAACTAACAAGGAGCTTCGAATTCCTAGAGAACTAGAACTATTTTAAACCAAAAATGTACAATTTTGATAAAAACAGTAAGGGAGAAGAACAATCCAGGTTCCACTATTGCCTTATTGTAAATGGCTTCTGCAAATTTATGATAAAAAGAAATATATAACATGTGTATTAATAATGCAATCTCTAGTCAGTTGAAATATTTTATAGAACATTTTAATTTTATTTTACTATGTTTTTAATGATATGTCATTAAAAATATGTCATTTTATTTCTCATTCGATAAAAATATATCATTATTTTAGTGAAAAAGATAAACCTAAAATCTTTCATTTTCTTTAAAACTTTTAAATTAATTTTATATTTTCTAAATGTTAACAGATCAAGTTTAACTCACAATCTCTTTTTTATTCTTTTTTAATTTTTACCACTAGATCAATTTTATAATTTCAAAAAAACTGTCAAATATTTTGTTTATTTAATATATAGCATGCAATACATTATTTTCTGTAAAAGATAAAATATAAACTCCTTTCTAAAATGCTTAATCAACTATTTCAAATATATTTTACTCTTTTAATTTATACTTAAATTACGTATATATCTGTTATGATTTTATTATTTTTCTTATTTCTTAAACAAATTAAAGTATATATTCATCTGTGAAACAAGTAGATAAGTAGGGATAATATTATACCTTATCTAGTGCTCTTTTTTAGCTGAATTTTGCTTTGTAGATAAAATCCTATGCAAATCAAAAGAGAAACTATTTTTGAACTGAATTTCATTCTTCCCAGGCTATAGTACAAGATAATGCAAACCATGTTATATTTCCAGGGTGTAAGGTGACTATTCAATACTTTAAAAAAGATTGAGGTGGGCAACATGAATTCATTGACATGAAAAACAAATCTTTTGTAATCAGATAAGAAGAAAAAGTAATAGTAAAATATTGGTATTTAGAATTCCGATAAAAGCAAGAGATTTCGTGCCAACAAGCAAGTTATTGAATCAGAATACTATAAATGCTTCAACTCTGATTGTGGAACACATAAACACATAACAGACTTCCGTGACTATCAGAAAAGAAAAGAGAAGAACAAATACAAGAAGAGTATTCACATCTCAAAACACAGACAAAATGGGTGCTTCTCAATCAATCTCAGAAAATTCTATCCACGAATTCACTGTAAAGGTACACTTTTTTTGTTCTAAGTTTGAACCGAAACAAAAGTCTAAAATTTGAAGGAATAGTGAAAAATGTATTTACAAAATTGATGGAGATGTTTGATTTTATTGAGTGTGGTTGGTGCAGGATGCGAGGGGCAAAGATGTGAACCTAAACGCTTACAGGGGAAAAGTTCTTCTTGTAATTAATGTTGCTTCAAAATGGTTGGTTTTATTTTTAAGAACATTCTCTTGTATTATTGGTTAGTGATAAAAAGCTAACTGAAGTGATGTTCCTTTGAGAAACAGTGGATTTGCTGATGCCAATTACACACAGTTAACTCAGCTTTATTCGACATACAAGAGCAGAGGTATGTTATGGTATTCTTTTTTAATTTCTTCACATAGGTTGGTCTAAAAGGAAAGTAATAACTGTTTTGTTGATGTTAGGTCTTGAGATATTGGCATTTCCATGTAACCAATTTTTGAAGAAAGAGCCTGGGACTAGCATTGAGGCACATGACTTTGCATGTACAAGATATAAGGCTGAGTATCCAATTTTTGGGAAGGTATGTATATCTTCCTTCTTCTACTTTGAGAAACATCAATCAAAATAACACTCATTTCTTCCTTTTTATTTTTCAAACCCAAATCCATATATTTTTTAAGGATGTTATGATCTATCATCTCTTGCATAGACCGACATATATATTGGGAAATGAGCCAATGATGTTGGTGTTTGTCGGAAAGATTAGATGATATTATCCGCCCAAAACATAACAGAGGATAAACAAGTTGTTCTTTTTTGCCTTAGAACACTTTTGACTTAGTTATTCCAATTGCATGATGAAACACCCTAGTTAACATTTACTAATTTATTTAATAAATTTAATTCAAAATGTATATAAATATTAATAATAGGTTGTGCATGTGAATATAATTAATTTACATGACATATTATGATGTATCAAACAAACATCTGGTTATTATATAACCTTATGGTTTAAATTCTTGTTTTTTTTTTTTATGTGTAGATACGTGTGAATGGATCAGAGAGTGCACCAGTTTTCAAATTCCTGAAAGCACAGAAATCTGGATTTGTGGGATCTAGAATCAAATGGAATTTCACTAAGTTTTTAGTTGATGAAGAAGGCCACGTCATCAACCGTTATAGTCCAACCACCAAGCCATTAGCCATTGAAGTAACACATATTTTCTCTCTCTCTCTCTCTCTCTTTCATGATTTGACATACAATAAGGAGATAACCCTAATTATTTAAAAATTATTTTTAAATCTAGAATAAATGATCCAGTTTATTATAATCAATACTAATATTTTTTAAATTTAGTATAATAAAATAAATTTTTCATAAAATTTTTAGTTTTATTTAAATTCTATTAATAATTAAAGTAGCGCAGCATAAATTTAATTTTTTTACTTTTTTTTATAAGTTTGTAATATTATTACACTTACTTTACCATGTATTCTAAAACTAAATCCATCAAAACCCACCAAAGCTAACTTAAATTTAATAGTTTTGATATTTTTTCACTGAGTGTGTCAATTTTTAATTAATTGCTTATTAATCATGGTTTGTGATTAGTTGCTTCTTAAACATGTAAAAGTTAATCACTTAATTTTATATCTACTAGTGTTTCTAACATAAATTAAAATGTTTATGAAACTAAAAAGGTTTTTTGTTTTCTTCTTGACAGAAAGACATCAAGAAAGCATTGCGGTTGGCTTGAAAGACGACTCTACAATTATTTCAAACGATTGCTCGTGTTCAACATATCTCAAAAGAAAATGAAAATGAAAACTTTATGTGATTGATGTTTATTCTATTCATTATTTAGTTTATCTTTATGTCCATGGTTTTATTTGTCATGTTGTATCATTCTATTCTATTATTTTGTTAAATTTTATTCTAAGGAAATTATTATTCAATTTGTTTTTGGGCTTAATATCGCTTTTGGTTCCTAGTTTGGGGGGTTGTGTTTAATATGGTCCTACCTTTTTTTTTCGTAATCTTTGATCCCACCTTTTGAAAAAACTGTTCAATTGACTCCTTTTTGGTTATGGCATCAATTTTCTAACAGTGTTGGTGCCCCCTGGATAAACATTATCAACGTGGCAAGGTAATGTGACTGTGTGACACTGTGGTTAAAATTGGTACATCAGCTAACTTAAAATTGTGCGAGGTTAAAAGAAAGTTGGGGTTAGGGTTTTTGAGGACATAGATGGCTTCTTCCCAAGGGTGCTCTTCTTGTTCTAATAGATGGGACAAAGGTTCTTCGCGTTCGTCTCATGGTGGTGGGTGGAGGGGAGGTAGGTTGAATCCTATTTGTTACTGTGGTGATTTTGCTGTAACTAAAGTGGCAAACACTACAAAAAATGGTGGCAGAAGTTTTTGGGGATGTCCTCATTACAAGGTATACCCTTGTGACTTTATCATGTTTCCTTCAGTTTCTTCATTTTTTTTATAGTTTCCCTGATTTCGTGAATAACAGGGTGGCCATTCAAGTGGGAGCTCGTGTAACTTTTTCAAATGGTGTTGTGAAGAAGATGTTGATGAAAAAGATTGTATTATTTGGAGGCAAAGGAGGACGATTACTAATCTGGAAAATGTAGTGAAGGGTTTGCAGAAGAAGATGAAATTGTTGGTTGTAGTGAAGGGTGTTGTACTGATCCTTGTGCTTTTGTGGACGTGTTTCGCTTTATGGTGTTAGGTGGGGAAAATAGGTTAGGTTTCTATGTTTTGTTGTAATGTCTTGGTTGGTTGAAAGAAGTAGTTTGACAATGTAAACCTTGAACTATTTTGGTTCAGTCATCCAATGTATTATGACCATTGTGTATTTTAATGACTTTAATACAGTGCACAATGTTTGAATAAGTTCCTGGCATGGTTTAAAAATGTTCATAATGGTCTCATATTTAAGTTTAAATTGTTTATTATAGTCCATATTGTATACAATGATGACAGGGCCATAGTCCATATTTAAGTTAAATTGTTTATTATAATCCATGTTTAAAATAACATTCTGAAAGGTGAATGCATGAAAGAACTTAAGTTAATTAAAGCAAATGAAAGTACATAAAAGTACATCAAAATACATGATCAAAATATTGAATTGAAGTTGAAATTGTAGCACCATAGTACATCACCATCATAGTGAGCTACAAAACATCACAATCTCAAAGTGAATTACAAAACATCACAATCTCAAAGTCAACAACTTAACATCACAATCAGAGTACATAATAACTTAACAAATCATTTAAGTATTTTTTTCTTTTGCAATCTAATTTTTTTCCTCAACGTTGGTGGATGGGATGCTAGAGGACTTGGTGGTGCCTGTGATGGTCCAGGGGATTGGGTACTTGGTGGTGGCTGTGATGGTCCAGGGGATTGGGTACTTGGTGGTGGCTGTGATTGTCTAGAGGATTGTGTACTTGGTGGTGCCTGTGATGATCCAGGGGATTGGGTACTTGGTGGTGGCTGTGATGGTTGATTTTCTGTTGTTTTTGTTGGCTGAGGACGTAAAGGACAGTTGTTTTTGTTGTGGCCCCTCTGACGGCATATGCTACATTTCTTGACGTGTCCACCAACACGTATTTGAGTGTTATCTTTAGTGAGCTCCCATGCCTCCAACCTCCTTTTTTTCTTGGGCCTCCTAGGTAACTTCCTCTTAACTGGTGGCAGTACATCATGATAAGGCGTTCTTTCCCATAGCAAATGGTCATTGACAGGGTAAATTATGGAGGCATAGACTTCTTCATATGTCGATCTTCTAAAGCACGTAGGTATAAAATCTTCTGGGTCTAAACTTGAGTAATTCATTGCTGCAATTGCATGACAACATGGGATGCCACTTATCAGCCACTTTCTGCACGCTACAATCATGAGTGTCCAAGTCCACCTTGAACTTGTTGTCAATGGCTGAACTGTGGCTAACCTTAAATATCTTTCCAGCAGACCAACTAAAATAAATAAAAGGACGTCAAGCAATGAAGATTATTGAGAAATGTATTTCAACTTAAATGAGAATATTACCTTGGAACCCAGAATTTTGATAACTTTGATTCGTTTAGAAGTCACTTTTTTATCTTTGGGCATATTGTGAAATTCATACTTGCCACCTTGGTTCTGTTGGTGGCCCATCGTTTCATCAGATAAACTTTTATTTCCTCGAGCATGGTGATAATTGGCTGTTCTCTAGCATGCAGAAGAACACTGTTGAAAGCTTCATTGATGTTGTTATCTAGGCTATCACACATTGCTTGACCCGTGAAGCGCGATCTTGACCAAAACCTGTTACACAAAAACTTCCAATATTTATTACCATACATCATGTGACTGAAATGTGCATGTAAACAACAATGGGTTACCTTGGGGGAATGCCTATTAGGTATTTGTATGCTTCGACATTCACTTCTTTAATTTTCAGCATTTCTCTTTCTCAAGTCTCGGGATATGTGCTTGTGGCAGTCCTCCACATCATATTCTTTAATTTTGACCACTAAATCTTTTCCTGAAGTTTGAATGCATGTGCCTCAGGCAGAATCTTTGTTCTGCCTTAGGCAGAAGCTCCTGGATAGCTTGTACTAACCCTTGCCCACATGAAATTATTATTATAACATACACCTTAACAAACCATAAAGTATATTATTGAAACATACACGTTACATTTACCTTTTGTTGGTTATACATCCACGTGCACCTCCCACATACTTCATTTCCCCCTAGGTCTTCAATTAGTATCTGCAAAAACCAGGTCCAAGTCTCTTTGTTTTCCACTTCTACAACTGCATAGGCTAGTGGTAGTATTTGCTCGTTTGGGTCTCTACCAACAACAGTAAGCACCTCCCCCTTATACTGACCTTTCATAAAACACTAATCTAAACATACAATGGGCCTACAACTCATGAAATTGTCTTTACAAGCTTTGAGACAAACATATATTCTTCGGAAGATTGGTTCACCATTATCACCGTCAACTTTAATCTTCACTGTTGACCCTGGGTTACACCTCAACACCTCATGTCCATAGTCATAGATCCTTTTAAACTATTTTTTGTAATCTACTTCCAGTTGTCGGGATGCAATCAACTTTGCCCTCCTTGCCTTGGAAATTGACACATTCGTATTCCATTTCCTTAATGCTTTACTACGTATGTCTTTCACTTTTAAATTAGGATTGTCAATTAAAGACTTATCAATCTCCTGACTCAACCACTTAGCATTCATCATTTTAATGTTAAGTTTCCTACTACACGTATGGGTGTCAATAATCTTCCTCAATTGCCAAATTTTACGTGATGGCAAATACCCACAATAAGCCACCCATGGGCACTTTCTTTGGCCACCCATGCATCTGACCCTCACCCTACGTTTATCATTTTTCACAAATTTTAGAGCCCTCCCAGCATGAACAACATACCTTCGTACGACATCCTTAAAGTCATCCTTATCAGTAAATGTGGTGCCCACTTGCCACCTATAATCTGCCATTGATTTCTGTTTTACATACTTTGAAAAGGGACCACCATATACTCTATCTTTGATGTCATCCTCATCACTTCCACTATTTTGTGGCGTTAAGAGCACATCAGACTCCCATTCACCATCTGACAAACCCCTTCCAATTGGTTGTGCTTCATCATCACTTTCTTCATCCACGTATTCATCACCACTCAGATCCTCTATTCCAGGTTCATCCTCACTGTCGACTTCTTCTTCTTCACTGTCAACTTCTTCTTGACTTTGAACATCACTGTCAACTACCACTTCTTCATTTACAACCTCAACTCGACCCTCAACACACTCATTCTCAACCTCAAAAGGAGCCTTAACACCCTCAGTATCAACCTCAGCTCCACCCTTATTCTCAACCTCCACTGCTCCTTCCATATGAACCTCAACTCCAACATCATTGTCAACTGCCACTTCTTCTTTCTCAACCTCATCTCGACCTTCACACCAATTCTCAACCTCAAATGGAGCCTCAACACCAACACCCTCAGTATCAACCTCAGCTCCACCCTCATTCTCAACCTCCACTGCTCCTTCCATATGAACCTCAACTCCAACATCACTGTCAACTGCCACTTCTTCTTTCTTAACCTCATCTGGACCTTCACACTCATTCTCAACCTCAAATGGAGCCTCAACACCAACACCCTCAATATCAACCTCAGTTCCACCCTCATTCTCAACCTCAACTCCAATATCACTGTCAACTACCGGTTCTTCTTTCTCAACCTCAAGTCTACCCTCAACACACTCATTCTCAAGCTGAAATGGAGCCTCAACACCCTTACTATGAACCTCAACTCCACCCTCATTATCAATATCCAATCCATCCTCAATAGCCTTATGTTGTTCGACTTCTTCGTCCCCAACCCCACTACCCTCACCACTGTCTGCAGGTCCTTCACATAAGTACAACACATCATTGACATCATTTTCTACTACCTCTGGATTGTCCACCCCATGTACAACATACAGGTTTACTTTTCCTAAATAATGAGCCACCTTCAGCATGTTCATAGCTCCTTTATCATCATACAACTTGTGTAATACATGTTGAACACTGCAAAATAATTATGCTACTTGCATGTAACCCAGGTGCTTAAGTGAACCTACTATTCCAAAATAACACCATTTGTCGGGGTCAACCTCCCAATATGTTATCTCCCCACCTATATACTTAAATGGCACGTCTTTTATCAAGGTCCCACCGTGGTGGACCACTACTTGAAACCTCTCATCAGACATCTCAACCCTAACCCTACAAATGCAAACGGGGACCACTACATTAAGTTAAAGAACGACCTATGGGACCACTATCTACCCTAATAACGCGACAACTTTTCCCATATAACAATTTTACCCCATACTTAAACCCCCCACAATGCGACAACATTCATAAACAAATATTTCACGAATTCACAAAATTGACAGAACAGAAACACTTACCTCAGTTACGCTTTTCAATTCGCAATGTTAGGACAACCCTCCAATTTCAACTTCGATCTTTACTAGAAAGTGATAATCCCAAATCGCGACTTCAAATGGAACCCTAACCTCCCCTCTTTTTTTAACCCCTCTGTTAAACCCGTTGCAAAGCACTTGCCACATGTTGAAATTACTTTTTCCCATTTTCTAATTTACACGTCAATAAATCTCACACTGCCACATTGCTAATGTTTATCCAGGGGGCACCAACACCGTTAGAAAATTGACGTCGTAACCAAAAAAGAGTCAATTGAACAGTTTTTTCAAAAGGTGGGATCAAAGATTACGGAAAAAAAAAAGATAAGACCATATTGAACACAATCCCCCAAACTAGGGACCAAAAGCGGTATTAAGCCTTGTTTTTGCCATGTAAACATATGTCCCTTTGTACAACAGAAACTTACGGTGAAAAAATAAATAAACCCTTTATTTATTTCCACATTAAGGAAATTGAATTCTGGTCAACTATTGACTTGACTTTGATTACGTAGTATTTACCATGAAGTTTGAACTTATATGTTCCTAATTATTTGTTATTTTTTATTTTTTTTTTTATATTTGCAAACTTTGACTATTTAGTAATTTGAATATGTAAATATATATATATCTAATTATACTTATTAATTAAATTTAAATAAATCATAACTTTGATTACAGAAAGTATTTATAATATGGTTATTTAGATATGTAAATGGAGTGAAAGAGAAGATTGTGGAAAACATTGAATAATCTATAAGGTGTAGGTAGAATTTCCTTTGTAAAAAAAATTATGAGAAAACCAAAGTATAACATACTATTATTGGAAGTGAAGGTTGAAGCATACATGCAACCTATTTGAGAAAAATTCCTTCTCCCTCATTTTTTTGTTTTCTTTTATTTCCTTAAGTCAAATGCATTAGTTAGTGTCTTCAATTATTATGTTTTCTTTCCTCAAGTTTTGAGACAATCTTTAGTGTTATATGAAGAGAAGCTTTATCATGAGAGATGTGATTTATCAAATTTAAGAGGATTGTTATAGTTTTTATAAGCAAATGGGGTACACAATCACAATGCACCACAAATATCTTATCCTTGCCTCTTAGAAAAGGACATCAAACCATTTTTACATAAATTCTCTTTCAATTCTTTATTTTTATTTTTTCACAATAATAAGAAATTGATGACAAATACATAAAATTAAATACAATTTTAACTTGTTTTGAAATTTTATAGCAAAGCTAACTGTTCCTGTTTACTCATTATTTATAAAAATAATGACAAAAACTAATGCATGACATAACAAACTAGTTGAGTTCAAAATATAGTGTAATCGAATTTACTACTAAACATCCTCTAATGATTTATTAATCCTCTTTTGGTGATTGATGAATACATCTTGACTAACTTCAACAGTTATCTAGAATGAATCTTTGGCAATGAAAATTTTCTCGTACACTTTTCAATTTTCTTACATACACAGAAAATCAGAGTTCATGGGTCCCAGTGACAGAAAATTCATAGGCAGAGACACACGTGTAAGAGTGAACGTGCATAGCCCAATGTATCAGCCTTACTGAGGGTGGCCCAATAATGTTGAGGCTGTCCACTTCCAGAATAGCAGACATAGCGATGTGGGACTAATATTTTAAATGTGAGGGTGAGAGCACGATTTGTGAAGATGAAATTAAGAAGGAAATGAAGGTCTTCAACGTTAAGTGAATGTGAAGGAATTTGACTGATGCCGGAAATGAAAAGAGGAAGGCATGTCAGGTCGACAACGACAACGACTTGGTTTTGCTTTGAGGCAACACAGAACACGTGATCATGGTCACTACTAGAGGCACAACATTGCCTTCAACAAAATGTCCTTTGAGAAATCAGAACACATGATTGTGTTATGACCTCGTGTGGAAAGGCATGTTCTATTTTAGGAGTATTCAACATCAAACCCAGGACGAATACATTAATTGCTTACTAGTAGTATCCAGGTGCATTAAATTTACTCCTCACCCCCACATATTTATGTGAAATCTCACTTTTTCTCATACTTCTTTTTCTGGGAGGGTAATGTGTATGGTATGCTAATAAAAGCTGGTGTTTTGATTGTATCTTTTTGTCTTTCACCCAAGTTATAGAATCTGAGTGATGACAGTGTTAATTACTGTACATAAAACATCGTATGGAATTTGAGGTTATTGGGAGAAGGAATATTTTAACAACATAGGAAGAAGGGACAAAAGACAGTGTCGTCTGTATTCTATAACCATAGTGTACATGAGTCAGCTTGTTGAAGCAGAATAATTAATGGTGGTTTAGTGATCATGATGATGATCAATGAATCATGTCAACCATGACTTGGACTTAAAAACTCTAGCATACTTATTATTGAGAAATGATTAGACTTACAATACTTCATCCACCGACTGGTTTAGTATTTTATTTGACCTATAAGTTGGCAGATTAACAATGGTTAGGCCTATAACATATTGTGTAACTGTCATTAAGAATGTCTTTATCTGCTGACAAGTTGCAACAATCAATGTATTTTACATTATCAGCATTGGTGTGTGATTTGTTTTTTTATGGATAGAAGGGGTTTCCATTGATGTGGTATTTAAATATGCAAAAGAAAATAAAACAAAATAGAAGATAAGAAACATTGTAGCAAAGTTGATGCAGACACATCCCACAAAAGAGATAGGCATTGACGATGGGGCGACAAGGATGACCCTTGGTCAGTAATAGTGGATGAGTAGTCCCTCTCAAGCGTGTTTGGCAAAGGAGACAGGCTCATGGGTGTAACTTTGTCATCTTAGGTGGATGGTGGCACATGTCCCAAAGCTTCAATCAGAGGCCAGAAAAACAAAAGTCATCTACCACAATTTTTCTTCCTTCATATCTTCAAATCCTTCCCCTATATATATGGTTCAGTCTTCCCCTTGAGTGTTCAGACAGCAAGAAAAAACTTTAAGGAGAGAAGAAATGGCAGGCAGTGTATTCTCAATTAGGAGTTCAAAGCTTCGATCATGGGGGAGGTGTTCCAAACAAGTTCGCCAGCAGAGGACACGGCTTTACATAATCTGGAGATGCACTGTGTTACTCTTGTGCTGGCACGATTGAAGTTGAAGAAATGGAAGAACTAGAGTAGAGCTTTGTTCAAGCAGAAGTTGGGGTTCCATTTTTGCTGAACACGAACATGTGAGAGTTGTATTGCAAAAAATGGAGAGTTTAGGGGGTACGTAGAGTAGGCAACTAATAAAGGGGCTATATGAAGCAGAAGTTCCTTCTCAACATGTAAATTTAGAAACTATAGCCTGTTTATAATTCAAAATTAAGACACATCTCAGCCTCTCATGTTTGGTGTTTTTTATATCACACACACTGACATATAAGCATTGCCTTTGCTTTTTAGTTTTATCACTTCTGCGTCAACTGACTGGTACTGAATTTTCTGGAGTAAAAAGTTTCAATCTCTTATTAATATCATTCTGAAACTGTGTAGTCGACTTATTCAGAACATGACCTATTTAAGAGAACATAGCTCCATTCTTCTTTCTGTCAAAAACATGATAGCTTCTTTGTCAATTGATGATGACATGACCCACTTCACGATCATGCTGCTGTAGAAAATCTCATCTTAAATCACTTCTTTCTTTGTCTATAGAAATTGTTTTATGTCTTTTGGATTCTGTCTGTATTCAATCTATTCTTCTTTGACTAAGGATGTCTTCAATTCAGTCTTTCTTTTGTTTGTTGCAGAAGGCAAACTAATTCATAGAAGAACAAAAAGGATTAATTTTCCAACATATATCCTATATACACTGATGATGATGATGATGGTGATGTGTTGATTTTCTATCATGGAACAGATGAAATGCTAACAACTTCCACCAACTTTTTATTCCTGTGAAAAGAATTTTGGTCAAGTAATTAGCAAATCTAAGTCAAAGTAATTGTTACTAGACAAGTTTCACACTTTCATTTCTCTATTAAACTTAACAATTCTACAAATTATTATTTTATTTGTATTTATTATTATTTGAATATAATATTTTATTGTAAAATGTAGTTATCAGAAGAATGTAGATGAAACGAGTGAGTGTTAAAAGAATATTTTCTCTTTACTAAGGAAAAGACATTTCTCATACATAACTAATAAAATTAAATGTAATTTGGCAAATGGAAAATGTCTCACCCTCTTGGTCATGAGTTGGTCTAACAGTTAAAAATGGCTTTACTCTTTATTTTTTAACTAGGGAATGAATGTGAGAAATGGAAAAAGAAGAAAATGAGGAGTGAAATAAAGAAAAATAAAATTGTGAATGATTTAATTGATATAATATATTAAAAAATATAAAATGATAAATTTATTAAATAGTATATTATAATTTTATTATTGTTAATATTAATAATAATTATTATTATTTTAATTACTTTTTCTTTTATTATTGTTTATTATTTTGAATTTTTAAATACTTTATTATTATTTTAATGTTATTAATGTTTTATTATTATTATTATTTTATTATGTTATAAAACATAAGAAAGAATGCTTCATTCAACATCCCTTGCACACTTAGGATTACTCCACCATTGGAACACCACATCACAATATGATTATACTATAGCAACATATGCATCATAGTCAATCCTAAAGATAACAAATCACATAATCAATTACTCCTACATGGATTATGTGAAAAAACAAAAAACAGACAAAAAACACATGCTGTAACATGTCAGAGTGCTCATATGTAAAGAATATATTTTTTATTTAATTATGCAGAAAAATGTGGGGTAAATATATGAATTGTTAATATTTGGTGTATATTTTTTATTCTTTCTCTTCAATTCACCTCTTTCTCCATACTTACCAAAAACAAAACATCTGAACTTTTATCTCCTCACATTTATCTGCACACCGATGGACACAAACAGAAAAACATTATTGCCTTAAGAAAAATAAATTAAAGATAAAAAAGCTTTTATGAAAAAAAGAAACTCAAAGAAAGATATTTAATTTAAAGAATAATGCCTTTTGAGTTTTTTTAATTTTTTTTAATAAAAGTGCTTTTATCTTTAATTTATTATTTTTAATATCTTTAGTTTTAATTTGAATTTTAATATTTTAAAAAATAATTAAAAAATATTACACTGCATTATAAAGTATTTATCATAAATTAAAATATAATTATATATTAAAACAACATTTATTTATTATAACTTTTTAATTAAAATTTATATATTTAGAGGTATCTACTTATTATAAATGTTAGTTACATAAAACAAACATTTATGATGTATAATGTCCATGTTAAAATTCTAGTTAAATCTGCTTTATTCTATAGAATAGAAAAGTTATTTAACATTTATTTTTCATATTAAACATTTGTAAAGTGTTAGTTGTTACACAAATCTAGAACAATTGATAAGGGCAACATATATAGAGATTTTGTCACATATGAGAGAGCAACCATAACTTTAACTTTCAATAAAATATATAGAAAATTAATTGGTGATGGAATGGAACATGATGACACACAAAACATAAGTAGCAAAGAGCCAAACAGTAGAAAATCTGAAAAACACAGATGTTTCTAAAAAGAAAACCTTTTCTTTGGTCAGACACGTGAACTGGTAGTGTATGTAAAAACCTAACGCGCAAAAAAAGAGCGCTTTTACGTTTCCTCCAACATTATTTACTCCCATTCTCTTTTTTTTTTTTGGCTTCATGTCAGAGCTTGAAAAAACTTAATTGGTTGCCAAAATTTTATACAAATTTCATGTTTATACTTTTTTTTCTCCTAAATATCACTGTTTTAATTGTAAAATTTATTATCTTGACATCCATACAGTTTAAAAAACAATGACAATGACAATGACAGGGTTTAAATCCAGATCATAGCGTCTATTGTCGAGGGTAGCTGCTTCCTGCACTTGCATATGTTTTTCATACAGTTCTACAAATTTTTAATTCTGAATTATGCAATTTGTGATAACTTATTTTTATTTTAAAATGAATAATTCAAAATGTAAAAAAATTATTTCTGTAACAACTTAATTTTTTTCCATAACATTTGTCAATTTAGTAATGTCCTATTTTAGTCTTTTTTCATAGTATTGTTAAATTTTCATGCATGTATATTGCACATGTAAATAAGATTGTCAAAATAAATCGTTGAAGTAAACATAAATATTACATAAATAGTAGAAATAAACAAAATATATAACAATGAAGTGTTATCGATATGAAGATGATCATCTCTACGGACATTGCGATTATTTCTACTGTTGGATGCATGCTTGTCAATCGGCGTACGATTTATTTATAGGACCTTGTTAGTACGATCTCATGTTATTGTATCCTCTGTGATATCACAACACAATATCATGGTTTGTAAGATACTAACAACACGTCTCATAGAATCTTGAAATGATAGTAACAAACAACACAAATAAACCATCATAAATATCATCTAAGACAAAAACAATTACTTTGATTACATACTAATAAACTAGAATCTGAGGGCAACCTACGATGAACTGGGACCTCATTTGGAATGTGTCGGCACAATCGTGGGGACAAGACTCTGTCGGTCATGGTCAAGGAAAGAATGAGGTACGGATGAGATACCCTCCTAAACCACGGTAAGTATCCCGCAACACAGGTAGATGGAGAATCGGCTTCAACGACATGGGTTATAGCATGCTCACATAGCGCAACCAACACCCATCAATGGTCACAACGTCTGCCTGTGGAACACTCTTTGGCAATAGTGGGATCATTTGATCATAACCAAATTGCCTCAACACGCGTTCTAGCAAATGTTGGTGATGCATCTCACCATTGTCTGATCCACCTGGAATACATATAAATCATGATAAATGGGAGAATAGCCTTGTGTGACTCGTATGGACACCAGATGATTGCATCGTACATCAATCCATCCAAATATGACCTCCCTTCCACTAGACTTCACCCTTGCCTCAAAGCTACCTACCGTGATGCCTGAGGATTATTTTTGTCATGAGTCGACGACAATTTCCTCCTTCCTATATTAGGAAAGTGTTCATAATTCCAACTCTACAAAAATATTACTTAAATTGTGTTATACATTCCAAAAATATATCAAAACAAAATGCAACACAAATTGATACCTATAGAAGAGTGGAATATTAAGCTATTTGGATCGTGTCAATAAAATTGATATCCCCAAGCTATTCATACGTATTGGCAAGTTCAGCGGCGCCTCAAGCATATCAGCCGCAATCTTGCAAGTCTCTAAACAAAAATAGGTACGGGACATGTATCAGAGTGTCACTCTTATTCGTAAAAATTATGCATCCAACCAGATAGAACGGGTATGCACGTGTCGCACACTCCTAGTGTTGTTGCTCATATCATAACACTTCTCACACTAAGCTTAACTTTGGGACCACATGTCTGTGCCAGCTGCAGCCCTAGCACAGTCTACACCTAATAGATCTATAAGAAGATTTCGAGCCTCCCCAAATTCTAATGACTTGATCTCACAGCAGTGGCCCAAAATAGGTAGGTGAAGCATATTGTTCACGTCATCTAGTGTGACGGTCATCTCGCCTATTGGGAGATGGAAAGTATTAATCTCAAAGTGTCACCTTTAAGCAAATGCCAAGATCAATCTCCTATCTTCTTAGTCGTAGGATAGGTTCACTAAGGGCATCAGACAAAAATCAAGACAAAAGACTTAATTACCTTATGATATAATCTGAACTTGTTAACTTTTTTGTCATCGGGAGATCACCTTAATCCCCCATCGATCTTACATAACAATAACAAAATATATATAACAAAAAATAAATAGAACCAACTAAGTAGCAATTAAAATTTAAGTTTTGTACTAACTTAGTCTTGCCATAAGACAAATGCAACATGCTGTGTATAATGGATCAACAATGATGTGTTCTATAGACCTCTTGGGAATCCACCTTCTCCATCTTCTTATCGAGCAACATCCTCCTACTCAACAACATAGTCCTACTGGTCTTCACTAATAGAATGCTCTTTAATCACATCAACATCAACTTCTTGAGTTTATGCTCTACGAATTAGGTCTTCTTCTTGTTTCACCCTGTTATAAACTCTCACCATGATATATATATAAACACACCTCTTATTCTAGCCATCTTTCTTAACCAAAATATATAAAATCACAAAAATTAAAATAACCATAAAACTATAACATTAATAACTACTACAAAGATAGAAAATTCAAATAAAAATAACAAAAATCATTAAACAAATAAAAAACAATTACAAAACTAAAAAAGTAACAAAAAACAATATAACATAAACAATTAAAAAATTTTAACATAACTACTACAATTTCAAATAAAAACAGCGCATAAATAAAAAATACAAATAAAACTAATTACTAAATTAAGTTTATACAAAAAAAATATATAAAATTACAGAATTAAAATAACCATCAAATTTTAACATTAATAATTAAAATAAAATATTAAAAAAATACAGAAAATTCAAATAAAAAAAACAAATCTCATCAACAAATCAAAACAATTAAAAAATTAAAAAAAAATACAAAAATAACATAAACAATTAAAAAATTAACATAATTACTACAATTAATAAAAACAACATAAATAAAAATACAAATGAAAAAATTAATAAATTAAATTTATACAAAAAATTAGAAAAATTTGTTAAAGTTCAAATAACAAAAAAAAGCCTTAAATTACAAATAAAGAAAGTTTCAAAATAAAAATAAAAACCAACAATTGATTTAATTCAATAATTTAACAAATTTTGTAAAATTTCAAATATTTAAAAAAATAAATTAAATTACACATTAAAAACAATTGCAAAATTTAAAATAACCAACAAAAATTAAACAATTAAAAACAAAAAAACAAAACAAAAATCATACAATTTCAATTAAAAAACAAAAATTAAATATTTTAAAATTAAAAAACAAATTATAAAATAAACAATTAAAATATATTAAAAAATCATACAATTTAAAATAACAAAATAAACAAAAATTATATAACAAAAAAATAATTTCAAATTTTATAAAGCAAACAAAATAAAAAATAAAAAATTAAGAATAACTAAAAAATTTCATTAAATTTATAATAAAAATATAAAATCATAATAAATAATCAATTTTGCACAATCGAAATAAAACAAAAAAACAGAAAAAAATTAACAAAATTTAACAAAATTCCAAAAAATTGAATTAAAAAATAACAAAAATTAAATCACAACTAAATACAATTGAAATATTTAAAAAAAATCAACTAATATTAAATTAAACAATTATAAACAAATAAAAAAATCATATAATTTAAAACAACAATAAAAAAATTATTTTAATAACAATTACTAAATATTGCAAATTTAATAAAACAGACAAAACATAAAATTAACAATTAAAATTAAGTAACAAAAAACATACAATTTAAAATAACAATTAAAACAAAAAGTATACAAAATATTAAACAATTACAAAATTATATAAAAAGATAGACAAATTACAATTAATATTTAAAACATATCATAAAACAAAACTTAAAAAAAATAAAAAAAATATTAAATGTATCACAAAAGTTAATTTGCAATCGTCCAAGCCTTAAGGGTATGTTCACTTGAGAGTGACACACTGTTTAGGAAGATTGGAGAGCGAGGATTGGAAGGTAATACCGTGTTCACTTGAGGTGATTACCACATAACGAATTGCAACGATTTGCGGGATTCATGCACTGTTCAATCACTCGCATATGAGAAGAGATTTCGAGGGATGAAACGAGCTTTCTCTAAAATGCCCCTCTTCTTCAAATAAATTTCCATCAGACTACGCACTTTTATTTTGTTAATGTTCCCAATTAAGAGGCATTTTTGCAGCGTGGTACATGAAGAAGGTGACGTTGCTGGAAGATGAAGAAAGGAGGTGAAGCTGACGAGAAGTTGTGGTTGGAGCTAGAGAAGACAATGAAGAAGCGTGTATTCGGTTACATATGGAGGCGTATTTGGTTAAATCAGATGAACAAGAAGAACGGGCAGTGTGTATCCGGTTACACCACTGTCGTATTCGGATACACCATGAAGAAGAAGAACGCCCCACCTGTGTATCCGGTTACACCCATTCATGTATCCGGTTACAGCCTTCAAGAAGAAGAAGAAGAACGCGTTATCTGTTACAGCATTCACGTATCCGGTTACAGCCATGAAGCAGAAGAAGCGAAGTGAAGCTGTATCTGATTCCAGGTGTGGTTGAATGATAAGAACAAGGGTGGGGCAGAGCTAGCGGCACCGAAAATTGAAGACGCAACGGAGGTAGGGTTTGTGGCAGCGTTGAAGGGAGAGGAGGATCCGAACGAGAATGCGGGGGTGGAGGATGAGACAAATGAAAATGGAGAAGAGGAAGAGGAAGAAGAAGAAGAAGGGTTTGTGAAGGAAAAGGAAGACGAAGATTGAGTTGAAGAAAGGGTAGAAGATCCGAATGATGTCTTTCACGACGTCGTTTCGCTCTACGCTTCTATGCGCAAGCGCAACACCGTTGTCCCCGATAACTTTACCTTCCCCTTCGTCCTCAAAGCCTGCGCCAGGCTCAAAAACACCCACCTGGGTCTCACCCTTCACTCTCTCGTTAACAAAACAGGTTTCGAAAATGACGTGTTTGTTAATATTGGCCTAGTTTGTTTCTACTCCAAAAACGGGTTTTTAAGTCATGCAGGCGGGGTGTTTGATGAAATTCCTGAAAAAAATGTTGTCTCTTGGACTGCCATCATTTGTGGGTACATTGAGTTTGGTTATTGTGAGGAGGCAGTTGGATTATTTAGAGGGTTGTTGGAAATGGTGTGAGACCGGATAGTTTTACGTTGGTTCTTACTCCATATTATTTACACACTTAGGTGTAAGATAAGTGGCTTTTCTTATTACATTTATTAAAGTATATATTATTTGTTTCATTCCTAATAGACAAAGACATTGTTTTTGTTTAATTAGTTTCCTTGGTGATTGATTTTGTCTATTGTAGTGACTGAGTTTTTCTTTTTAATGTAGATATTTTCTGAGTTTGATCTGGTTCCAATAGCAAGTGCTTCCCTTGCACAAGTTCATGTAGCTCGCATGCATGATGGACAAAAGTTGCTGTCAAGGTTCTGCTTGTTGCTAATATTTTGTTATATGTGCAAAGAGCATTTTGAATCAGTTTGATTCTATGTCAGTCTTAATGCTTTATTTTAATTATCGCACAAGTCTATAAAATTAATAAATCTCAGTTCCATAATAAATAAATTTATATTACTTAAAATTAAATTATATTACAAACAAGTACTACATTTAAAAAAAAAACTCATTTCACTAAAGTATAATTTAATTAAATTTTTAAAATTATTTTTAATAATTATTTCAAATTTTTAATTTTTAATAAATATTTTTACAATTAAATATAACATTAACAAATATCATTTTATATTACTTTAATACCTAAGGGTATTTTGATAATCTTCAATTTCTACCAATTAAACAATTTTTTTAAATAAGTCACATCACTCCAAATCACCAATTCCTCTCCTCTATCGATCTCTTCATACGTCACTCCAAATCACCAATCCAATCCATATTTCAATTAACACATTTTTCTCTTCCTCTATCGATCTCTTCATGCATCAGTCTAAATAACTAATCCAATTCACATTTCAATTAAAACATTGCAATCAGAAAGGAGAAGAAAGAAAGGAGAGATACTTCTGCCGAGACGAAGAATGCATTTGCTACACGAGAAAGATGAGATACTACACCATTGCACCACCAATAGCACGCCACACACTACAATAATCATCGGCAACCAGCGACATTCCAAGCCATGCACCGATAATAGAGTCGAGGAAGACGAATGAAAATGAAGAAGAAGGAGAAGATCTAAAAGAACAATGAGACATGGAGGTCTCACAGTAACAATATAAAGGTGGAGGTATAAGCTCCTAGGATTCTTTTAGAAAAGGAAATATTAATATCAGAAGGTATAATAATACTTGTAGAAGTTTACTAATTTATTTCCTATAATCAAATCAAACTACTAGTAAAACGATTACACAAATTTCTTTTAACACTTATTTTCAATCAAACAATTCAATGCTCAATTTATACAGGGGTTCCTCCCGTCACTTCCCCGTTTCCACCCTCCACCTCTCCAATTTTTTTTAATTTTTTTTATTACAAAAGTAACATTTTTATTATTATTTTATTTTATTTTACTTTTAACCCTATTAAATTAAAAATCCTAAATTTCTACTTGGTAACAGCACCCCACCTCTCCTTCTTTATCTCTCCTTTCGGATTCTCACAGGAAAATTCATATCCGTTTCCTTTTCTTAAACTCTTACTTTTCTTTCATTCTCTCAGTCCACTCTAACTCCCCCGGCCCCTCTAACTTCCCCGTCCTCCGTCTCAGTGGTAGGATCAAACCCTTTTGTCGCTTGCCATAAGGTAACAACACCCTAAGTCATCTCGTAAGGTCTTCAGTTGATCAAGAACACATTTCATGATGTCATGTTCTTCAATTTTCATGCTAATCTCCCTCGATGACTGTACTGTAAAGAAATAACTTGCTCTATGACGTTATCAACATATTTTTCTTGTATAGAGACATAATCCGTCATATTTGAGGATCCCCGTGCAACAAGGAAAGAGAAGAAGTGACAGCATTCACCTTATTCAAACAGTTCCTTACATCTTGACAACATTTGTCAGATTTTAGTAAAACGCTATCATATATAACCGATCCCATTTTCTTCAACACAAGATTCATAAGTTCATGGCACCAGTCCAACATGAAAAAACAAGGTACAACGTCGGAGGCTTAATTGAAGTTTCAGAGCCTTTGTAGTTCTGTCAATTTACCAGCGTCACCGTAGAAAAAGACTCTATCTTTTGTCTCGTTATTAGAGCAAGATGACTCGTTCTAAAGCCAACTCGAAGAACCAGCATGTCATTGACTTTAAGAAAATAAGGCAAAAGGTTGAGAGGAAACTGCCACCACCTAAGAATACAACAAATATTGAGATTAAATCTAAAACAATTGTTCTGCCGGAACAAAGTGTGGCAGCAAAGAAGACTGGTTTGGCTATAAACTGCGGAAGATCCGTTCGGCAATATTGATATCCTTTGACGGATATTGACATTCGTTGAAAATCCAACGGATCTTCATTTCCGTTGCTCTATTTCCATTGAAGATTCAACTGTTCTCCATTTTCGTTGAAGATCCAACGAACGAGAAAGAAGCAAAAAACGTAGAAACTGAAAGGGGGGACTTTGAACTTGAAAAAGAGATTAAGAGAGGCAAGAAAAAGAGAGGAGGAGAGAAAATCCCAAAGCTGAAGGTTGGGGGTGGGGTGCTGCAGCACTTAAGTAAAAGGAAATGGGGATTAAGGTTTTAAAAAGTGTGGGGGTGGAAAGGGGGGCAAGAGAAAAAGAAGAAATTGTGCAGCTAGGGGAGGTGGGGATATTGCGGCACAGTAAGAGGGTTTTAGAAAAAAAGATATTAGGGTTTAAAAAAAAAGTAAAAGTTAAAAAATAAAAGTAAAATCATTTTTACTAAACACTATTTTAGTAAAATGGAGAAATTTGGGGAGGTGGAGGGAGAAATTGGAGAGGTGGAGGAAGTAACCCTCATTTATATATTATTATTTTCCTTTTATTTTTTCTTCCACACATCCAAAAACAAGGCCCATGTGAGTTCTTCTGTAATTAAATGAAGATAAAAGATATGGGAATAATTATTGCAGGTGACAGAAGAAATCAAGTAATTCTCAACGACGTTTTATATACAAAATTTGCATAACAAAGAAAACCGAACCTCGAGTACAATATAGCAAAAATATCCAGATCACAACTAATGAGTGGCATCCCAGGATTCTAAGGTTTATTTTTTTGTATAAACAAGCAAGAAGTAGTTGTTTTCCCCCTCAGTAAACTCCAGAATTCAGCTCAGCATCTTTCTCAAAAATGTCCCATCCATCATCAAGAAGAGCATTTTGATAAGCTTTTGATTTTTCCTCGTCGTGTCCACTTTTGGGAGAAAGGCTTTCACTTGTCTTACTTCTTTCAGATGAATCACCATGCACAGAACCTACATCAGATGCCGCCGTTTTGTGGGACGTACCTGATGAAGCTAACTTGCAACTGGTCTGACTTGAGGTGAAGGATTCACTCAATGGAAGATTTGCATCAAATCTCTCTTTCAGGAGCCTAATATCCTCACAAATAACTGAAATTTCAAGTTAAATGAAAATTAAACATATTAGAATAGAAAGTACAAAAATATTACAACTACAAAACGCCAATTGATAACATAGTACACTGATATGCATGTTGAAGGAAGAAAGGAAAGACTATTCAAGTCCTAGTAAAAGATTGAAACAACAATTTCAGGGAAATGGTGTCAAACAAAATGCCCTCTAGTACGACAATGACCATTTAAAAATATAACGTAATGGTCATAATCTAATAATCTGGAATCTACAGTAATTTCCAAAAAGAAATAATATTTAACAGCTTAGAGAATTGGATTGAAAGATATAAATACCGTAAACAAGCAGAAAAATGCAACTATGTTCAGACAGAAAAACAACTTACTGCAATATATCAACAACCTGCCCTCGATCCATAAGGAACTCCCGTAACTGCAGAGATTAAAAGGTGGAAATAAAAAATCATAAAATATCAGAAGAAACTTCTCTAAAATAAATAAGGGTGTACCATTCCTTAATATAATTTGCGAATTATGATCTTAAACCACCAAAGATATGGGCGGATAAACCCTAGTTCACTTTAAAAACAAAGTCACTTAGTGGTGCTTTGCCCAAAATATTACATGAAGAATAAATGCAATGGTTCAGAAGCACAAGAAACACAAGTAACCTTCGAATTCTCTTCTGCCTCCTGTTTTAGTCTTTCTGATTCATGTAGTACCTTCTCCACCAGTTTTTCCTGTTCAGCAAGAGCCCTTTGTGCAGATTCGGTCTTTTCCAGCTTTTCGTTCTCAGCTGCTTTCCTGAATTCTTCAGCTGCAGCTAGTCGTGCTTCAAGAACTCGGCGCATCTGGAAGCCAGAATAAGGAAATGAACTAAATAAAATGCTAGCAATTTTACTTCTTAATCATCAAGTTAAGCAATCCAATTTCACAAACGAATAATTTTTAAACATGAACAAAATTTTTAAATCACATGCCTTCCTTAGACATTATGTTGTAGTAGAGAAGACTGATTATTACAATAGTTAGGAAGGTGTTTAAGGTATTCTGAAATGCAGAAATACGTCCAGCAAAGGTATGATGATTAAATTTCTAATACACAAGCTAAACTAAAGTGTAAAGCACCTCATTGAGTATCGCAAGAGACTTATCCCTTTCATCAGACAAGCTGAGTAGGCGTGATTGAAGTTCCTTCAGTTCAGTTGCCAGAATTGCTTTTTCCCCATACACTTCTCCCGCATGCTGCAAGAACAAGTTGACAATAAATATTTTTTGCTCGTCTCATACTAAAAACTAAAATGCAAAAGACTGAATTTTAACAACCATGTCATTTGCTTCTTTAGCTTGTTCCAGAACTGTTTTATAACCTTCTACCCTGGCCAGAATGTTAGACCCTCCAGTAGCAGCATCCATGCTGGCCTGCTCTGCAGCTAGCTCCTGAAGTTGAACAGCCCTCATCAAGTTGATAAGAGATTCCATTGATGAAAACAAGGTTTTCTGCATCAATGTTAAATAATGTTAAGATGTCACAGGTATTAAAGTTACCCCCAAACTATAAGCATATCATTCCATATTAACAAGGCTAATACATTGCTATGATATCTACTCTATTGCTTAATCATTCAGTACAACAGAAATCATTTCAAAGTCATCTTCATAACCTCTGCCACATGATATATTGTTATAAAGCTAGTATTTCTAACATCCAAATATGAAATCTAGGACTACTAATACCTTGTTACTTTTGGCATCATCGATGATTTCCTCAAGCAGATCAATTCTGCAAACTTGACTATATTGGCTAACTTCATTCTTTCCACCAATATCATCTTCAACATCACTAGGTTTGTCAACATCACTAGAAAAACCAGCATTGAATTCTGATTGAAGACTATCTTTAGAATTTAGTGTATTCCCTTGAGTAAGACAACCAGCTTGGACCTCATAACTTTCTACCTCAATCAAGTTAGTTTCACAATCCTCCGGTATGTGACCTGTAGTGGCATCATAATCATCAGCTGAAGGACCTACAAAATCTACCCATTCTTCATTTAAAGGGTTTCCAGTCCCATTTCCATTGTTATTAGTGGATGTAGCCCCCTTGCTATGGGAGCTATGCTCAGGTTCAGTCTCTTGACATATACCAGAAGAAATCAAGTTTTCAGACTCAACATCAACATGAGGTCGTCTCTGATAAATATTTTCATTACCTTCCTGAATAAAGCAATTTGATATCTCCATAGCAATCTTGCTTGAAATCTCTTCAATGAAATTATCTTTAACCTTCTGCAAAACATCTAGCTCTTTCATATCATCCATTCCAAGAAACTTTTCAGTAACACCGTTTGAATTACTGACATTTGACAATGTAGAATTGTCCAGAGCTTCATTCAAATCTGGTACCAATGAACAATCAGCTGGTTTGGTATATATAGAATGTGGGGCAGAAGAAGGCCCCGCATCTATGTCTTGAACAAGCTGACGGTGCCTCAGACTACTTCCTTCCTCCTCACTTTCAGCTAAATTTTAAATATGTCATGAGAGATATATTAGTAAACCAGACCAATGCAAACAAGGTAGAGAGTGATATAGAAATGAAAGTGCAAAAGAAGCAACTCCACCTTCAACATTCAGTGGAGCCCAATGGGCATTGTCCTGTGGAGGAGTTGCAAGAGGTAATTTTTTGGACATGAACGGTATGACTTCCGCAAGAACAATTCCAGCAGCAAGATCAGCATCCTTTGGGTGTTCAATAGCCACAGCTCTCAGTAACCTGGCATCAACCTGATCATAGAAAATAAATAAACTTCAGTTAGGGCTCAGTATGAATAACAAGTTTGACACGCTACCAGATTAGACATCTTTATAAATACTCTGATTGCAGAATGTTTGATTATTTATGTAATTATTGGCACCAGTAAGTTCATTCTCAAGCATATGTCAACTACCACGAGGAATTTCTTAACAGTTGAATAGAAACAATATCTATTCATCCAAATTATACATATTCATGAACTTAATGCTCAACTACAGAGTCCAATAATCTTTATTTTTATTTGATAAGTGTAATATTGGAATTGCAGATGAACTTCACAAATCAGAACTATAGTCCGAAAATCACTAGTAGATCACAGAGCAACCAATAGTTAATAATAATGTATTAATGTGCAATTACACTTTAGGGGAAAATAGTAAATAGCTATACCTGCGGAAATAACTCCTGCAAGCTTCTATAGACAGAATTGAAACCCATGATCAAGGTAGACAATCTGCAAAGCTTCAAAAAAGAAGAGATATTTCTTTTTAATATTGATATTTTAATTATATAAAAAACCAAACATGTAAGCCATTAAAACCTAAAAAGAAAGAAAATTAGGGATCGTGAATTATGAATAGAATTCATCGAAAAATGAAATTGAGGAACCCTAAGCCAGCTGTTCGGAAATGGAAAGTTAAAGGCTCTTTCTTCCGTCTACCCGCACACCCCTTTTCATTAATTTTTGCTAAACCCTTTGGCAAACGAAAACCGCTGGTTAATGGCAAAGTGAAAAACTCTGTCACTCAAGATACCAAAAATAAAAATAAAATAAAAACGTCGTCAAGATACCTTATTTTGAATAGGGCAAAGACGAGAGAAAGAAAATAAGAAAGAGAAAACAAAATGGAAGAAGAGGGAAGAATTGCGGGTGGAAGAGAAGAAGGAGAAGAGATGAGTGATCTTGACCAGTCAGTGTGAAAGTAGAATTGAATTGGGAAGCAAATGTAAATTCGCCAATTTCCTAATTTCTGGAAATGTGGAAAGTCACCAAGCTAAGCTATTGGATATTATTGTGATTTTCATCCAAATGGGGGGCTTTTAAGACCATATCCACACACGGAAATTTCATTATTTTTTTTTTCAGAAAATAAAAATAAAAATACTGTTACATGAAAAAAATTGAATCTGTTAATATATTAAAAAGATCTTTTTTTAAAAAATGATATACTTAAATAAATTATTAAGAAATAAATATTTTAATAGTATAGTACTTATTATATCCTTCCTCTTATACAATACTACCCAACTATATAGAAGTAAAATAATAACTTTTTTTATATTTTTTTCTATTCTCTCCATTAAATCTGAAAGTAAAATATAGTAAATATTAATAAGACAATTCCCAAAGGTTTTTGGAGGGTTTGTATTTTCTTAGTTTCCTTCTCCCGGAAGTTTCTTGGAAAGTAACATTCCCAGGGCTATTATGGCATTGGGTAATGGAAAATCAAAATGGGAATGTGAGTTGGAAATTTTTCATAACCTAATCAGATTGATAATGCCTTCTACGAGTTTAAATCTCATATTCAATAAAAAAATTCAAAATGAAATAATATATAAAAGTTCATAAATTATTACTTAAAACTTTTAGAAAGAAGGTGCTGCAATACTCTTTTCCATAAATTTACTAATGATTTATTTATAAATTTTTTTTAATATATATTTTCTTTAAAAATCCAACATTAATATTACTTTTATTAAAATACCTTTCTATAATTGTTTTTTTATTGAAATTTAGATCGTCTTGTTTTATTTTTTACCGTTGATCATATCCGAGTGTATTGATGACTATTGAAATTAAAACACAAAATAATCAAAAAAGAATAAAATGTTTTGAAATATGCAAAACAGAAAACAGAAAATGATAATATATGACTGACAACTGAAAAAGCAACAACTAATATGCCACCTAGAATTCCTAAGAAGGTGGCCTACAATAACAAATTCCATATAAAAAAGACATGACTTATTCAAAATAGAGAATTATTAAATAAATTTCAACAGTATTTGTAGAATTTTAATTTTGGAAAACAGATTATGAAATCCAATATATAAATAATAATAAAAATTACGTATATATTACAATTAATTAATTAAATATATTATATATTTTGTTGATATTTTTTATTAAGAGATATACCAAATAAAATTAAACTACTAAAATTTAATTATATATTCGGTAGCTAAATTAATAATTATATTTTCAGATATTATTAATCATTTTATACTAAATGAATATTGTTGAATAGGGGAGGATGACGATATTTTGACTCCATTTTTTAACAAACTTTTGATTCTGTATTGGTCTATGTCGAAAAGATTTTAAAAAATGAAAATGACATGGACATAGAATCTCATTTTTGCCACGAGGGTCCCACCCACAAGGGTCGCCGAAGCAGAACATGGATTCACGGACTTTGCACCGTTCACTGGATCCGCCGTTCAGCAGAGCTTTGTTTGCTGTCGTTCCGCCATTTGGAAGCAGCAACGAATGCTGAAACCGTCGTGGTTCCTTTCACTAATTATTTGTTCTTGTTTAGTGGGTTTGTGTTGTTTTTTAAATTTTTTTTACCATTTAAGAGTTGTTGTGTTTTATGGGTGTTATTATGATTTTTTTGTGTTGCAGCGACAGACCTTATAGGAAAGTGTTGTAGTTTCATTCTTAAAGGAATGAAATAAAGTGTTTGAGAACTTTTATAATTTCAACTGACAACCCTAGAGCAACTAATTATCATTGTTTCATCAGGGGACCTTATTTGGTCTTAATGGAATCACTCCTTTATAACCATCTTTTGTGAATTTTGAGTGGCATGTTTGTTTTGAATATTGATTAAGATTTTATTTTGGGGTCTTTTGGCATAGTTGTTTTTAGCGTGACTGTGTAAATCAGGCAGGCTTTGTTCAAATTATTGTGCTTAGGTGGAAGCAAATGATGCCGTAATAGTGGCTAGCATGACAAGGCCAAAACTATTACCAAATAAAACTTTGTCTGATCTGGCTGTATCTGCAGCCACCAAGCTGCAATGTTACTGTGTAAATGTTCTTCTATCTTCTCTTTGTTGAAAGAAAAATTCTACTTTTTTTAATGTTTATTTTTAAATGTTCTTCTATGCTTCTCAGATTACCATAGTTTAGGTGAAACTGGCAAGGAGTACTCAATAGATGAAGAGTGTGTTAAGAAAACACATACACTCCTTCGTGAAGCACATGAAGTAATTTTCAATGAGCAGGTAACAAATTCTTTCATTATTATTATTGTTACTTTGCTGTATCTAGGCTAGTTTGTCCTATATTCTTACTTTGACCATTTCCTGTTGAAGGTTCTCCAAATGTCGGAGGCCTGTTCAAGGGAAAAATTGAGGAAACCCACTCAATAAACAAATATAACTGCAACTTAGTTGATCTTCCAGTGATTATTCTGCAGCAGGTATGTAGCTGATTCACAATGGAGTCTTACTTATAATAAAAGTTGAGTTGTTTATTTCTGCAATTGAAACCATGCAGGTTGCGAGCCAAATTATTAACTGGTTATATCAGGAAGCTCTGATGGTTGGGATAAAAGCAATTTGAGACTTCTTATGCTTATCTTTTGAGCTAGAATAAGGTGAAACACTACGCCTGGTTGCAAGTGTTGATCCGGAAGACAGTGAAGGGTGTATATCTTGGTAGTTGGTTATGGAGGAAAGTTTTGCCGAGGAGCAAAAGCTTCATATGAACATCACCGATGGTGCATCTGAGTATAGGAAATTCCTAGCTCACTCGTCTCTTCATTTGTTATACGCAACACTCATCGACTTGGTAGGCTTGTGCAGTGGTGGCAGTGGCCAATGAAGCTGAATCAAATGTTTTTCCTACACTCTTCAAGTCTAAGAACTAGGAGAGGACTCATGCACAACCATTGTATATGTTTGCCATTTTAACTTTATTTATGTACACTACTCCTCAACTAATACGCACGTTAAATTATATATGATTAGATGTACGCATTTTGTTATTAAAATATCCAAATTTCTTCATGGAATTCATGATTGTGGTTGAATTATATTTTTGTCATTCAATTCTAACTATATACTTGTCGATCTTCATGTTCGTGTAATTAGGAGCCTAACTATATACTTGCATCAAATCTCTCTTTTAGGAGCCTAATATCCTGACAAATAACTGAAATTTCTCCTCTGCATAGTTAAATGAAAACGAAACATATTAAGAATAGAAAGTACAAAAATATTACAACTACAAAAGGCCAATTGATAACATAGTACACTGATATGCATGTTGAAGGAAGAAAGGAAAGACTATTCAAGTCCTAGTAAAAGATCGAAACAACAATTTCAGGGAAATGGTGTCAAACAAAATGCCCTCTAGAACGACAATGACCATTTAAAAATATAACGTAATGGTCATAATCTAATAATCTGGAATCTACAGTAATTGAAGTTCCTTCAGTTCAGTTGCCAGAATTGCTTTTTCCCCATACAATTCTCCCGCATGCTGCAAGAACAAGTTGACAATAAATATTTTTTGCTCGTCTCATACTAAATAAATGCAAAAGACCGAATTTTAACAACCATGTCATTTGCTTCTTTAGCTTGTTCACTTTTTTATATCCTTCTACCCAGGCCAGAATATTAGACCCTCCAGTAGCAGCACCCATGCTGGCCTCCTCTGCAGCTTGCTCCTGAAGTTGCACACCCCTCATCAAGTTGATAAGAGATTCCATTGATGAAAACAAGGTTTTCTGCATCAATGTTAAATAATGTTAAGATGTCACAGGTATTAAAGTTACCCCCAAACTATAAGCATATCATTCCATATTAACAAGGCTAATACATTGCTATGATATCTACTCTATTGCTTAATCATTCAGTACAACAGAAATCATTTCAAAGTCATCTTCATAACCTCTGCCACATGATATATTGTTATAAAGCTAGTATTTCTAACATCCAAATATGAAATCTAGGACTACTAATACCTTGTTACTTTTGGCATCATCGATGATTTCCTCAAGCAGATCAATTCTGCAAACTTGACTATATTGGCTAACTTCATTCTTTCCACCAATATCATCTTCAACATCACTAGAAAAACCAGCATTGAATTCTGATTGAAGACTACCTTTAGAATTTAGTGTATTCCCTTGAGCAAGACAAACAGCTTGGACCTCATAACTTTCTACCTCAATCAAGTTATTTTCACAATCCTCCGGTATGTGACCTGTAGTGGCATCATAATCATCAGCTGAAGGACCTACAAAATCTACCCATTCTTCATTTAAACGGTTTCCAGTCCCATTTCCATTGTTATTAGTGGATGTAGCCCCCTTGGTATGGTAGCTATGCTCAGGTTCAGTCTCTTGACATATACCAGAAGAAATCAAGTTTTCAGACTCAACATCAACATGAGGTCGTCTCTGATAAATATTTTCATTACCTTCCTGAATAAAGCAATTTGATATCTCCATAGCAATCTTGTTTGAGATCTCTTCAATGAAATTATCTTTAACCTTCTGCAAAACATCTAGCTCTTTCATATCATCCATTCCAAGAAACTTTTCAGTAACACCGTTTGAATTACTGACATTTGACAATGTAGAATTGTCCAGAGCTTCATTCAAATCTGGTACAGATGAATAATCAGCTGATTTGGTATATATAGAATGTGGGGCAGAAGAAGGCCCCGCATCTATGTCTTGAACAAGCTGACGGTGCGTCAAACTACTTCCTTCCTCCTCACTTTCAGCTACATTTTAAACATATCACGAGAGATATATTAGTAAACCAGACCAATGCAAACAAGGTAGAGTGATATAGAAATGAAATTACAAAAGAAGCAACTCCATCTTCAACATTTAGTGGAGCCCCATGGGCATTGTCCTGTGGAGGAGTTGCAAGAGGTAATTTTTTGGACATGAACGGGATGACTTCCGCAAGAACAATTCCAGCAGCAAGATCAGCATCCTTTGGGTGTTCAATAGCCACAGCTCTTAGTAACCTGGCATCAACTTGTTCAGAGAAAATTATAAACTTCAGTTAGGCCTCAGTATGCATAACAAGTTTGACACGCTACCAGATTAGACATCTCTATAAATACTCTGATTACAGAATGTTTGATGATTTATATAATTATTGGCACCAGTAAGTTCATTCTCAAGCATATGTCAACTACCACGAGGAATTTCTTAACAATTGAATAGAAACAATATCTATTCATCCAAATTATATATGTTCATGAACTTAATGCTCAATTACAGAGTCCAATAATCTTTATTTTTATTTTATAAGTGTAATATTGGAATTGCAAATGAACTTCAGAAATCAACTATAGTCCGAAAATCACTACTAGATCACAAAGCAACCAATAGTTAATAATAATGTATTAATGTGCAATCACACTTTGGGGGAAAGTAGTAAATAGCTATACCTGCGGAAATAACTCCTGCAAACTTCTATAGACAGAATTGAAACCCATGATCAAGGTAGACAATCTGCAAAGCTTTAAAAAAGAGATTTTTCTTTTATTGATATTTTAATTATATATAGAATGTGGGGCAGAAGAAGGCCCCGTATCTATGTCTTGAACAAGCTGACGGTGCCTCAAACTACTAACTGACACTTAAAATTCAAATTACTGAAGACTTGTGACATTGCTCGTCAGTGAAATAGCTAGAGAAAATAGAGAATTAACACTTAAGACTGAAAATGTAATAAAAAGAGCTCAAGAGATTGATTATCTCTTAGCTGATTTAATTATAGATGAAAATTACATCTGGAGTACAAGAGGTACGAGAAAAGGCTATATCTAGGTAACTAATGGGTATGTTGCTTTTCCAGCAACCTCTCCCTGGCATATCGACATTATGAGGTAAATTTTCATTTTGCTCTGATGCATCAAATGAAGAATTTGAATGACTCAAAGTTGTGCAGCAATTCATGCACCTTAAGACTAACTAAAAATCATACCAAGTGAGAAGGGTTGTACTAGCCAGTAACGGTCAAGCTTTTTCCTCACAAAAATTGAAAGTTTTTCATATCAATCAACACACCTGGTCTACACCTTCATTCACCAACTTTTGTGGCCAATAGCTCCATATCTTCCTTAATCCTTTCTTGCTTCAACATCAATTGCTCCTTTCTTTGCCGCCATCCCTCCTCCAACAACTCAACAAATTTATCTTTTATCTGAAGCAACGGATCACGGTCAATCAACTCCTCACCTCGGTATGCTTCTCTCAGCACTGCCGTCTCAATCCCACCTTTCAAGGACAGATAGAATATCCCCGAATGCCTGGTAAAAGTGGTGGAAAACGCATTAGAAAACCTATAGTCATCGCAAAACTTTCCAAGGATCGGAACCGGAATCCTCTTATGCAAGGAAAGAGAAAGCAGTTCATGGAACACTCCAACGGATCTCTTCTCCATCTCTCTGGAAGCCTGGTCCAAATGGGACACATCCTGATAAGGGGACACATAATCAAGCTCCAGCCAATCCCTAACCCACTCTCTCATCTCCTTCTTCAACACAAACCCTGGCGGTAGCTCCACATTGAAATTAGGCCTAACCCTAATCCCCAATCGCTCACTCTCCTCCTCGGCTCTTTTCTCAATAACAGATTTTGCAAACTCGGGGTTCCAATCAACCAATTCAAGAAACGATTTCCCCTCTCCAGGAGATCCAGTTAACCTAAAATATTGCGGATACCGAGGAACCAAATCAACCAAAAAATCGTTAGGGAACCCGAACTCCCTCTTCACGTGAAGCAACTTATCAGCACTGATAAACTTGTTCTTGGACATCATTAACAGTTTACACAACTTGGAGACAATGAAGGGTTCGTTCTCGGAGAAAATCCGTTGCTCTTCCTGGAGAAAGCAGTGAAGGCGGTCGGAGGGGCGTATGAAGCGAACCGGTTCGGTTTTGGGTTTGATGCGACTGTAGTAGACATCGAACAAACCGGGGTTTTGGTTGATAAAGGTTTCAGCTTTGACCTTGAGGCGCATCCTTTCGCGGCGCTTCTCGAGGTAGCGTAGAGGAATGACCTGGCCTGGTTCGTTGAGGACTTCTTTGACGACGCGGGCACATTGCTTGTAACGCTTGTCGTACTCTATAGCTCGGTCCAGTGTTGGGTCCTTGCGCCACACTACTTTGAGGCTTGATATAGTTCTTGCATTGTTATGGTAGAAAAGAGTGTAGGTTTTGGTTTTGCAGAACATACCTTCAACTTCAACCAGCGCCACAGCCACACTCAGAAGCACCACTCTGCTATGAGATGAGAGCAATGGCAGAACTTGCAATGTTGGAAATTTACACACCAAACTAGGGCCTGTTACAGTAATGAATGGTACAGGCTTTTACTTCCTGCAATCACCAAATTTTCAAAATAATCATTTTACACTAATAAACACTGCCTATCCTTGATAACACCATTCAACAATATTCATTTAGTATTCAGTGTTATTAGTATAAAATGATTAATAATATCTGAAAATATATTTATTAACTTAAACAACAATTTATTTTATTTGGCGTCCACAAACCTAAACAACAATTTGATTTATTAATTGAGAAATGAACAAGTACTATGCTATACTAGAGGCTCTTTCAGTGCATTTATAGTTTCTACACACAGCTCCGGATGCAATTTCAATTTCTTCAAGTTTTAAAGAACTCGACCAATCACAGTTATCTCTACTTTTCGAAGGCCTTTTCATATTTTGCAACAAGCAAGTTGATAGAACAAAGAATTACCAACACAAAAGCAACAGCGTGAATTATTGCTTGCTGTTAACAGTTGATTTATGATTGAAATCACATAGAAGACTGAAGCTATTCAGATAAAAATAGATGGGGAAAAACCAAAGATCATTGGGAAAATCTACCCAAAAAGCATGAGATTTTCTTGAACTCCACAGTCTACATCCACTCGGCAAAAGGGAAAAAAAAAATATCATATTTTTCAAAGAAGAAAGAGAATAGGAGAATGAAACAATGAGCGCAAAAGAGATATTACCAGAAGAATGAGCGGGAGAACGATTGAGAACGCTAGCTGGGTTGAACTTCAAAGTGAGAACGTGCGTGCTAAAAAGATGCAACAAATGTTAAACCCTCGTTTCAAGTTTCACAAACAAACTGGGCACGCGCCACTTCGGTTTTTTCCATATGGGGCTTAACCCAAAATTGAACGATGCGCTTACAGCTTTTTAGGGAATTTTTTTTGCACCCGTGTTTTTGCAGTTGATCTTATCTGAATGTTTTGATGACTATTGAAATTGAAACACACAAAAATCTTGATACTACTTGAAATTATTGTGAAAGTCTTCCTATAGGAAAATGTAAGTTTTGTTCATATGCTTGTTGGGGTGGCATAGAAAGGATGAAACATCACCTTGCTGAAAAAAGAAAAAGATGTTCCAGATGCGGTGAAGGAAGTATTTGTGAAGCTGATGAAAATTAAAGAAAACAGAAAGAGTTTGTTTGTGCATAAGTCACAAAGAAGTAGCACAAGGAGATAATGATCTTCAACATATGAAAATCTTATAATTTTTTTAATAATTTTTTAATGTTTATGAATCTTGTTGTTCATGATACAAACTATTACAGAATTTGTATACCAATTCAACTATCATACTAAAACACGAACACTATAATAAAAAAAATCAGTGTTTCCATGCCCACAATGTCTTTCTTCTTTGGTAGTTGTTAGTTTCATGTATTATTTTTATATACCTATAGAATAGGAATTTGAGTTCGATTTTAAATAATAATCTAATAATCAAATAATGTGGGTTTGATTAGGAAATGAAACCAATTTTCATTAAGCCTTATCCCACTAATTGTGGTCTGCTGAATGGACAATGTTTGGCATGGTTAAAGAAGTAAATTTTAGAAATCATCGAACACATAGAGCTATAAAGATCACACATCTCTTTCCCCACAAAACCATGCATGTGTTTCATAATTGTTGCTTTGTTTAAGCAAGTTCCCAGCCTTTTATGCAGTCGTTAGATATCTTCTAGCTCTATTCTAGCTAGTGTACACCACTCTGCAATTATGGCCATGATAAAGGAAAGTCTGCAACGGGCATTGAAGAAAATTATTGCCATTATCAAGACTATATATTTACGTGTACCGGAAACCATTCTTGCTTTAAGGTTGTCCATTTATTGTTATCAGCAGGGTGTTTAAGTCTTTTCCTAGTATTATGGGGGTGCAATTAGTTAATATATATGACATTGAGAGAGAGAGAGAAACGCACCAGTTCTGCATGTCAGTAATTGTCGAATTATCTAATACGTCCTTTACCCACGCTTCTCATCCTTTGTGATAGGAGTTATTCTAAACGTTGTTCAGGAACAAGGTTGGTGATTCTAACCCCCATTTTGAATAGTTTGTCGTCACCTACAGATTCGTCACGCTAAATGGATGAGAAATACAGAAATGGTAACTCCATTCATTCCGTTCTTGGTAATTACATTTTATAAAATCACTATTCATCTGATTAACAACCTACTGGGTGCAAGTTCATCAGTCTGCAAGTATTTAAGCAGCTCCAATTCTTAAGGGGCCATATGAAAATTAAGACACTTAAGAACTGAAGTGAAGATAGAAAGAAGAGATTAAAAATGAAGAGGATCAAGGTTTTCAATTTAATAGCGATGGCTATGACATTTCTGGCAATTGTGCCAAAGATGGTGAGTCAGACTTTACCAGCACCATTTCTTCATCCACTTTGTTTATCCCAACTAACATTAGCAAACTATGCTTGTGCAATGCTGCCTCTCACCGCAGCACCAGCAGCTCCACCACCACCACCACCACCTTCCCCCGGTGATCATGGTTTTAGAGGTAATCAGCGCTCCACTCTTCAAGAAGAAGACTGTTGCCGGTGGGCTAAGGAAATAGACAACCAATGTGTATGTGAAGTCTTAGTTCTGTTGCCACCCTTCCTTACTAAACCTTTGCATCAGTACGCAATTAGCATTGGAGAATCCTGTAACGTCACTTACTCCTGCGGTGGCACAATATAATCGACAAACTCACGTTTTTATGCCACAAAAAAGTTTTACTAGTGGAGAAGAATCAAATCTTGTCTTCGGTTTTAAGGGTTCAACTTATGGTTATGGCTTCTGATTCCTTCCTTTTGCATCGTGTGTTAGAAACTCAAAAACAACTGCTACTTGTGTTTTATCTCTTTTTTCTAATAAAGATAGATATCACTAAGATACAAGGCTATTGGACATTTCCCAATAGATCTATTGCTCTGTCTTTAACTAAAACATACCAATCAGTAAAAACACTTTTATTTTACATTCCGAACAACAATAATAATGCAACCAATATTAACCCTTCCACACAGTGGAAAGGACAGAATGAAACAGAAGAAGCCACCACTCTTTTGAAATCTTTCAATCCATCTCCCTAAACGTGGCACAGTAGCGCTTTTAAACCAGAGTTTGAGGCTTTTGGATAAATCATTGTTTAAACAACTTCGTAGCAGGCATTGGCAGAGAGTGACAGAGACAATGTGAAGTGCTTACAGAATTATACTTATATGACAGTGTTCATAGCTAGGTAGTTACATCCTAAATTGGACGTTCACTTTGATCCATTACGAGTGGATACTTTCCTCTTTTGCACTCTCTCTGATTGATAAGCATGAGTACCATCCCACCATGGTCCAATCGAAACTAAGTAGGTGAAAAGGTGAAAAGTAAAATAAACATCGTAAGCATGTAAGGTACATGAATGTCTTACATATATTATTTTTTGGTGTTAGTTATTTTTATGGATGATGATATTTTATCAACATTTTTTGTATACTTGTTAAAAAGTTGAAAAAAAAAATAGTTAAAGTGATTTTTCCTCAGATATAATCATCGTCTTCTATATCTATTTCTGTCTACATCATTTATTACATTTCAATCTTTCTTTCTACAATTTTGTATAAGTATGGTTCATCTTTCTATTGTATTTTTTTGTTATTAGTGTGTTTACTGTGTACAGCATGAATGTATTTAAGGTAAAGTCTTTAAAATATATATATATATATATATATATATATATATATATATATATATATATATATATATATAAGATCACTTAGTATTATTGAAGCATGACAAAATTATTTCTTTAAGAAAGAAAATAAGCAAATAATAATTCTTTTTTATTTTCAAGAATGATTTTATTTTATTTCACAAGATTAAATTTAAGAGATAGTATTTCAAGAAAAAGAATAATTAATGGGTGAAAATTAATAGATTTAAGGCCCATTATTTCTCATACTAAGTTAACTCATGATATTTAAGATGATAAAAGAACTTTGATTGTAAGATATTTGGAATGGAGGAAGAATCAAAATATCTACAAATAATTTATTTTTTTCATTTTTCTTTTTTTTCAATTTAATGATAAAAAATAGTCACGTACTTTGTTTAGAACAATTAAAACAAAGCAAAACGAATGGCATGAATAAAAAGTATGTGATTATTGAGAGATAGAGAATAGATGTCTAAAATTTCTAGAGTCTTAAATCTGAGTATAAGAATTTCGACTTTAGCCTTATTTTATTCTGTAGACAACTTTTTTTAATTGCAACTAATTTTCTGTGATATTAAAATTTGTTAAGGTTTAATACCTATTTTGGTCCTTCTTTTCGGGAAGTTTGTTCAAAGTGGTCCTTTCTCTTTAAAAAGATCATTAAAGTCCTACTTTTTGCAAAAACTGTGGAAGTTAGTCTTTTTGTTTACGGCGTTAATTTTGCTAACGGGCCCAGCTGACAATATTTGATGAGTTGTAATTTTGGTTGTGCTGACACTGTTATTTGTTAAAAAAAATAATTAATCATGGAATTTAATAAAGTTAGGGTTAAAATAAAAATTCAATTTGGAGGTAATTAAGTAAAGTAATATTTAACTCTCCTTCCATGCAAGGAGTAGTGGGGTTATCCTTGTTCTCCCTCTTTTCTCTATTCGAGGTTGACGTTGCAGGAGATCCTCATACTCTCTGTTCCAGTTCGCGACGCAATGGTCATGATCGTAGCATCTCCATTGACCATGCAGCACGGGGGTTTCTGCTCTCGCTTTTCTTTTGACTCGCGATTGGTTTTTCGTCTTGAGGTTTCCTTTTACATGAACTCTTCTTCTTTCCCAAACAAATTTCTTCTGGTTTTGAGGTTTTGTTGTAGGGGAAGTAACATTGTCATTCAAAATGTCAACCTTGGGGTTTTGTCGAAATTGGGTTTCTGAAATTAAATTGGGGATTTTTGGGGTTTGATTCATCTGTTTTCTTTGCAGATTGGTGATTGTAATTTAGGGTTTCTGTGATTGCAAATTGTTCTTGCAATTTGAGGTTTGAAATTAAGGTTCCTGAACTTGTTTCTGAAATTGGGAAATTTGCAATCTGCTCTTGTAAATTAGGAGTTAGGTTTTCAAATGGGAATTTTGTTCAAGTTAGGGTTACTTAATTACCCCAAATTCAATTTTTATTTTAACCCTAACTTTATTAAATTTCACGTCACAATTAATTATTTTTTTTAACACATAACAGTGTCAGCATAACCAAATTGTTACAACTCATCAAATATTTGTCAGCTGGGCAGTTCTGCCATTAGCAAAATTAACGCCATTAGCAAAAAGGACTAACTTCCACAGTTTTTGCAAATAGGACTTTAGTGAACTTTTTAAAAAAGGAATGAACACTTTGAACAAACCCCCAAAAAGAGAGACCAAAATAGGTATTAAACCAATTTATTAAAAAGTGTTCTATCTTTCTCAACATATATTCTTATAGACACTCATAAGTCTAATTATTACTCATTTAAGGAATAAAAATTTCCATCCATCTATCATACGATTACATATGCATAACACCAATGATATATTTAAGAATACATATTATTAAAATACTATTGGAGAAAATATAAGAATGATTTCCAGTATATAAATATATATAAATCATATTTTGAAAATCAATTTTATCCTAACACATTATTAAATATTTCATATCAAATAAAAAAATTTATGATATATAGATAAATTAAATTAGACTTGAAAATTCCTTCTAAAAATATTATTAACATAGCAGAATATTATTAACAATTTTTATTTGCAAAACAAATGTTTGGAATGAATGAAAGTGAGGACTACTGTTTTGACAAAAAGCTGAGCTATTTGAGAATCCAACCCAACAGGAAAACAAAAGGCAATAGCTTGGAGGAACAACATAAAGCTATTTATTCATTCAATATTGTTTCAAAAGATAAACTATACCATTTTTTCCCCTTCGAATAAGAAAATGATATCACGGTCCTTTTGTTCCATTAGAATAATGATGTTAAATTTTGAACCAAAGACTGAGGCTTCATTTTTTGCTTTTTATTTTAGTTTTCAATCTATATTTTTTTAAAATATAAAAGGGTTCACTTTGCAATCATCATTGAAGTGCCATCTTGAAAATGTTGCCCCAATTTCAGTAATTTAAATGAACAATAAATGTTTAAAAATAATAAAAGAATTATGAGTGAATAAAAATGGTACGGAAAGAGCAGCGATTGGTGTGATTTGAAGGACACTGAAATCGAAGATGCTAAGAAAGTGTACGGATGGGTTATGATTGGAGAGATAAAGCACTTTTATTTGATGGAATCTATTCAAAGGCAGTGAGCACTGCACACACTAATTCTTCATTTTTCACACTGCATGGTCTCCACAAAGCAATCGCGTTACAAATGTCAAATTATTCCTATGTCTCCTGCTTATCAAAGTTAAGGACGGTCCAATCCTTTTCTTCTCACTATTGTTTTAATAAGACCGTATTTGTTTCCAATTTCGATTATGATATTTTGGTATCCTTCGCTCTTCAAAATATATTAATCAACATTTACAGAGTCCCATAAAGTAAAGGAAACAAAAATGATTAGTTTGTATATGAATTAGTAGAGGAGAATTTAGTTTCATAAAACTGTTTATACGCGAAGTCACTACAAGTGCTTTTCTCCAAACTGAAGAAAAGAACAAAACCACGGCTAGAAAGCTAGCACGTTGCCGCAGCCATAACATTCTCGGAAGGTGGCAACAGTGTAAGTCCAGAAACAACGTTAGCATTGTTTTTGGAGTTATAGAGAAAGCGCGCAACGACCATAGCAGTCGGTTCGGCCACCACCTTCTTCCAGGCCTCGTTGGCTTCTTCCCCACGCCTTCGAAACACGGGCGTGGCGTCCAACCGATGAATCTTCCATCTCTTAACGTTCCTCAGCCTGTGAATCTTTCCCAACTGTTTCATTGCAAGTTTCCACGTGTTCAATTTTATTTCCCTGATCGCATCTTCCAACAACCTCTGCTTCGTTTCCTCGTCCACAAACTCCTCCCTCCGAAAATACTCGTCAAATTCAGGAACCCCAATGGCTCTTCTAATCCCTCTCGAGTAATCCCCGTCGGGACTATAAAAGGGTCGCAGCTCCTCCACCATTCCCTTACGGAACATGTCGTCAACCCGTTCCGCCACGTAGGATTGAAGAACGGGCATTGCCACGTCAACCCAGATGCAGAGAAAATCGTAGCGCGACCGGAACTTGTAATCGTCGTCGTCGATCAAGGCCTCGAGATAGGAGTTGGAGCCGCCAACGATGATTGGAAGCTTCTGGGCTGTGGTGATGGTGTCAATGGCCGATGATGACGTGTCAATGAAATCAGTGGGTGTGAAGTCTATGTCGGGGTTTATTGTTCCCAGTAAGTGGTGGTGCACCCCACGTTGTTCTTCCTCTGGGATTTTGTTTGTGACTATGTCGAGACCTTGGTACACTTGAATTTTGTCTGAGTTTATGATTTCTGATGGAAAACATGAGGCTATGTCAATCGACAGCCTTGACTTCCCTGCCCCTGTGGCTCCCATTACAACCACTACTTTCTCTTTCTCAATTTGTCTGAAGTTCAGTTTTTTCCCACTGCAGGGAATGTTTATCATGGGTTGTCTTAATCTGCACATGAACATTGAGATGGTCATCGTGACTTACCAAGATCAACCCAACTTAACTTATGAAGAAAGAATATTTCTTTAGACAAGAGAAGGTGAAATGAGAGAAGGGTTTTTCCAAATTAAGCCTACAGAAGAAGTGAAGTAGTAGTAATGAGTTGAGAATGAAAGAGAGGGTGTGTGGAGTATTTATAGCTTAGACAAAATAGGAAGATGTCAAAAGTGTCTCTCTCTGCTTCTCTGTTGATGAATATAAAGTAGAACAAGAATTATTGATTGTCAACTTGGTGTGTCTTCAAATATTCTGCTAATATTTATATTAACTTTATGCCTTATAGAAATGTTAATGGTCCACCGAAGGCTCAAAGAAGCTCTTCAAAGTCATCTTGTTTCTGCTAAACCAATGGGCACAGTAGGTTCTATTCTTAGTGGGTTATATGGCAAGGAGCGTCAAATTGCATAAAGAATATCTCTATGATAAGGTCTTTCTTATTATTCCCTAATTTTTGTTTTTTTTCAATTTTGTCTATACATGTCTCTCTCTGGGTCTTTTCTGCTAAGAGCTAGCTACCCTTTAGTGGTTACCCCACCTTTTCCACTCATCTTCTCTCACATCATACATCATACATCATAAGCTAAACTATTATTCTCTTGCTTTACAATAAAGACAAAATGTTTTAAGTTCCATCCATATTTCATGCCACAATACATCATAACATCAAAACAAACTTCTTTTTTCTTTTTTATAGATGAGGTTTGCCACAATATATTTTAATTGGTACGTATGTAACTAAATAAATATATTAGTACTCAATGAAATTTTATATATGTAGGAGTTATACAAATATCGACTTCACTAACTTTGACCTAACATGGATGTTGTTCTTTAACTTCAAAATGTATAAAAGAAAAGGTTGGAGTTCTTTCATGTCGGGTCGAGCGACCACCTTTCTCCATTCAAACATTCGTGTGATAAAAAGATGCATTAATTGCATTTTAAAAGATTAAGGTGCGGAAGAATTCAACCAGAGATATGGTTAAAAAGGTTCAAAATGTATAAAAAATTTCAAGAAAATAGCACAAAGAAAAAAACAAGAGTTTTGTACTCATTCATGTTGGACGGGGAGAACATGTCCTCCCTTTAAATATTTGTGTTGGAATCAATTTTCAAAATGTCATGTGGCTAACAATACTTAACAAAAGATTACATGATTCAAAATGTATAAAATTTTCAATGATAATTTTTTTTTTTCAAACTTTACTTTCTTTTTTCTTTGTGAATATTCCTATTTGGCCTGCTCCAGTAATTAGCCGTGTACTAACATTACGTATAACGAATCTATTACTTTATAAAATTTTATTATAAAATTAAGAGTTAAATATGTTTTTAATTTCTAAATTTTTATAAAAAATTAAAATTATTTTGATATAATTTAGTTTTAAACTTAATTAAATAAATAGAAAAAAATTTCTTAGTTTAATTAAGTTAATTTTTTTAACATGTTTTTAAACATATATTTGAGTTATTCATTTGTTTCAATTTAAATATTAGTCTGAAATGTCGCTTAACATTTAAAAAAGATTTAATTTGGTTAAATTAAGATAATTGTATTCATTTATTTATAAGGTTTAGGAATAAAAATGAATTTGAAATAAAATAGAATTTTAATTTCTCATACGATACAAGTATAAAGATCACAACTATATTTAACCCTAAAATAAAATTTATAATTTGCATAAAAATTGAAATGATGGACGTGTTTGTGAGAGTGACCAAATGGGTTGATCTTGCAATGTGGCATACTTATGATTTTATGCATGAAAAGGAAGGTTGGCAATGGCAATATAGCTTGAGATTCTCACACGATGTTGGATGGATCAGTGTTCGAATTGATCCATACAAATGAGTATGAAGCGTGATTTCAAATACTCTGTTTTATTCTCCAAATTTCAACTTCCATTTCAATCACCTTATATAGTTTGTGAATCCATGATCACATAAATCCACTTATATTTTGTCCTAATCATTGAGAGTACTTTCTCATATCCAAAAACCCTAAAACGGATTCTTATTCCTTACAACCAAGTGGATTTAGGGTTGAATTAAATGTATGCACATCTTAGTTTAGCTCCATATATCAATATTCACATAATTATCAATCAATAAGAGGACATAGTATATATTTTGGGAATAAGAATAATATTTTTAATACTTCAAACGAATATTTATAATATAACAATAACAATGAAACCACTTCATAACAAACGTAATATTTTGAATTATTCTCAAACAAAATAAAATTTCAGGGTTCAAAAATATCTAAACTCTAAAATTTTCAAGTAATTCCAAGAAATTAGTTAGTTCCAGCGAGAATTGTTTGGCTTTGTGTGTGTCGTTGTTGATGTTCTTGTGTATTAGTGCGGTACATAATTTAGATATAGTACATATTCCATTCCCAAATTGTCAATATTGAAAGTAAGTATATATTCATTGACAGTGTCTCCAAATACTGTTGAAAATAAATCTTTATTTTTTTCGATGTATAGATAAATTAAATATTATTTCTATTTTAATAATTTAATGGTTAAAGAATATAATAAAAATATTTTTTACTAAACATTACGTAGATTATATTTTAAATTTTAATGTTTTTTTATTTTAAATAGAGTATTTTGGTTTGATATTAATTTATTATTATTTTGTTAAAATATTAATTTAGTCCTTATTTTCTTTCGATTTTATCTATTGATATTATAATATTTGTTTTATTCATTAAGATCATAATTTTTGTTAATTATGTTTAATTTAGTCATTTTTATTAATTTCAAAAATTAATAATCAATGTATGGTATATGTCGTGTCAGTTTCTGATTTTTTAATTTAAAAAAAATCACTTGTCAAGTTTGTTTAATGTCACATTTTAGTAACAATATCTCTTGTCAAGGCCAGTCACACGTGTTAGGATATGTGACAAATATTACTATCAGTGTTACATGTAAATGTTAGTGTTATTTGTTAATGTTATATATTTAATTTGATTCTTATTTTTGTTCAATTTAGATTAATTTTTGTTAAATGGAGTAATTTTTTTAAAAAACATAGTGTTAGTTCCCACTTTTAAAATTTTCATTCTAATTTTAAATCAATTCTAATACTAAATTATAAATATTTAATAAAAATGTGAATTTTAATAAAAAAAATATCAGTATAACATTTATGTAAAAATTAGATTTAATTTCAATTTGAAAATGGACAAAATTGCTCAATTTAAAAAAAAAAAAGAATTGAATTGAACAAAAATAATGAATATAAAGATTAAATTGAATATAAGACACTGATACATGTTATTAACCCTAACACGTGACACTGTTATTACAACGTGACACAATATTGATTTGACATGTGAACATTTTTTTAAAACTTTAAACAAATTATTGATACATGACATACATTATTCACTATCCATTAATTATTTAAATGATGTTAAAAAAATAACTTAATTGAACAAAATTGATAAAAATTAAGATCTTGAATAAAAAAGAATATAGTAAGACTGAATTGAAAAACCAAAATGAAAATAGAAACTAAATTATTATTTTAACCTTATTTTTTTCAAGGACAGTAATAATTACTCAAATTTATTTTACTGTTTTACGTATGAATTTTGTTTGAAATTACTTACAAAAAGTTTAGTAAAACACAAAAAATTTGATCTATATTTGCAACTATAATGTTAACATAAGCTAATTAAATAATATTTTGAAAGTAATCATTCAACAACAAAACTATATCAAAAGAATATGTTGAGATTTTTTTTATTATATTCTATACATCTAGCACAGACTCATCTCTATTATGCATAATTTACCTTTTAACATCTATAATTAACAATGACAATCTACAATGGAATGATACTTAGACAATATTTTTTGATAACATTTGAATATTATTTACGTGTCATTTTGTGATTGATACATAATAGTATTTATAAATATTATTGTTGATTGTGGAGTAATTTTGAACCAATTATAGAATAACATGTAAATGATGTTCAAATGTTGTAAAAAAAATGTTATCTAAGTATCATTATCCATCTACAAGGATAATATAACTTTGTCCGTTTTTTTGTTTTCAGTGGTTTTGCTCTTTATTTTAAATTTACTCCTTTTCTTATGTGATTAACATTGAGTGTAGTACTAGATATTGAGAAAGCTATATCTAAAATATAGGAAATGAATAATAAAGAAAGGTGTTGAATGAAGCAAAGTAGGTAGCATTGTTTATCAATATTTGATAACATTCTTAATGTAGTTAATACATTACATATGTTGTCTTTTTTTTTAAAAAGTGTTCTTTAAAAAGGAAATCATCTCCAAAAGACTTTTCATTCCTAAATCAGCATGGTGCATTAGAGAAAATAACACAATGATGAAAAGCATATAAATTAAAGCAACACAAATACATTTAGTAATGCTATGCAATGAAATACTTCAACATTCACCACAAGAGAATGAAGTCAAAGACACAATGATTAATTCAAATTTCTCAATATAAAAAAAGTAAAAGAAAAAAGAAGAAGAAATATATCATATAACATATACTTTTGTTGGATACTATTTTTCTCTTGCTAGTTTATATATATATATATATATATATATATATATATATATATATATATATATATATTAGATTTAGTAAGTAATAACAACCTCTTCAAGCTAAGTTGGGTCAAAACATGAAGATATGCTATGGTAAGGATATAGGTGTGGAAGCAATGGTTGGAAATAGAAAAAGTCTTAAGGCCTTAGGTGGTATTATGGTGGCGATGTGGTGTATGAAGACTAGAATTTAGATCAACTCTTAGAGGAAGATGATTAAAGTCTCATGAATTGTTCTAGTCTTGATCTTAAGATATGATAAAAAATGGATAGCATAACATTACTCAACATCAAAGATAATTACAAGGGAGGAGACACTTCTATTTATAGGCTAAGGGTGTCTCCTAAAAACTCTATAAACCAAAACTTTGCATGCCTACCAAAGTGGCCCTCTAAAGAGTGGACAAGTGTCCACAAATTCTCTTCAATGAAGGAAGGACATGTGACCACTAACTTTTAGAAATCCTCTCTATTCCTAGATTGCCATGTGGTCACTATTAAAGCTAAATCCTCTCAAATGGAAGCATGACACATGGCACATACTTTCCACATGGTTTGGATGGCTAACTTAAGGAAAAACCCTAATTAGGCCTTAATACAAGCCTAAGAAACCTACACTACTTGATCGAAATACATGGCCTAAATAAATCCTACTATGAGGAACTCCATGATGGCCCAAGATAGTCCAAGAGAAAGATAGTCTAGGCCCATCTTGCATAGAGGACTTCAACTCTTCTTGAAAGTATTTGGCCATGACTAGGAGATATGTCATCAGTAAGTCACATCTTGTATTTGATGTGAATAAGGATAAAAAAATAACTTGGACAAAAGCTTAAAAGAATGTAAATAAGAAGCATGACAAAGAAAGACAAAGAAATAGAAATAAGAAAGAGGTTTCAAGGGAGGATAACTAGAAAAATACTTAAAGCTTTGGAGGAAGAGACTACGTGATTTGTACATCCTAGCCTTTTAGTCTTTAGAGGAACTTAAGAAAAGTAAGAACATTATGGTTAGCACTTTAAGGAACTTTAGACAGAATTCTAGAAAGTTAAAAGTGTCTTTTGGAGCTTTCAAACTATTACATGTCACTTTTACAAGCACATGGATAGCTTGACTCTTTCCCTTAACTCTTTTAGTTTTCAAGTGTCTTTTGAAGCTTTCAAATTATCACGTGTCACTTTTACGAGCACATGGATAGTTTGACTCTTTCACTTGACTCTTTTAGATTTCAAATGTCTTTTTTTTTTATTAGAACTTCTTAATAGGGGTTACATGTGCTCCTTTCCAAGCCATTGTTTTTCACATGTAATAATTACATTTTCCTAATTTTTAGGAACTACATAAGTGTACTTCTTAATATAAAAAAATTAAGAGATGATAATCGTGTTTTATGGAGTTAACACTTATTAGTAAAGTTAATTCCGTTTTTTTTTTCATTCATCTCTCCAAAGTCAAGCTACTTCGTTATAAATAGAAGTTTTTTCATTTGTAAAACATGCTTAAAGATTGAGTGAAATTCTCCTTATGAGTTTTTAATTGTTTGACAATTCTTTTCTCATATTTTGGTTTTTATCTTTAGAATCATTTTCAAGTGATGAATCTCTTTACACTTGTCCTTTGATTCTTGGATTGAAGGTGACATATTCTTATTCTTTTCCTTGTTTTAATCCAATTTTACTTTCATTCCTTTACTTGTTCTTGGTTTTCTTTCTAATTGAATGAATGACATAAGTTTTATTTGGTACAATACTAGCTTTCAGGGGATGCGAGGTGTACTCCTTTCGAAATAGTGTATGGCCGGTCTCCTCCTTCGCTGCACAAGTTCATACTAGGAGAAACTCCAGTAGAAGTCGTGATCCAGGAGTTGCAGACGAGGGACGAAGCATTGAAACAACTAAAGTTCCATTTAGCATGAGCTCAAGAACTAATGTTGAAATAGGCAAATAGAAAAAGGAAAAAAACATATGTTGAGGTTAAGGATTGGGTGTATTTGAAGATCAAGACGCATAGACAGACTTCTATGCCATCCAGATTGCATCCTAAGTTAGGGGCCTTTCCAAGTCGCACAAAAGGTGGGAGAGGTGGCTTTTAGGCTCCATTTACCAGACACTGCTCACATACACCCAGTCTTCCATGTATCCTAGTTGAAGAAGGCAGTTGGTGACAGAGTTGTAGAGAAAGAATTGCCGACAGACTTGCAGGTGGATGGACCATCTTATTGGCCTATCAAGATTTTGGATAGAAGACAAATACAACAAGAAGAGGAAGGGGTAGAGCAAGTGCTAATAGAATGGCAGGAGGGGGGTCGAGATGGAGCAACATGGGAAGATACCTTGACTGTCAAAGATCAATACCCAGATTTCAACATTGAGGACAAGATTGAACATGGGGCGGTGGGTAATGATAGGCAGTGGAGGGTATATGAGAGGAGAAAGAGAGGCATCGAACGGTTAAAGGCAATGGGTGAAGGAGCCAAACGATTAAAGGCGAGGGGTGAAGGAGCCGAATGGTTAAAGGCGAGGGGTGAAGGAGCTGAACGGATAAAGGCAGGAGGGGTGTGGTTAAAGGCGATGGGGGAAGGAGCCGAAGGAGCCGAACGGTTAAAGGCGATGGGTGAAGGAGCCGAACGTTTGAACAATAGAACTGTTGTGTATTAGTTTAGGAAGGGTTTCTATTTTAAAAGGGAAGCGGGTAAGAGCTGCTATAAATAGAGCTCTTATAACTCTGTTAGAAGTTAGTTAGTCATATTCTTTTGTATAGACAGGTCTTGGACCTTATGAGGGGTATTAGGCTCCCGAGTACGCATTGTACATGACATTTGTTGATGTGAATACATACATTTATTCTTTTTTTCCCCTTGGTGTTCCATTGTGTGAGGGTGCGCTGTGAGCCAGTTAGGTTTCATACTCAGAAACCTAACGAAAAGATTACTTGAGGATTTGATAACTTGGAGAGCACAATGTTTATTTTAGTTTGGCGGTTATGAGGTGAGAGATAAAGGTAAGATCTTGTAATTGTAACCGTCAAGAATTTAAAAAAAATCATTACATATTTAATGTGTCATATACGATGATGGGTGACGTGAAAATGTGTATTCTATTTTTAACCTAGACGATATGTCATAGGAATGATTGTGTTTTCTATTGGACGCAACTCATGCATGTGTGTTGTTGCTAAAGACTATTTGTCTTAGATAATTAAAGATTAAACTCACTTATAATATTATAATTGTTGTTGTCCCAACAACACTGTATTAAAAATTTAAATGAAAATTGATAAAAAAATTCTTTAATTTCTATATGATTTTTTAATTTTAATAATTTTTTATTTCAAAGACAAGAATGTTTTATTCTTATTTATTAGTATTAATATTATTGCTAGTATTATTATTATTGATACTTCTTTACTATAATTAGTATTATTACTAATATTATTAGTATTATCTACTATACTATTATTGTTTTTATTCTAATGACAATGTTACTATTATTATTTTTATTATTATTAATTGAATTAAGATGGAATGAAGATAAAATGAGTGAAGTTTTCAATAAATGTGTTGGTCAAAGAAGTAAAAAAAATGTATCGGTCATATGCAGAGTAAATTCTTTATAAATTTGTATCCTTGTTCTAAGAGTTGTTATACAAGTACTGCAGTAGACAACAATGTTGAATATTTTAGACGCCTATATGATGAATCTCTTTGATTAGGAGAGTCAGAATTTAAGAGCTTTATAACATCAAATCTTAAATGCATTTAAGAGTTGTGATTATATACCTTATTATTGGAAATGAAAACACTTATCCGCAATCATTAAACATAGTAGAACTTCTCATACAATAATCATACTATGCTAAATTGAGTTGGCAGAAATTTTCGAAGTTTGGAAGAAGTCATAGATGTAACTGTAACACAAACAAAGATAATAATCATACTACTGCCACTGTCTATTAGAAATTATCCATAGTGAATACTAAAATAAATACAAGAAAGCTTGTATCAGACTAGAGCACTCTCGCCAAACGTTTGCATAGCCTCATTCAAATCATCAACCAAAGCCATAGGCAGCAGGAAAAGACCCTTGCTCTCTAGTAGCTGACCAGCTGCTGCAGAATGTTCTTCAAGTAGTTTCCCCATTATCTCCTCAAGGGGTTCATTCAGCATCTGTTGGTTGATATAATGACCGTAACCCTGCAATATTGAACACATTAGCCTATGCACTCAATCATTTGACACTGATATGAGCAACTATTCTATTGCATCACTATTTGGGCAAACACATGAATTCACAATGATTCTGTCTATTTACTGATATTAACTATAAAATGTATACCTCATGAAAAACTAGTGGTATACCAGTTGATTCTTCTTGCAATCTACTTCCACTTTGTTCCTGCAAGGAACAATCTCCTTAGTTATAGCAGATCATCTATCTAATCCCAAGTTATTGGAGAACGTCTATTATGCATGTCCCTTAGGAAATTAAGTGTAATACGACAATAATAATCAGAATATTAGGAGTCAAAATGATTACAATATTAGGAGTTAAAAGGTACCTTTATTTGAAGCTGTAAATATTTGACATAGTCAATAATATCGTCCAGTATGTACGCCTGACTTCCCTACACATTAAAATTCAGTTCACTAAGTAAATGTAAGATTCAGTCTATATGAATGCATCTATGTAAGTATAAACTGTACAGAAAGTAAAAATTTCTGACTACTGTCTTGACATATTCATAGTTTAAACACTGAGAAACCGTTGATTACTATTCCTGGTGATTCAGTTTGAGTAGGTGATGATCACAGTATCACAGTATTAATGATAAACTGACAACATAGTCGAGAAACCTACTTTTGATTGACCGATGTTTATTCATAAACAACAGATTACCTCTGCTGGATTTGGAAGCAATTCATGTAAGGATTTGAGGTTATCAGCGATACGTTGCCTGCGTTGCTAAATTGAAACGCAAATGTGAGGAACCCCAATTGTATTAAAGAAATTGAATGAGAGAAATTGCCATTAGTCTGGCATGTTTTACTTACACGGTCAGTGACACGTGCTTTCTCTTTTGAGGAGCTGGATCCTGATTTGGGAAGTGAAGCAGGTGCACCAACCATTACCATTGGATCATGTAAAGCATTATGCTTATCTCCAAGAGAATCTGCTGTCCATAAAGGATGACTCTGCCACATAATTAGAGTAATAAATCATTTCATTAATCTCAGAATCTTCAAAATATTTAACAAATGCGTAGGCACAATTCATTTGGTACATGCATTATGCTTGAAAGACATTAACAGACCTCAGCATAAAGAAAATTTTGACTACTTTCAGTTTCAACTTTAATCACTTCCTCTCCTTCGTCAGCCCTCCAAAACCCCACCTGCTGAAAACCCACATAAAAGAATCAAGGGAGACATAATAAAATCCACTATGCTATGATATTCTTTTTCACTGATTTACTTAAATTGATATTTACATATATTTGTTTTTTTCTGTTTAAAGGGTTTACCTTCTTAATGTCAAGGTCATTACTTGAAGAACCAATAGGCTTAAAGGCACAAACTTTCCCTGGATCATTGTAAAAGAAGTTTCTGTCTGATCCATTAACCACGTTGCCATCAGTGATGCTGCCAACAGGTAGATAACTACCCCCCATCATGTAATCAGTGGAAGTGTTTGGCAGATAAGTTGATGATTCTGAAAGATACTTAACATAGTTATGAGATGGTTTTGGAAAGCAAGTCCAGTGGCTCTCATTTCTTCCAGATGATGCTGCAATGAAAAATTTTGGGTTGGGAATGAGATGACCCTCAGCTGAGTGAGAGACATCATTGGCTGTGCCCCCAGTGTCACAGGATGCTAGTTGCACAGGGTTCTCTTCATTACTTTGCTCTTCCATTACTAAAAAGTTAGACAAACGAGGGGGAAAATAGAATCTTATCATCTGCAAGTAAACATGTCAAGTAACTAAAAAAATGATAAAGGAAAGAACTTTCACACTACCAACTGAAGAGGAACACAGTGAATGAAAAGGGTAGCAAAGAACGTGTCGATATTGTAATGTTTTCGCAGCTTAAGCTATAATGGTTTCGAATATGTTAGCAAAAAATGAAGATATTTTAGCAACCACGGTAGGGTTTTTAGTAAAAAAGGGCGCGTGCTCTGTTTCTGCTCTGCTTGTTGATGCTCTGTTATTGCCAGCTAGGTACGTACGCACGCAATGTGCATTGTGCCCTGCTGCCAATAGTACTCTGATTCTTCTGGTGACGGTTTGTTACAATGAAATACCAAAAGTAACCCCTAAATATTTGTTCAATTGAAATTACGGATTTCTACTTTTTTTTATGCATCTTAACAAAAAATAATGATATTTAGAAAACATTTTTTTTACAATATTAAAACATGATTTATGTGTTATTGTGATTGGTTTTAAAATATAAATACTTAATGTTTTCCTTTGTTTTATTTTATTTCTTGAAAATAGTTGTCATGTAAAATAATAATGCTTCATTGTAAAAATATTATAAAAAATAAAGACAAAATATTTTATTTAAGTTTTAAATTTCTTATGAACTTTAATATTTTTAATTGAGTCTTTATTGAATTTTTTTGTTATATTGATGACTCAATTTGTATGTACTTAGTTTGAGTTTCTCCCATTTTAAATTTGTATGTTAAATGTGTTTTTCATATTTTGTTTTACTTGTCTTGTCTTTATATAGTATAAAATATGAATTTTTTTAGTAAATATAAAATGATCATATAATTAATATAAAATAATAAATAATTTTTATTGTTTTCACTTAATAAGTAAAGTAATGAGCTTGTTATACTCTTCAATAATTTTATTGCAATTTAAATTTTAGAAGGTATTATCATTAAAGGATGTTAATATGATAATATATTTAACTTTGAGTTTTAAATAAAATCCTAAGTTATTAAAAATAAAAAAAGATAATATGTTTCAAAAATTTGAAAATATAAATAAAAGATATTAAAGTACATGTCTTTATAAAACTCTTGAATGGAAGAAATGTTGTAAAAGTGACGTGGTACATAATAAAATTCATACAAAGTAGGATGAGAATGCATGGTACGAACTTGAGTTTAAGATATTCTTACAAAGACCATGTTAGAAAATTTATATAATAAAATATTTTAGTAATGTATAAAATGGATTAAGAGTTATTTTTCATCTTTCACTAGTTATTATATATTTTTGATCTTGCGAAAATTTAAAGATCATAGTATATCGGATATATATATATATATATAAAAGTATTTGTGTGTCAGTTTTAAGTGGTCATCTTTTTTTTTTCAGTCTCAATCGAATTCTAAAACTTGTAAAAATAAATCAATTAAACCCTCTCCATTAAGTAATTATTGACGACATTAACAGAAATTGATGTGGTGCACAGATATATAAATATTATATTACGTGGAATTTTATATTTAAATAAAAAGTGTTTCACATGATACCAACACCAAATGTAATTATTTCCTCCCTTCTCCTTCTTCTCTTCATGCGTGAAAGAAGCTCTCTCGTTCCTTCTCCGTCAATCCCTCTTGTGTGCGTCTAGTCACCGCGAGACCATGAATCGATGACTATGGTTCCCAATCTTCCTCCAAGATCGTGAATACCCTAAAACAAAGTCCTTTAACTTTGGCATAACAAATGGTGAAGTGAATTAGGATTAAGGAGAGAAGAGACTGACGGTATCGAACACGGTGGAGTGAAAACCGTGTGCCTCAAAGAAGAGAGCGCAGATAAGGTCGGAGATGCCGTCGTTGATGACGGCAACGAGGGGCTCGTCAGAGACAGGAGCAGTGAAAGTGACTTGCCCCTCCATCGTCACTGTGCCACCGCTTCCACCACACACACGTGTGGAGAGCTGCCACGAGGCAAGGGGTAATATGTTCAAGCTCTTCACTGTACTCACACAAACCATGCTTCTGAGGACTTAACCTAATATCGAGCCTTTGTTCAATACAAGCATAATCCAAAGTGAAAAGGTGAAAGAAAATTCGATGGAAATGATATCTTACGGATGTAATTATTATAAGCTTCCCAGCCCTGGCTGACCCACCAATGACTGCAACAGAAAAAGATATCTAACATATTCTGAATCCATGACTTCAGTCGTAAATCAAGAAATCCCTGAAAGAAGAAATAATTCATGGGGAAATACAAAATCTAGAAATAGACAAAGATCACTAATACTTCAAAATAGCCATTATGTAAGTGAACCACAACAAAACTAAGATAACTTTTATCCCCAAGGACCATTAGGGACACTTGCTACTGCCATTAAATGCTTAAAGGATATGGCAGGTTTGTTGAGCATCAAAATACCACACATAATTAGCACATGATTCATCTGTACTTAAATCTGATGAAATTATGAATTGCCATTTGCTAAGATCAACAGTGATTCCTTTCCAGTTAAGATGTAAACATATTCTATTATCTTTTATGAAAAAAAAGAGAGTAAACAAATCCATAAAACAAATTACCTGCATAACATATTGCCCTACATATGTTCCTGTTATAGTAGAACTTTGACCCGATGCAAGCAAAGCAATTCCAAACAGTTTTGAACTCCATTTCCCCAAGACATTCTGAGTGCAGCACATATCGGATATATCAGCTATGATTTTATTAACACCTTACCAATAACCATTATGTATCAAACTTAGGGATTGGGAAGAACTGTGGAAGAATCAGTAACTAAACTTAGAACTACAATATGAATCAGTAACTAAACTTAGAACTACAATATACCCAAGGTAAGAAAGATATCTCCCTTTTTCACATAGTCTAAGTAGGAAGGAGGCTTCGTCAGATCCAAATTCTGACAGCTCATCTGATCTTCTTCATTCAAATTCGAAGAATTGCACACAACACCACTTATAGAAATAACAAAAACATTTGTGAGGAAGGCCACCGAGAGAGCAAAGGCACTTTCTATCATGTAAACGCTACAAGCCTCCTGCAGAAGAAAATTGTTGAATGAGACACAAGATACTGCTTTACCATAATCACACTTAATGCAAGGTTTTAACTTTGACCATTTTGTCTGAACTTTGACCCTTTTGTCTGAATGTTTCACTACCCATCAGCTCAATTTTGATCATAATGAATGATTGAATTGATCAACTAGGAAGAAGCAAAGATGGGGTCAGTTCAGGATTCTCAGGTGTTGATTTCTTGTTGGGAGACCAACCAAATACACCAAGCAAAAATAGGAAAGGAAAAATCCCCAAAATATCACTCTGTCTTTCCTTTCGAGCCTCTTCCTCCACTGCCTCAAAACGATACAATTCCGTTGTGACTGACAGCGAGCTTGGCGGCGACCAATGGCGCTGATGGCGCCCTGGCTCGTGGCTCGCGACTCGCGGTGACCGGACTCACTCAAGAGGGATTGACGGAGGAGGAACGAGAGAGCTTCTCTCTCACGCGTGAAGAGAAGAAGGAGAAGGGAGGAAATAATTACATTTGGTGCCATGTGAAACACTTTTTATTTAAATATCAAATTCCACATAATATAATATTTATACATATGTGCACCACGTCAGTCTCTCTTAACGCCGTCAGTGATTACTTAACGGAAATGGCTTAATTGGCTTAGTTTTACAAGTTTTAGGACCCGATTGAGACCGAAAAAAAAAATGATGACCCATTTGAAACTGGCACACAAATACGAGAATCTAATTAGGGTTTAAATATATATATATATATATATATATATATATATATATATATATATATATATATATATATATGAATGATAGTTTATTGTGCATACTTAAGAATCGGGATTTGGTACAAATAGATTATTTGCATACCATATTGATAACCATGTAGCTTGAAAGCAGAAGCGACTCAAATAGTCTAAAATAAATTTAAGGATGAATTTTTTTTATTTACTAATAAAACTATTTATGCAAAAATATATCATAATAAAGTAATTACTACTAAAAAATTTCTTGAAATTCGTTTGTAAGGAATTTTTAGGGTTAGAATTTTGTAAGGAATTTGAAAAATTATTGAGAAGATGGATTGGAAAGTTGTTAAAATTTCAAGGTGGATAATAGTTTTAAGAAACATTGATATTTTGATATTTAAGACTCCAATGGAAGTGATTCCAAAATGAGGTGAACATTTACGTTCTGAATTTTAATTTAGGTTCAAGAATTACTTAATTTGAGTATGTAAAACTAAAGATATGATCATGAGGTAAACTTTGAGAAAAGTAAGTTTTTTAATTCGGGTGAAGAAAGAAGGAGGAAAGAATCACACTTTCCAAGAGAGATAATACACAAAGAATGGGAAAGTCCTTTGATATAGCAAAGGGATTATTGAATCACTCAACAACTTAGGAGAATCACTTTTATTATAAACTCTAATATTTTTCAATAAAACTTAACTTGTTTCATTGATGAAAATTGTTTAGTTTATATAAAATGTTTAATTATCAAAATTATAAAAGATCATTAATTGCATATATTTCACTTAAGTTCATAATGATCCCAAGCAATTAATAATACCACTACTTAATGGTTGATTGTAACTGAAATTGTGAAACCAAAAGTCCCCCAAAAACAACAAAACTTAGTCCAATAGTTAGCTACTAATCACAACATGCATCAAATGCAAGGCATGCTTCTAAATATGTATTGTAACTCACTCATACAAAAGATGGAAGCTCAACATCATAGAAGAACGACAGTGTATCATCCTGGCAGACATTATACTGGCCCGACAGCATAGAAACTTAGCCTCCTAGCAATCCGACAACATCGCAATCCGTAAAACATCACAGAAGTCCAACAACATATCATCCTGATAGTGTAGAAGCTCCATAAGACAAAGCTCGCTATAATAGCTCGATTGGATTCACATCAAAAAATGTATCATAAAATAATTTATAAGGCCTTTTTTTCCTTAGAGGCCTAAAGAAAAAAGTTTACCTTTTTAGGCTTTGAGCTGGTCTTAGAGGGTTATACAAAGCACAAACCATGAGATAAATCATGATTTATCAATATTATTAATCCTACAATGAAAAGATTTGATGATTCACCCATTAACTTCAATTATGACTAAAATTGTGTGTCAATATTAGGACCATAAAAAGATTACAATTTTAACATAATCAAATTAATATATGAAATAAAAGAAAATCACAAATTTAAGGAAAGAGGGAAGTCATATATGACAAACCCTTGTATGAAGAGAATAATTGAAACCTTAAAGGGAACAAAATAATTGTTACAAATAATGGAAAAAAAAAATAACATAGAATGATAACAAACTTAAATTGAATGTTATAGTCTAAGGGGGGTTAAAACAAGAACAAATAAATAAAAGAGTGGGTTTATTTGTATCTTTAAAAAAAAATTGACACTTTTCACAAACATTGTGTAATTGATGATATTCATGATTTTTGTATATATCATGATTCACTTAATGATAGTTATGTCTAATGAAGGGCATTAAATGAAAAGTTAAACTTTAATTTATTTACTTGCTTTATAGAAGATTTACATTAGACTTATTTTTCAATATCTCATCCACTTAGTAGACTAATGTGCAAATTATAATTGAGTCATGTTTAGGCTTGTATTCACTCATGGTTAACCTCTTGAGTACTTTTTCTACCAATCACTCCTAGCTTAACTAAGTTTTTTTTTTTCAAACCAGTTTTGACTCAACTAAATGTTCTTTCCTAAACCACTTTTATTCAACATGAGTATTCTTTTGGCTCCAACTACTTCTGAATGACTTTATTTAAGTATTATTTCAACAAGTCACTTTTGACTTAAACAAATATTCTTTCACAAGATAATTATGGCCTAAATAAGTATTCTTTCACAAGCCACCTTTAGCTTAAACAAATACTTTGAAAAATATCGAGTTCTAGCTAATGACCAAGTATTCTTTGTTAAACAACCACTTTTGGCTAGAATGATCACTAATCACACTTTGGCTTACTAAAGAAGATAATTGTATGTTGATATATAGATAACATATATTTTATACACATTATTATAACTTCATTATATAGTGATCACACTTTTCATTTGTCTTATTTTTATTTTGTAGTTCATTTTCTTTCATTGGTAATAATTGTTTTAATTTTGCATTTTTCGCTCATCTGATCTTTGTTTACCATTTCAATTATAAATTTTTTAATAGAAATTATTTTTTCTTGATTCTTGTTGCCTTGGATTCAACACTTTCATGGGTTTAAAATAAACGTATGAATTGATGGATTTTGACACATCTAATGTGTTTTACAATTTTTAGAAGGAGACAAATTTGCTGAAAATGTGTAAAAAAAAATCGTTCAGGTTTTGTCTTAAATTATACATTTTTAATTGGGCTTTTAGACTTTATTAGAACCCATATTAAGCTCACATTTTTTTAATATCATGAATAAGTCAAATTCCATTTGATGTCTAATTTTGCTCTAAGTTGCACAATTTTTAGTGTTTTAGTTCATGATGGACGACGCTCCGAGGCGAATCAGCGAGAAACATGAAATTTAGGGAGATTGAGCTGATGAACAGAAGAAGCACAACGGAAGAAGGGAAAATACCTATGAACCCTAGATTTAGTGATTTGTTCGGTGGAGGTTCTATGGTTTGAGGTAGAAGATGATCTAAGTGGAGGAGAAAGGAATTTAATCGGTGGAAAGATGCTAAACGTGAATTAATCGGCGAAATGAATCAAAACAAGGATTCAATCACTGAACATGAAGGAAAAGGCGAAAACAAACGGTGGATTGAAGGAAAACCTAATGGAGGAGGTTTTCCAGGGTTTGATCTTGTGAGGAATGGAGACAATGTGGTCAGTGAAGGAAAAATTCTCGAGAGAGAGAGAATGAAGGTGAGGATGCGAAATGAGGTCTCGTGCAAGAGAAAAATGAAGATGTGGTTCTGTGGTCTCGTGGCTGAGGAAAGAACAAGAAGTGAAGATGTGCTCACGTGAGAGAGATTGAATAAGTGGTTGTTGACGTGCGCCACAAGGCAGAGGTGGATTGGAGGCTGGATGCTATAGTGGGGAGTGAGAAATCTGATATGAGAATTGAAAGAATGGATGGTGTGAATGGAAGGTGGCTAGAGGAGATCCTTTGGGATTCTCTAGCCTTGACTTTCAAGGTAGAATTGTGTTTTTGGAGTTCTCTCTACAGAAGAATCAATTCATTAAACTCAAAAAGTACCTTTACACAATGTGATAGCGTGCCTTTATAGGGACGAGAATCCCTCCTACCATGTAAAACATGTGCTCAAATTCTAGCTACCACATGTGTAATACAAACTAATATTAAAATATGCTTTAAATGAAACTTGGGCTTGGGCCCAATTCATCAGGTTTTATCCTTTTATATCTATTTTTGTTTGTTCATATTGTTTTATTATTTTGTTATTGCATTTTAGTCATTTTCTAATAGAGAGCTAAATTTTTGAGGATCAATTCACATAATCAACATCAAAATACACGAGTTAAGTTTTGCACCGATTGTTTGTCGATTTTAATTTGCCCTTTTCTTTCCTAATATCAGCTTTGCTCTTTGTGATATCAATTTGCATTTCTGAAATTGGCATTCAAATTAAGAATCGATTAAATATTAGTTTGATAATTGAATGCAAATGGGATGGAATGATAGTGAGATTTAGTTCGTATAAATCAGTTTAATTGATTAATTGAATCAGTTATTTGTTTAAATTTGGATATAATCTTTATATATGATTTTCAAATTTTTGGTTGTTTAAATATATGGATTGATCTATTTTAATGTTTTTAAATTTCACTTTTGATATCTAATTTTGTTTTCCAATTTACATTTTGTGTTCCTAAAATCCCTAATTTTTATTTGTACAAAAACAAATCCTAAATAATTCTAATACAATTTAATGTGTTATCTTAATCGACCTAGGTTGTGTTCTATACTACCAAATTTAAATAAATTTGATATTTTTGTTTTCACCTACGATAATAGAAGTCACATGTAAAATTGATGTTCTCTTTCTTCCACCTAGCTCAATTTAATACTAATAGTGTTCCTCTTGGAACTTTTGTTGGCCTAGAAACTTCAATAGCATTTTGATAATATAAAGATGGTTTCTCTTTTCTTCTTCTCGAATGACTTTATATAGACTCTTGAAGAATGTATTTGTTGTAGAACAATTTCTAGCCATTAAGCTACTTCAACTTTTTTGAATATCTTTTCCTTTGTGGAAAAAGCTTGATAGTATGTGTTTAATACACTCTATGCAACAATACATGTCTTGCAACAATAAATGTTTCTTTCTTCTTTACCAAACATCCCAAAAGCTAGATGGATTTATCTCCTTATTGGGTGGTGTGCATTTCCTTTATTCATCTTAAACTATAACGTCATATGAAGTAGACATTTCTTCCAAAGTTGACAATGTTTTGTTAAGATATTTTGAAATATATTTGTTGGTGTAAATATTTATATATTAACCGTATATATGATCAAATTGTTGGGATAAACTTAAATTTTAGGGTTTTATTAATAACTTTGCTTAAATCTTATTTTATTAGTTTTGAGTCTAGTAATATTTAGTTTGATTTGACAGAGATAAAATAGGGATGGATAGTTATGATTTTCTGTTTATCTAGGTAGAATATTATTTTATGATAGAATAAGCAGATTTTATTTTGAAGACAGTTGATATTTTATTTTCAGATTTTATTTTTATTTTCGTAATATTGTAAGTATCACGGCTATTTAAAGCCCTTCAATTATCTATGAATAGCAAGACTCAATTTTAGAAAAATATCTGAGTATGTATCGTGAGATTTTCCCAACAGTGGTATCAGAACTTTATGCTTTAAGTACCGAGAGAGAGAAAAAGAGAGGGGAGAGAGTCAAACACCGTGAGAGAAAAAGTGAGTGCTTGATTTGTTTTTTGTGAGAGATGACAAAGATTTTTAATGGTATGAGTGTGCCACAATTGACGAGAAAAACTAATTATGATAATTGGTGCCTACAGATGAAGGCGTTATTGAGATCCCAAGACGTTTGGGATATGGTGGAAGATGGGTACATTAAACCTGATGCGGACGAACATCAGACGGTGGCATAGATAACAACACTGAAGAAAACACGTGCAAGAGATGGGTCAACATTGTATTTTCTCTACAATGCAGTAAATGAGTCGGGATTCGAAAAAATAGTGAATGCCAAATCAGCAAAGGAAGCCTGAAAGATATTGGAGGTTGCGTATAAAGGTGACAACCGAGTTAGACAAGTCCGAAGACAAATCTTAGAGGAGAGATTGAACAATTGAAGATGGAGCCCAAAGAGCATATAATCGAGTACATAACTCGGGTGGAGAAGGTGGCCAACCAACTCGGCAGGAATGGAGAACAAATGCCATCTAGCCGTGTTGTGGGAAAAATTTTGAGATCCCTTACAAAAGATTTCGAAAGTATTGTGTGCGCCATCGAAGAATCGAAGGACTTGTCGGTTCTCATAGTTGATGAACTTGTTGGGTCATTTGGAAGCCCACGAACAAAGGAGAAGGAGTTGCGATGATCAGGTTGAACCCGACGATCAAGCACTATAGGTACAGTTTAACTGGAATAAATCTCGGATTACTCAGAGCCGAGGTCCTGGCGGAAGAGGGCGAGGAGGCCGAGAACAAGGTGGACGTGGCCAAGGTAATGATAATGAAGATCAAACCGGTCAACATAATTGGCATGACCGAGGACAAGGAAAAGGCTGAGGAGATCAATCAAGAGTGGAGTGTTTTAAGTGTGGGAAGTACGACCACTATGCAAACGAGTGTAGGTCAACAAAGTGCTACAACTGTGGCAAGTTTGGTCATATTGCAAAGTAGTGCAAGACCGAGATAAAGGGGGAGACAAATCTCGTTACTGAAGATGCGAAAGAAGAGTGTGGAATTCTGTTGGTGGCAAAGAGCTCGGATGCAGTGGACATGGAGAGTCTAATCTAAACAATGGATGAAGTGATCTCGGTAAAGGATGCAACAAACGTAGAAAAGGAACTCAAACAAAAAGATGAAGAGATTCAGCAGATAGGGAGGCTTCTGGATGAAGCTAATGAAATTATGAATAAACAGAGGGTTGAGCTTGAGGAGCTGAAGAAGACGACTCCTAAAAGAAGAGAAAGCATCTAGCGTTATTGAACCGGATAAAAATAAGGAAGAAGATGAAGAAGAGATGAAGGCTGATGAGATTTCTACCAACACGGTATGGTATGTAGATACTGGAGCAAGCAATCATATGTGTGGGAACAAGAACTGTTTTTATGAACTCACCAAGGTGGAGGCCAAAATTTGTGTCTTTTGGAGATGACTCCAAGGTGGCCGTGAAAGGGCTTGGAACAATTCGGCATATTCAGAATAATGGACGAGTTGGAGAGATTAGGGATGTTTATTATGTTCCGGAGTTGAAGAGCAATATTTTAAGCATGAGTCAGATAATTGAAAAAGGTAATTCAATTTTTATGAAAAATCAGGTACTGTATTTAAAGGATAAGCAAGGTCGTCTAATAACCCAGGTAAAAGAAAAGAAGAACCGGTTGTATGAATTGGAGCTGAAAATCTTGGAGAGAAGATGTTTGAAACAAGATATGACTAGCAAGAGCTTGGATAACTCCAACTCAAATCTGATTGAAAGAAGCAAACCCGGTGTGAGATGATGCACATGGAAAGCAAGGAAGGAATAATTTAAGTTTATGGGGGAGTTTGTTGGGATAAACTTAAATTTTAGGGTTTTATTAATAATTTTGTTTAAATCTTATTTTATTAGTTTTGAGTCTAGTAATATTTAGTTTGATTTTATAGAGATAAAATAGGGATGTGTAATTATGATTTTCTATTTATCTAGGTAGAATATTATTTTATGATAGAATAAGTAGATTTTATTTTGAAGACAGTTGATATTTTATTTTAAGATTTTATTTTTATTTTCATAATATTGTAAGTATCACGACTATTTAAAACCCTTCAATTATCCATGAATAGCAAGACTCACTTTTAGAAAAATATCTGAGTGTGTATCGTGATATTTTCCCAACACAAACTTCGGTAGTTTGATTATATCATGATATCTCTTAATACTATATAATTATAGAATAGTTAGTATATCTGGTAAGGTATCACATTATTATTATTTTTTCGCTAATTATCACATATTCTCTTGATATTATCAATTTTTACAACCTAGAAACCCTATAAATATACATGGTATTGCAGCATCTCTAAATAATGAGGGATTTAATTCCAGCCATCAAGAGCATTCAAGCAACACTAAGATCTTGTCATCTGTAAAGCTATGTGCTTCGGATCTTAGTAAAAACATTTTGCGCCTACCATGGGACTGATAATGAGGTTCTAAGATGAATTGTCGGTTCCTTAAGTGCTCTATTGGAAATGAATAGTCATTCCCCTTAATTAGACCTCGACTAAGAGGTTTGTGTTCTTATCATACCCAATAGTTTTATATCATCAAGCAAAGTTTAAATATTCATTCCTCCTTCTTTTCTTTAAGACGTCTTTTAAGAATAAAACCATCATAAAACACATACTTTAAAGTGAACAATACCTCACATAAAAAGTGATTGACCTTAACAATGTCAGACGACTGAGTTTAAATATTCATTCCTCCTTCTTTTCTTTAAGACGTCTTTTAAGAATAAAATCATCATAAAACACATACTTTAAAGTGAACAATACCTCACATAAAAAGTGATTGACCTTAACAATGTTAGACGACTGACTTAAAATCAGAACAAATACGAATATCATGAATAAATTATCACTCAATTATATCATTATAATAAATAAAATAACCATAACACTAAGAACACAACAAAAACAAGTTCTAAATATATATATATATATATATATATATATATATATATATAATAAAATTGTTCTAAATTTAAGAAATCTATTTTTTATTAAAATAATTATTACTTTTGTCCATGTTAAAATTAATATTTTTGTGCTTAACCCTGATAAATAGTACAAGGGATTGTATATCTTTTAGATCACATGTTATTAACGTCATACTACTTAAGCCCAAAAAAAACAATGCATCAAATGACCACCTTAACTCGTGATTCTTCGTGATCACTTTAAGCTTTAGTAGAAAAAGGATTGAAAAATGAGATATGCCTCCAGTGTTGAACAACTGAATTGATAGACATGAAAATAAACTTATCCCAAAAATAACTTAAAATCTTAAGAGTAAATTTGATTGATGAATTAAGCATGTAGATATTGGTAAGAAACCTCAGGAACTTAGGAATATGTAATATGATATTATTATGGATATTTTTAATATTCAAAAATTAATTTCATTATTTAATTTTCATGATTCATGTAATATTTTCAGTTTCCCTTAATTACAACAAAAATATGTTTACCTTTTCGTATTGTGACACAACAATAAAATACCATGTAGCTACGGGGACATAGCAAATCAAAATAGACTTAAAAGACATTTAAAACCTACAAAACAATTCATTCACACCTTAAACAATTAAAATAAATAGAGAAAATTCCTTTCGGGCTTTTTTGTCCTTTCAGTCCTTTTCTGTCGAGTAGTATCTTTGATAATATTTTAACACCATTGTCATTTTGTGATTGGTCTATATAAGTGTTTATGATTATTATTATTAATGATTGTGGAATAATTTTAAATCAATCACAGAATTACACGTAAATAAATGAAGTTTATTTTATACAATATTAGACTGTTTATTTAAAATATCATTATTTTGAAAAAGTTTAACTTTTTTTGAAATGTAGTCTTTTACATATTTATTTTATATAATTTAGAATGCTAATTCAATAATTCTTTTTTATTATAAATCTTGATGTTGTTCCTCAATTATATTATTGTTAAAATAATATGATGAGTTAAGGAAAGGCAAATTAATAAAAATAAAATAAAGAAATAACATTATATATATATATATATATATATATATATATATATATATTATGAGAAGGAAGGAAAATGTTAAGAGAAAATCCTAAAATATTCATTATATATTATTGACACTTGTTTCAATGATATTTAATATTTGTGTAGTAATATGACAATTCACTTTTTTTTTTAAATTGAACGTGCTGCTTTAATTTCGTGCTCCATTATTTTATTCTCTGTGTTAATAATCTCCGGTTGACATTAAATTGAATGCATCAGGTGGCAATCCGACAAGGAAATAACAAAAATTAAAATATCACATTTTAGATGATAGGAAATAATTGACTGGATAGGTTGGCTGGTCTAGATGAAAATGTCATGACGGATAGCAGGATGTACAATTTGATAGGACATGTATTGATAGTCAGACTAGCATGATGGATGGGCTAAGGGAAAGGCTAACGAGGATTGATAGGTGGGGTCTAAGCCCAATAAATAAAGTCCAACAACCTAAAATCAAGGAGAAGGGTAAAAGAGTCATTCCCACAAAGGGAGGGGGTGAGCTTAGTGATGAATCGAGCTTCATCATGAAAATACATGTTTCACTTCATTTTCAGCACGCTGCATTGTTGATTTTAGAAGAAGTGCATCCATCCCACGCCGCTGCCACGTGTTGAAGATCTGCATTTGTCATCTTCAATCGGCACCATTTATAGATTAGGCATTTCACTATAAAATCTGATTGTATCAGCATATGAAATTACTTTTGGAATATTATGAGATTTTCTCTCTGTTGATGCATTTTCCAGCAACTAAATCTCTGCCAAAGGTCCATTTCCTGAGCTTTTCCAGATTCCAACTAGCTTCCTTCCGGTGGAAGGCTGCCTGAGCTAGAGCATCTCCACCAAGAGCTCTTCACACCATCACCGAAAACACCAAATCAGCCACTTCAAACTTCTGCTGTTACATTGTTGTCAAACCACAAGCATTACTTCCGCTGCATTTGATTCAGATCTCGTCTCTGGATCACTTTCTCACATCTTCCGTTGCATTCAATCTTCACCCCTGGCTGGAGCATCCATATCAGGGATGAGCGAGATCAGTATGATGGAAGGAATGGAGTGGATGGACTAAGTTGACTCAATAACCGAGAAAGACAGGATGGACGGATTGACGAGATGGATCCACTGACTGATCTAGCAGAGATTAACGAGATGGTCAGGCTGGATACGTTGGGTGTGTGGACAGGATGGTCAGGAAGGACCAGATGGACAAGAGGACCGAGTTGGATGGGATGGAAGGGCTGACGAGATGGACCAGGTTGATTGGATGCCGATATGTATTGGTTGACGCTATGGACTGGATGGTCAGGTTGGCTGCATTGAACCTGCTGACGAGGTTAGCCAGAATGGATCAGACTGGTTGGATGACCGAGATGTATGAGATGGATTAGCTAATAAGATGACTGGACTGACCAGGTTGGCTAGGCTAGCCAGGATGGACCGACTTACGAGATGGCCATGATGGTGTGATTGGACAGGATGGTCGAGTTGACGCAGATGGCCGAATTGACGGGATGGATGAGATGAACCAATTAGTCGATATGACTAAGCTGGACAGGATGGATGGGATGGCCCAACTTGTTGTGATTGTTGAAGTAACAGGATGGGCAAGATGGTCTGGATGGACATGTCGACGATATGGTCGGGCTAGATAGGATAGATGTGATGGTCGAAATGGACGAGATGGTCGATTTGGATGAGATGGACTAGATCGACTGGATGGACGATATGTACAAGTTGACAAGATGAACTGAATGCCCAGGTTTACTATGTTGGACATGTTGATGAGTTGGTCAAGATGGACAGACCGACCTATATGGTGTAATGGTCATGCTGCCAAGCTAACCAGACTGACTAGAATGAATAGACTAGCAAGAGATAATCAAACTCATTGAGATAAAATCAACAAGACTTAATCCTTTTTGCCATCCATACTTGAAAAAAAAAACATGTGTAATCACATGTCAAAACACTACTGTATCAAGATAACAAACACACAACTTAACTTAATACTAACTCTCTCACATCTTTTAATATGTATTGTAAATTTTATTTACTAAAATATTATTTTAGTTATGATGTGTTTGTTTATAAAGATATAAAGTTCATGGAAATGAATTAGAAATTAAAGTGTAAAAATATATTAAATTTATATATATATATATATATATATATATTAGTTAGCCAATTTTCTTCTATCAGATGAATAATTTATCAACAAAATTTACATCCAATTATTTAAATAAATAATAATGAAATATTTATAACATAATTTATTAGGCGAAAATGGATGAGAACTATGTTGGTTACATATAAATTATAAACATTGATAATGTTTTTAATAATTATATCATTACTTTAATAAATAAATATTTTATATTGTAGTAAAATAAACATATGTATGCCACATTATGCTTTTTCATCTTATTGATTATATCATAAACTTTTATGTTATAAATAAAACATAAATATATATTCTTTATAATAGAATAAAATAGAAAATACTAGAATAATAAATAAAATAAAAAAAAATATTTTATTAACATAAATTTTATATTGTGTTAATTAGTAATTAAAATGTAAAAATTAACAATAGCAACCTCGCTTCAGATAAAAACAACGTCTTCATAGCAATATGCAAATTATTATCATAAACATTTTCATCAAAAACGTTCAACGCTTAATAAGTTCTTAGAACAAATCAGTACCTGCTTGTACCTCTCTTTTCTCCTCTCGCCTGCACAATAAAATTTTTAGTAAGATATTAGAGGGTAAAAATACATAATAAACTCTAACGTTACAAAGCCAAATGGACAACACATAAAAGTAGAACTTGTATTACAGGCTACACTCAAACCCCTTACAAGTTACATCCGTTGTTTTGGAAAGAGAGTCCAAACAATGACTTGTATTACAAGAATGTTGTATGACAAACAATTTAATGCCTTTGTAATCATTTGTGGTCTTAAAAAATCAAGTATCAAATCCACAATCTATTCATTTCAACAACCATGCTCTAACATTTACATTTCCTAATCTACTACAATTTATTGAACTACTCATTGTTTTCTTCTACCATCTTCGGTAAATGGAGTTCTTTTTGCCCGACTCTTAATCCATCTTTGGGGTTGAGCCTTCATACGATCATACATTGTGTTTTGTTTCATTTCATAATCACCTTCAAAAACCGGGTTTGGTGCTGTTGTTGAACTGACGTACTTTGATAAGGATCTTAACTTCTCTAAAACGGTTCTTCCACAAAATCTTCACCCTTATCTTCATTTTTGGATTTAACCAACTTCCTTAAATCATCAATTTATTCTTCTACAACACAAATTAATTTATCCTTATCACCTCTATTTTGCTTGTTAAATGGAACACCATATATCTGAACAGCGTCTCTCACCATACCATAACAAAGCTCTTCTTTTGACACACCAACATCAACAACAACCTGCAATATCATTAACATATTTCATTTCATAAAACAAAAAATATAAAATACATTGCACCAACACATTCCTCAAATCACCAACTACTCACTGATCCCTTAGCCAAAGCACTTTTGATGAACTTGTCCCCAATATTCATATCAATCTAGTTCAACAACCTTGAGAATCTTGTTAACTAGGTGTTGTACGTTGAGTTTGATGTCACAAAATGGTGACAAAACCAAACTTGCAAATTTAAAATCAAACAACATTCACATAAAAAAATGATAAAAAACAATAACAAATCATTGTCTTTCGTTAACAATTACATAACAAGCATATACCTGCAACAGGTAAGCACATCCTTCAAGATGAAAATGACTTCTGCTTTTTTCATTCTTCATTGTTATTGAAGCAGTAGACACACTTTGAACAAAGTAATAAAAAACAAAACTGCCCCAATTGTAGTTACCCACACACCCCAACTTTGAAAGAAGGTAAAAAATAATTGGAAATAGTACTCAACTTCTATTGGTCAGCAAGAACTTTGATATCGCTACCAATATATACAAGCTACAAAAATGTTCTATTGGAACATTTTCATGTTCCTCTAACAAGAAGTCATATGCCATGTTCACCTCTACTTTCCCATCAGGGAAGTAGTCCCTATAAACACTACGATGCCCAACTTTATTTAAAGCTATCACTTCACCAACAACATGCAATCCTAAGCACAAACATACATCAAATTCACTAAACTCAATAACTTTGTCCCCAAAATAAAACCCACTCATGTTATCTATCCATCGAGCACATAACTTAGATAACAAATTCCTACCTATCCTAATACACTTTGGCAAGCATAACAACCAACAAAAAACAGTCTTCTCAATGTAACCCTTGTGTTCAGTATTCAACCGTTCATTCAAAGAACCTATCAAGTTGGTCTTACAGAAGTGTCTAAACACTAACTGCATACAAAGACATGCTTACTATTTAAATACATTACAACACTAAATCTATGCAAATCAAATACAACCCTACATACCTTCTTCCTCGTATGAGAAGCTTTCCTGTGTTCACTGAGTTCCTCCATGACACTACACCAAAACCAAACAAGGATAAACAATATATCAATAAAACCCATAAAACAACAAAACCAATAAATGGTGGAAAAAAGCACAAAATAAATAAAGCATACCAAACAACAACTAAAGAGTTCCCAAACGAAGGCTCAAACGACTGTGATACTACAAACTACCAGCGACACTCCGACAGACTGCAAATTCCAACAACGGAAAGCGACGCTTCTGGGAAGAGGCACGAAAATGGTTGGGTGAGAGGAAGAGGCACAAACGCTCAAACTACTGTGGAACGACAAAAACGCGTTTTTTTCGGTGGCTGTTGCAATCAAAGCTTTGAATGATGCCGGTCACTGGAATGGACAATACTTCCTCAGGCGACACTCTGACGGACAACGGACAGCAACGCTTTTGGGAAGAGGCACGAAAATGGATGGGTGGGTGGAAGCGGCACTCTCTTTAGGGTTCAGATTCTCTCTCTAAGTTTAGGTTCTCTCTAACCTTGCCTGAGACTCAAATTTTGAAAAGTGAAAATGAACCCCCAAATTTTGAAACTGTGCCCCAAATCTGTTTTCACGTCATTAATGTTTTTTAAAATTATTTTTCATGTGGAACAATCACATATTAACACGTGACCCATGTCAAAATGTTATCAAACAATGTTGTCAAAGTATCATTATCTTTAATTTTAATATTTTAAAATATATCAAGAACTGTTTTGATATATGATACATTTGTTACTCGAGCAACATTCTTTCCTAACATCAACAACCAAACATTTTTATCTTTTACATACTTAATACTCATATAAGTCCGTGAAGCAACCATGAAGAAATATCCCCAGTAATCAAAATTAATTTTTGTGTAGGACTAAACTAAAAGCTTACAACTTAAAACCAAAACATGGACCAAATGTATATAATCTAATGTTTTATTTTTATTTGAGCATGTGAGAATTTAATGTATCAGCAGAGTAAATTCTTTACAACATTATACCGAATTTAAAAGGTTATTCTTATCATTACATTACACCATGATGGAGGTGTATGACGAAAATACAGGGTGCAAGTAGGAAGGTACTGGCCCGAAATCTAGCCCAATTAAATTGATGAGATGTCTAATCCGGTCCATTACTTGCAGTGCAAGGACACCGCCGTCACCTGAGGGATAAAATATGAGAATCCAAGAAACACAAGAATATTCCTTCTTCTCCAATTATATTATCTTCCGGCTTTCCCTTTGTGAATCTGATTGTCTTCTATCTATTCCAAATCCCTTTCTTTTCAATCCTTCTCTTCGATCCCATTTCGTAGATCGGCTTGGTTTTTCCATTGTCAACTAATCATGGTTCTTCACAGAGAACTAGACCATCTTTTTTTTTCCTCCTTCAGCGACCCTCCCAAAGGTAACTCTTTTATTTTTTAGAAAATAAAAATGCACTTTTTTTTTTCAAAATTGCGTGCTCTTGGAGATGTTCTTGACCTTATCGGATTTGAATGATTGAATCTTGCGTGGTCAGATCCATGTTCCTCGTATTCTTAAATTAATTAATAATTTTGTTGAAATGATTAGACGGGTCAAAATCCAGTGGCATGTCCATCGAAAAGAAGATAGACTTCCTTGAGAGCTTAACTGGAAAGGTTGGTATACTGTTTATGTTCCTTGTGCAATTATAATTATGTGTATACTGTGTTTTCAGTAAGTATTGGTGTTTCTCTTCTATTTGATATGGAAATGTAATGGCTGTGTTTTGAGAAACTGGTTAATGTTATCACTTTCTTTTGGTTCTTGGCTAAGTATCTGTCTTTTTTTTTGTGTCTGTTGACTTTGATTAACATTTAATACATTTGGTAATCGCATTATGAAACCAGTGAGCTATGGTTATTTTCATTAAGTGGCATGGTGTTTTATGATTGAGTAGTTCTTGTTTGGAGGACAGAAGTTTAAATAACAACTCTAATAACAAATGTTATCTTTTTGAATGTTTTGAGATCAAGACGGTTTAGTAATTTGTCTATTATTGTATTTTAAAAGGGTGCATAAGGAAGCATTGACTAGTCTAATGTGAGTTATTGTTTGTATGAAATGTGAATTATTGTTCTGTGGATCTCTCTTTTTAGAGTTTTTACAGCATTTAGGTTAATGAGGTACTGCAGGATTTCCTATTTTAAAATTTTAAACTTTTGTTTACATTGTATGTGGGTCTTCTAAGAGGCTGATCTTTGCTAATTGTCAGTTCATATTTTTACAAACTCTGAGTGAGAACAATCACAATATATTAGTTTTTTTTATTTCACTATTATGTTATTGACACTTGTGTTACATGTTTTAGGTCACAAATCGAAGGTCCCGTAGGTGGTTAAATGACCGTCTCTTGATGGAATTAGTACCGAGTTTAAATGCAGCTGAGATTAGAGGCTTATTTGCCCCACCACCTTGGGGTATTTATCTGACTCATCTGCTGTATGTGTTATTCATGGCTTCCTTGTTTCTTTTTTTGATAAGGCAATATTGCATCTAGACAAACAAGAATGCAAGATATCTTACTTAATTACATGGTTTTCTTTTTGAGCACACGGTTTATTACATCAAATCTATATAGAACACGTTGGAAGTGAAGTGGCTTTGAACTTTCTGTAATGATATTTACTATAAATTTTTTAGTCATTTTCTGATGTATTCTTTCTTTTCTTTTCTTTTTTGTGTGTCCGCTGATTGTTCTTATTCTGTATGTTAACAGTGATTAGATTCATTTTACAGGTGATGAAGTTCCGCCTTCTACATTTTCCATGACTAACATAGAGGAGTGGGACCAATTCAGGAATATAGACATGGATAAAGAGGTTTTAACTTCTTGTTTTTATAGACTCCATCTTTGTAAATTTTTACTGTTTAGGAAAGCATTTTGATGAACCTACAATTGGACAAACATGTGAAATGATGGGTGTACACCTGAGGATCATTATAGTTTAGATCAAGGTGAAAGTATAACCTTGAGGCTTGTTGTTGATTTCTGGTTTGGCATATATCTTCACTTGGTGTGGTGACTGCTCGAAAGCATCTCATAATAGATTTTGTTTGTTTTGGTAGGTTAATATAATTAATTCCTTGGAAAACTCCTTACAAAAAAGGAAAGGTCACACTGATGCTGATAAGATGGCAGTGTTAAATGGTTGGCACAGAATCGATTGTAGAACAAGAGATGCACTTCGCCGCAGTTCTCTTCCTGAGCTCATCGACAATTATGAGGTATAAATCTTATTCATGATTGATATTACCCCTCTGCATCATCAAATCTTTATGTTGTGCAGAAAAAGGGGCCAATATTGTTGCTTAAATTTTTCATTTGCTCTAACTAATTACAAATATGCATTTTGTCATTTATGGAACCTTTTGCTTTAGGAATGTTTACGGACATTCATAACAGCAAGCACAGATGGAGATGTTCTTGAATTGCAAATTCAGGATCCTTTCCATAGATTGCTTCTGCATGGAGTTTGTGAGGTAATATGCTGCTCCATTTGTTAATGGTGACAACTAAATACTCTATCATTATTATTATTATTTATTATTATTATTATCTTTATTAGTACACAGAAAAGTAAGATTTGAGAAATACTGCAAACACAAATAACAACATTTTCTTCAGGTAAATAAATACATCAAAGAGCTGTAACCTGGAAAATGTTTTTCTTTTGAATGTTACCCCAAATATCAGATTTTTATTTTTACGTGGACAGCAGAAAATGATTCACACACCAAAAATCAGATAATATTTCCGTAGGATATGTTCCTTTAAACAAACTAAGACTTATTTTTGAGGGAGTGCACTTAATTTGGACGAAATTTAATTTAATTTGGTGAAATATTCTGTGAACAGTTCTACAATCTGGCATCGGATACAGTGACAGATTATAAGTGTTCAAAGATGACGAAGATAAAGAAGAAGAAAAAGGGTTCTCCTGTGCTCCCAAATATCACTCTGTCCCATTTTCTGAAGATGTCCAAGGAAGGAAGTTGGTAGTTTCTTGAGGCAGACTCTGGTCCATATAATAAAAAGGCTAAACCAGATAGTGTTGTACCAGGATGAACAATGTACAATATTTAGTATTTCTTTAGAATATCATTGTAAATTGTTTCCATCGGTCAACGCAAGGGTTGATTGTTGGTTTACATTGTTGTAGCTCATCATTCTGATTTCAACAAATACCATATTTTAAGGTTGGATTATTATTATATGGATATGGAATCAGGGTCCAAATTCTGACTAGTTTAACAATAGGATGGGAAGAATAACTTAATTCTTGTATTACTTTCTCGTCAGAGAAGTATCTTATCTTATTTTGACAGTAATTAAAAAGAGAAAAATCTAAGTTTGATCATTGACTATTTTTAAAGATGACTTTAGTTTATATGAAGGAACTATTTTGTCAAAGAATTTGCATACCTATTTTTATTGACCATGAAAGTTCTATGTATGAATTAGTTTTCGTGTAAGAACATTTTTCATTTAGAAATTGTATGGAGGAGGATAGATGCTTATTTTTTGTTTAAATACTATTTTAAATATGTAAATTGTATTTTTAATTTACATAGAATAAAAAAGATTATTAATATTAAGTTTAGAGATAAAAATGAATAGATAAATTTAAAATGACAAGACGTTTATAAAATAAAGTGTATAAAATAAATTAAAACAACTAAGAATCTTTTTACAATTAATTGCAGAAGTGGTATATCATGCCTCTAACCCAAATTATCTATTTAACATTTGTAATTAGTCGTAGAATAATTCATTTTCTCAGTTTACAACGTATAATTATTATTTTTCTTAATTTGTTCTCATATAAATTATAAGTGAAATAAATATAACGTGTTTATTGAAAGAATAAAACTATTTTAATAAATGTGCATATAATTATTATTGTTATTTTTAATCTAATGGAAAAGTTTTAAACGGTTTGGGATCGAAAATTACAAATTAAAAAGGGTTGGGAGAGATGCCAAATGTATTTTATTTTTTTAAGCAAGAAATATGGTTGTTTATTGTGCTGAATATGAAAATTCTACACATGAATTGGTTTTCGTACAAGACTCAATTTGAGTAATAACTTTCCATGGCAATTTTTATTGACTACTAAAATTGCACACAAGTTAGGTTTTGTAAGAACCAATTGCTACTGAGAGATATGATTGTACGTGTTTTTACAACAATTTCTAAAAAAATATGATCTGATGAGTATTCAACGCTTCCTTCCGTGAGGCACAAATTTGCTTATTCTTCTTTTCAAAGGTTTCCAAGTCTTCCTAGGTGCTCATAAGCACTTTCTTCTTGTCATGCATGGAAGGAGCAATTTTTCTTTTTGCTTTTTTTTAGATCAGGACATTCAGATTTGAAGTGTGCGAGTTTGTTGCACTCATAATAGACTATGGTTTCTTCCATTTGTCTATCATTTTTATTGTTTTTTGAGCTAGATCTTGTGTGTTTATCCTTGAGCATTGTGATTTTTTTCTTCTCTACTTTGAGTGAAGCTTTTTTGAGATGAACGAAAGTTCCTCTTTCTCATTTTTGTCCATAAAGTCTTCTTCATCATTAGACTTTTATAAGGATTCATCCGTTCTAAGGGCTTTTGTAGGTGCTCTTTTGGCGGCCTTAAAAGCAATGCTCTTTTCTTTCTTTATTAATCCATCTTGTTGGAGTTCAAGCTCGTGCACCTTGGGAATTCCAACCAGTTCCTCTAGGCTCATACCATCGAGATTTTTTGATTTTTTGAGGGCAAGATTTTGTCAATGTGATCAAAGTTGTCGTAGGACTTTCTTAATGATTTGAGTTCATTAAGGAGTGCCTGGAATCTACTGGACATGATATGAATGTTCTCATTTTCCAGCATGGTGAATAACTTATATTGTCTGGTCAACAAACTAAGTTTGTTTCTTTTGACATTGTGTGATCCTTCATATGTTACAATTAGGGTATCCCACATTTCCTTTATTCTTTTGTAAGCATTAACTTTTTTGTATTCCTCTCTAGAGAGAGCACACATTAGTGAGTTACGAGCCTTAGAGTTTAGTAAATACTTGTGTTTATGCTCATCAATCCATTTGCAATCTGTAAGTGGCTCTCCCTCTTTATCAAGAGGTATATAGTTGCCACTCTCGACTACGACCTAATCCTTTAAGGTGTTGGAACAATCGGTAATGATTTTTCGCAGCGGAATTAAGATAGATACAATTGTTAAAAGCGGAAAGCGTGTTGCAGTCAATAAAATGGTTCCTTTAGCAGTTTTAAATTTCTTGTAAAACTTTTATCGAACAATTGATGTGCTAAAAGTTTAAAGAGTGTAAGGAAGATAAAAACCACACAAAAGATTTTTATACTGGTTCGAATAAAAAAATTCTACGTCGAGTTGTTAATCACTATAAATAGTGATTAACCTTTTCACTAAAATATTGTTTCACAAATTACAATAATATAGAATAAAGAGTAAGAACAGAAAACACATTCCTTCTACAAATGAATGGAAGAATCTTTCTTCGACAAACGTACCGAAAAAAAACTGCTCAGTCAACTTGAAGAGAACTGCTCTGACCTTGGACACACAAAGCGTGAGCTTCTCCTATTCACAAGACTTGACAAGAGCACTCTATCACTTGAGAACTTCCTCAGATAAACACTTTATTCTCAAATGGCATAGATAACGCTCTAAAGGGTTTGACAAAAGTATATATAGCCTACATGTCTGAAACTGAAAAGACAGTTCACAACTGCCAATGATAATCGATTATTGTAATTAATAATTGATTATCCGCGTCCGTTATAGGGTTTTCAAAAAAGTGATAATCGATGGATAATCGACCATTTGCGCGACTTGGGCAGTTATGACTCAAACCAGAATAATCGATTATTTCGAACAATAATCAATTATTTGAGCAAGCAACTCTTTTTCAAACGAGCTCATGATAATCGATTATTACACCAAATAATCGATTGTCTACGCAAAATTTCTTCGAGACAGACAAACTTCTAAGAGTTTACATCATCAAAGTTATTCTTAATACAATTGAGTCTATAGTAATGCTTTTAAATAAATTACAACTAAAGACTTCAAGTTCTTCATTTTGTAACATCATCAAAATCATTATCTTCAAATCACCAATGCTCCTCGTTGGTAACATAAGGTAATGCCTCCGCTTCTCCACCACTAAAATTGGGTTGTGTCCTTGCTTCTAATGTCAATGCTTCAATTTTGTGTAAATGAAGACGACAAGAATGTAGCAGAAGGAGGAGCCTAGCAAAAGAGAGAGATGACCCACGTTGGATATCAAACATTCTTACTGAAATTTTGTCGAATTAATATGTGGTGTCAAGTATGAGTTTCGAGTATTAAAAAAAAAAATCTACCTACAATAACTTTGATGTTTAAATCAGTATAAAATATTTGAATATAAAATATATGAGTTTATTAATTTATAAATATTAAAAAAAATAGTTCAAAATATAACTACATATAAATAAATATAATAACATGATTTAGTTTATCATAAGCTAAGTTTTGTATATATTATTTTGGAAGTAAGTTTTGTATATATTATTTCTCCTTGATTTTAGAAGCATAAATATTTCCGAAAATAAGTCATTTTGAACGACAATAATAATATATTTTTTGGACCGGATAGATATGCTTAACCATTCATTTACTAGAAAATAAATTAATTTAAAAGTGAACTTAGGTGACTTTATTATTAGAAATGTTTATAAAATTATGATTTGGCACGGTAAGAGAATCTATGGTTACATTATTTATAGATTGACTAAAGTGACGTTGACCTGTTAAAAAATTGAAGATTTTACAAAGCGAGAAATCCAAATGAAACACGTTTCATTGGTTTGAACTTTGATCAGTTTGAGCACTGCAGAAATTGTTGGCACGTCAATGGCAAAGAAACCTGTGAAATACACTCTGGTATGTTTCTCTCCCAATTCAGTTTTCTCCTTTCTCATTACATCTTTAATATGAATCAGAGTTCGCTGAGTTCGAGTTGGATAACCAGGTGGACGCGTTTACTGAGTCAGTGTTCAAAGGAAACCCTGCAGCTGTGTGCCTCTTAGAAGAGGATAGGGATAAAGAGTGGTTTCAAGCAGTGGCAACTGAGTTCAATTTATCTGTCACAGCTTACCTAACTCGCATCACTGAGTCCCATCACAACCTTAACTCGCTCCATGGAACCTCTAACAATCCTCGTTTTCACCTCAGATGGTTTACTCCTGTTACTGAGGTAAATTTAAAATTTACCGGCTTCACCGGAATGGATACGATCAAACATTTATGATTTTTTAAGAATATTTTTATCTTATTCATGTACCCTTTTGCAGATAGAGCTCTGTGGCCATGCTACCTTAGCTTCTGCTCACACACTGTTTTCATCTGGTTTGGTGGATACTGATGTGATTGAATTTGTGACGCTTTCTGGAGTATTGACTGCAAAAAAGATCCCAGCGATCAATATCACCAGTGACTCAGACTTGCTAAAGGGTGAAGCTAAGGATGGGTTTTATATTGAAGTGAATTTCCCTGTTGATCCTGTTATAGAATTCAACTTTGAGGGGACTTCCCAAATTTGTGGTGCATTGAGTGGTGCTTCCATAATTGATATAAAGAAGACAAAAGATGGAGATGACTTATTTGTAATAATTCCTGTCTGCTCTCTTCGGTTTCTGTTATTGTCTGGTACATGTTTGTTAACCTGCTTGATTATTGAAATAAGAACAGTATATATCTCTTGTTAGTATGTAACTTCACTTTTACCCCAAAATACCAAGTATGCATTTTAAGAAATTTGTGTGCATTGAACACTATTAATGTTGCAAATTTTCCTAGGTTGTGGTCGAATCTGGAAGTGCTGTCGAAGAACTACAGCCACAACTTGAAGCAATAGTTAAATGTCCTGGAAGGGGGATAATTGTTTCTGCGATTGCCCCTCCTGGCTCAGGGTTTGACTTCTGTAGTAGGTTCTTCTGCCCAAAATATGGAGTCAATGAGGTTAGTGGCTGAGAATTTATATTTATAAGAAGTGGTTGACAATGTTCATCTGGGGTCCAAGCATGGCGTGGTTCAAATTGATTATGAACTCATCATTCTGGATACAATTTTGGAACCGCAAAATCTTTTTATAAATGCTACTACCGTTCTTTCCTTTCGTTTGTTTTACCCTACAACCCTCAGCTTTTGTAGCTTATCTTGGTCAAGTTTTACTAGTTACAGCAACCAGTTCAATGTTTTCAATTATATTAGCAAAAAAGATCTGTAATTGAAGACACATGATATTTTTTTACTACCTAATTTTACCATATCCATTGTTGTATCATTTAGAATAAAGCGAAGGATATAATGGAAAGCAAGACCAATCTTAAATTCAAGCATAATAGATAAAAGTAGAATTAAAGAGACAATATCAAATGACTATAATAACTATAATAATATTTCAATTCAGGATCCTGTTTGTGGGGGTGCTCATTGTGCATTAGCACCCTACTGGAGCAAGAAGCTAGGGAAGTGTGACTTCAATGCTTACCAGGTACTCTCCTACGCCTCATTGTGACTAATGATTATCTTTGTCAGTTGTTACTGTCATACTAACATTTGTGCAGGCATCAGCCAGAGGGGGAGTTCTCAATGTTCATCTCGATGAGAAGAACCAAAGAGTGCTTCTGCGTGGAAAGGCTGTTACTGTAATGGAAGGCTGTGTTCTGGTCTAGTCCTGTTGTTAACATTGCAGAGTTTGTAATAGCACCAATGTTTTCGATGACACCAAGTACTACACTGTTGCGATACTTTATTATTATCACACAATAATCTTCTGAGTCCTTTTATGTATGCTTGTTTTAATCCAATTATGTATCATAGAAGGTAACCAATTGCGTTATTTTCAATATCTCTCATTGTAAGATGGTTTAGTCTTAGTATTAGTTTTTCAATAATCTTGACTAGAAAGATGATGATATTCGATCTTTGAAGTCCACTGGTTATTAAATGCATTTTTTAAACCTCAAGCATTATCTGGATCACCCTTTTGCGGTTTAAAATTTGTCTTAGATGTTACTAAACATAATACTAAATTATCTGATAGAAGCTATCATGGGAAACGCAATAGAAAGAGTCCAAGAATGTCAAGGTAGTCTGAATCTGGGGGGTTGGGAAATGTCTAAAGTTTCTAAAACTTTTTGCTTCTGCTATTGATTTTCTAGAAATAACTATGTGAAAATTACAATGAGTTAATTTAATTGTTACATAATCAAACTTTAAAATGATATTATAATTATTAATTTGTACTATTTTACAATTATGTTAAGACATTTTAAAAACTATTATTATTATATAGAATTATAAAAGTAAAAATGATGAACATTTTTCTCAAGACTCATAATTATATAAATTGCAGGTAAAATTACTTAACTAAAAATATTTTAAATGTTTAATCTAATTTATCCTTCTTAATCATTTAAATTTTATTTTATTAACTAATAATTATAAAAGTAAAGATATTTTATTTTTGACAAACTAATAGTCCAACTCTCATGTACCGATACATTGGATGAGGGAACATTGGATAAGGGAACGTATTTGTGTCTAAGACGTATATATGATACATATAGGTTGAAATTTGCTCAAAATTCGTGCAGCGGCAAAAGGAGAAAATATTTGCTTTAAAATACAAACTTATTAATCACATCACAGATGCTCTGCTTTATTTTAGGATTATGATATTTTGACATTTTTTTTAACAATTTTTGACAACATGACACGAGTCATTATTTTATTGGTTTGTTTGAATTTATGTTTAAAAAAATATTTGAAACAAACTAATTATAAGTTACTATGTATGCGTTGTTAAAAAGTTGTTAAAAAAGAGTTGTTAAAAGAACTTTTTTCTTTATTTTATTTATTTTTTACTCCTTAAAGTATTTTTTTACTGTATCTCTATCCCAAACAATCAGCTTTTAGGGTGTGTTCACTTGGAGGTGATTGAGGGAAATGATTTGGGGGAGAGTGATTGAGTGGATTTGAGAGGATTTGAGGGTGATTTTTTTTTTTTTTGTGTTTACTTGAGTGGATTTGAAGGTAACTGAGAGTGGATTTGGAGGTAAAGTTTATAAGAATTAGTGTAGGATTTGATTGATGTGATAGTTTTAAAAAATTTGTTTAATGGGTAGAAATTGAAGATTACCAAAATGCTCCTAGGTATTAAAGTAATATAAAATGATATATGTTAATGTTATATTTAATTGTAAAAATGTTTATTAAGAGTTAAAAATTTAGAATAATTATTAAAAATAATTTTAAAAATTTAATTAAATTATAATTTAGTGAAATGAATTTTTTTAAATGTAGTATTTGTTTGTAATATAATTTAGTTCCAAGTAGTATGAATTTATTTGTTATGGAAGTGAGATTTATTAATTTTGAATACAGTCTATAATTAAACGAAGTTATAATATTACATGACATAAAATAAAAAATGTTTATAAAGAGTAAAAAATTAACGTTAATTATTAGTAATAAAGTAATATAAAATGATAATTGTTAATATTATATATAATTGTAAAAATTGTTATAAGAAAAAAAAATTATTTTTTAATATGAAAAATAAATTATTTATTATTATTATTTGAATATATCATTATTATTATTTGAATATATTATTATTATTATTATAAATATATATATATATATATATATATATATATATTTATAATTGAATTCACATAAATGTAATTTATTATTGGAAGATGTAACCAAATATAATAGAAAGTGTAACAGAATATAGTAGAAAGAGAATAAAATAAGGGATTGTGTATTCGAATACATCCCTTTCGAACTGAATACATTCTGCTAGAAACACTCACATTAGTATGGAAAGAAACCAAACACTGTGAAAACATTTTGGTTCCAAAGGATGAACCCATTTGAGAAATCAACGACTTTGGGCCTCCTCCTAGGCCTATGAGACACATCTCATGGTCGTAGCAGCTCTTGCATGGGACACATTGTGTTCACATGAGATCACTGCCCGTGTCTGCAATATCGTAGATTTTGAATGGTGGAGTTCCAATGGAGAGTTTCATGAGATGCTCACTAAGGTAAGCACTCACTGTGGCTTGTGGAGTTGTTGACATGGCTGAGAAACCTCTCAGTCATTGACAGAATAAGGCTTTGGGAGAGGTTCTTCGAATGAGATTAATGATGAATCCTTTGTCTGTGCTACCATGGATGGCTGAGAGAAATATGTTTTACTAAAGAATTGCATGAAATGGTAACCGGATACACACTGCGTCTTCTTCTTCTTCATCGCTGTAACCGAATACGACAGTGGTGTAACCGGATACAGCTGCACTTTCTTCTTGTTCATGGACTGTAACCGAATATGCCTATAGATGTAACCGAATACACACGCTTCTTCATCGTCTTCTCCAGCTCCAACCACAGCTTCTCTTCATCAATAAACTCCTTTCTTCATCTTCCAGCAACGTGACCTTCTTCATCTACCACTAACCCTGCAAAAATGACAGAAACATGCTTCGCTAACAACAATTCACCCATATTTTAACAAAAGAACAGTGCGTGGTCTCAGTTGGGAATTTATTTTAACAAGAGGAGCATTTCAGAGAAAGCCGCTTTCATCCCTCCAAATCTCTTCTCAGATGCAGGTGATTGAACAGTGCTTCCATCCCACAAATCGCTTCAATTCATTCCGCTCAATTCACCTCAAGTGAATACAGTTTTTTTCCAATTCGTCGCTCACCAATCTTCGTAAAGAGTAAATTCACCTCAAGTGAACAGATCTGTGTTTATAAAGATTCTATTAACATATAAGAATATATATTTTGAAAGATTTTTACATCAGGTTAAAGGATCTCTTACTATTAAATTAAGGTGATTGAAATAGTATTATTAGGTCAGTAATTACATTTGAGATATTATTTGCACAATTTGTATTAGAATGTATCATAATAAATTCTTTATTTTGTGTATGAGACTATTCAATATATTTTTTATTTGAGATTTATGAAAAATAAGGATTCATCTTTAAAACCATTTTTCTCTTATAAAAGAAGAATTTATTTCAAAACTTGTTTTTTAAATATTATTAATATTTTGACTTCAAGTCTTTTAAGATATATAATCATCAGAATAAATTATAGTATTATTTACTTAGGAGCTTAGAGTACCATGAAGGTTTGGTCTAAGACACCTTAAGAAGTTAAAGAAGAAATATGCAATTAAATTGTCCTTAATTTTATTTTTAAATAATGTGAAACTAATAAACCTATCAAAATTTATTGTACAAAAATACTCTTTCAAACTATTTTTAAATGGATGCAAATCTTATTTAGTCTCTTTCTATATAAATACATGTTAACCATTTGCATTATTATCTTCACTGCCTTCTTCCTTTTGTCCTAATTTTTGAGAATGTTCTCCCTATAGAAATCTCCTTATTATTCTTACAGTTTTCTAACACTTCTAATATTTTAAGTTAATATACTAATGATATACTTGAAGCTTTATTTTCAATCACCACCAAAGTTCAATTTTTAGGTAAAGGGAAAAATGAGGTTTAGGGGTGTTAAAGTGTTCAAATAATGATAATGAATGCATTGTTCCGTAATAGGTGTTGTTCTAGGGTTGTTGTTATTTATTTATGTCATGAATGTGTAACTTGTATAGTCATCTAATTGGATGGTAAGATGTAATGGTGTGTTTATATTTGTTAGCAATGTTGTTCTATAAATACGGGATGCAATGAGAATGGAGTACCATAATGAGTAGTTATTTGGAGATTTGGAAGAAGATAATGAAGTTGGCATTACGGGTGAGTAATATCAACATGGGAAGCATGTTAGGTTTTGAATAGTAATGTGATGAATATGTTGAAGATAATGAAATGTGTAGTAGAGCTAAGTGGACGTACAAAAGTTATATGGAATGGTGTCGTGAAGACATATTAGGAAAATAATTTGAATGTGAGGGTGAGGTTTACAATTTTTATTATGCATATGGAAGGTGTCATAGTTTTAGTATTAGGTTTACATGTCTCTTTGATTCTGTTTGATGAAAGAGAAAGCTTAATGAATAGGAAGATCATGAGCATAATTGAATGATAATTTAAAAAATTAAATAAATTATATTTTTATTTTTATTTTACATAATGTTAAATTTATTAGACGAACATGTCTTGTTAAGTGAAAGTATGTGTCTGTAATTTTTTGTTTTTGTTATTTTTGTGTTTTGGACTTTAGGTTTTCTTAAATTTATGTGTCTATATATACATATACCAAAAGTTAAAGTAAACACTTTTAAGTCATATTATATGCATTTGTATTATTTAAGAGATGATTCTTTTAATTCTTGAATTAGAATTTTGATTCTTATCAAAAGATTAACATCTATGTGGTAAATCTTATCAATCTCTTAGATTGTGTCGTCTTCATCCTTGTTTTGCAATTTTTTTATTTATTTTTATTATGTCTCTTGATGATTCAAATTAAAAAAAAAGTCATACTCTTTTCTAAACAGAATCGTATCATTTTAGCTTTTGGTAAAGAACTCCAATAGCTTACACAAAGTAAATAAACAATGTAAAAGACGTTACGAAATCTAAATATTGACTCAAGAGGTTAAATAAAATACAAAACTCTAAACAAAACTTCAAAGAATTTTAAAAGACATAAAACGATACAAATAGAAAATAATAATACTACCAAAAAGAGTTAAATGAGACAACTTGTGTTGAACTCTAGAATTTATTTATTTTTACTCTTAGATCCTTACTTTCTCTTTTTCTTTTCTTTTCTTTCAATATATATTTGTTTCCTTTTGACTTGAATCTACTATTTTGTTTTTCTTTTTTGCAGTTCAACACACAAACAAAAAAAATTAAATAGATTGTCCTTCAAGCACTACAATTCATGCAAAGTCAAGGTAAACCGTTAATAAGGACTACAATTAACAAAAAAAAAACACAAAAACAAATAATTTTCATGAATCAAATTTAGAAATGCACAATTTAAAGAAAGAACACAAAAAAAAAATTAAAAACTCACGAAATTGGATAAAATATTGGTTTTTATTTTTTTTATATGACAGAAAAATAAGATAAAATATGATATTCAAACTAAAACCTTGCTCTAGATTCCAGATGATATTTAGTATATAAGAAAACTATAACATTATTGCTTTGAATGCTATATGATGTATAGTATCTAAGAAAAAATTCAAACCAGAACCTTGCTCATACCAAATGATAAATGGTAAGGAATCTTCAAGTCGTATGAATTTGAGGACAAATTTTTTTCAAGAATGAAGATATGATAGAAAGATATGTCCTGAACACATGAAAAGAACATTTGTAATTCAAAAGATCTATCATAAGATCAAAGATCATGTTTTATTGATTCTTATAATGTTTTGTGAAGGAGGAAACTTAAAGAAACATAAAGATCATAAACACAATTAAAAAATAATTTAAAAAATTAAATAAATTGTAATTTTATTTTAATTTTACATAATGTTAAATTCGTTGTTTTTTTCTTTTGTTTTTACTCGTTAGGTGAAATTCTTTGTCTGTAATTTTATTTTATTTTACTGATATATTAATATATTTTAAATTAAATTAAAAGAATAGTATGTATTTTATAATAAAATGTTTTCAAAAAAATCTATATTAACCTAGGTTAATATATAATGTCTAGTGTGTAAACATAAATTTGGTGTGATTAACTATGGTTGGAATGTTCTTTATTTAACTGTGAAAGCATAATGCCTTGAGTGTTTCAATTCTCGCTTTTTCTTTTCCCTTTCATACTGTCACGTCTTCTAAGTATCATCATCTACCACCTCTTTTTCCTTCTCTATCATGTCAACCCAACAATTTTTACCTACTGCTGTGTTTTGTAACGGACAATTGCTTTCTACTTACATAAATGCATGATAATCTAAAACTATTGATTTGGTGATGAAATCAACGTTGGTGTACAACTACAAGTAATCTCTTCTCTCTTCTACTGATGCAAGATGATATTTAGGATTTTCTTTTCATTTCATCATTTTCTATATATACTACATTATTAATCAATAAAATATTTGGATTCTCGTAGAGAGAGCATGGTGTATTGAAAGTGTTGGTTCTTTTATTAATCCTCGTGGAACTCGGGGATATCGGTGGCTGTGGGGGCATTGGTGTGCTGACCAATTTTTGTTGCTGACTCCAGTATTCTCTCGCATGTTGGTCTGACAAAAAGAAATGGCTAAGAATCCTGTGAAATACTCTGTGGTATGTATGTCTTGTCTGTGAAATTAGATGTTTGTGAATTAGGTTTGTCTCAAAGTTACTAATGCAGGTTGACGCGTTCACCGATTCAGCTTTCAAGGGAAACCCCGCAGCAGTGTGTTTCTTAGAAGAAGAGAGGAACGAGGAGTGGTTGCAGGCGGTTGCCACCGAATTCAATGTCCCTGTCACCTGTTACTTGACTCGCATTATGGAAACTTCTAACAATCCACGTTTTCACTTCAGATATTTTACTCATCTTAACGAGGTAAACTTTTCACCCAGTATTTTATACATGTTGTTATTGTCTTCTAATCAGAGATTCATCATAGAAAATTGTTCATTCACGTACTTATTTAGTGCACGTTTTTCTATAGCACATTATGACAAGAAACATTATCCGTAAAAGTTGTGAAGCACATGCACTCTTCATTATAACATGGTCCTTTTGCTAATAATGTTTCAACTACCGCACTTTTTATTAGAAAGTGGGTTTTCAACTACTATTCTATTCTTCTATTCCACCTGTTATCGGATCGTTATTGGATCATCTAATTTTTACTATCACATACAAGATGTCTATATCTCAGCGTGAAGGGTTGTATTGAAAGTCTCACATCGACTAGAAATAAGGCCAAATTATAATATATAAGTGAGGTGCAAAGCTCACCTTACAAACCAGTTTGTGAGGTTGAGTTAGGCCTTTAAACCCACTTCTAATATGGTATCAGAGTCATCTTTAAAGTCTATCCTAACGAGTTCTAAGTGGATGCAAATCTCACCTAACAAGCCGATTTGTGAGGTTGAGTTAGCCCTTTAAACCCACTTTCTAATGGTTTTCTCTATTCTTGTCCTGTTTGATGATGTTCAATCTATGGTCGCAAATATGTTCTTTGAGAATCCAAACATCATTATACAGGTTAAAATTTGTGGTCATGCCACGTTAGCGGCTGCACACAAACTATTTTCGTCTGGTTTGGTGGATACCGATATTATCGAGTTTTATACTCTATCTGGAGTAGTGACTGCCAAAAAGATCACAACCATTGATAACTGCAATGGTGCCTCAAACTTGCAAAATGGTGTAGTGTGTGATGGATTTGATATCGAAATAGATCTTCCTGCTCACCCTATTATAGAATGCAACTTGGATGAGAGTTCAGAAATTTCAAGGGCATTGAATGGTGCTTCCATCATTGATATAAAGAGGACAAAAATTGGTGATGACATACTGGTAATTCTTGCATCTTCTCTTTTCCATTTTGATTATTTCCTAATTGGCATGGGTTACAACTTTATGATTTGTCTTAGGTTGTGGTTACATCAGGAGAAAATGTGAGAGAAGTGGAGCCCCAGTTTGATGCAATAAGTAAATGTCGTGGAAGGGGGGTAATTATTTCGGGAGTTGCTCCTCCAGGGTCAGGATTTGACTTCTATAGTCGGTTCTTCTGCCCAAAAGATGGAGTGAATGAAGTAATTATTAATGTTCATGTAGATAGAATTATTGAGATAATGTTAAATAATGGTATTTATTTACTTTCAGGATGAGGTGTGTGGGAGTGCACATTGTGGGTTGGCATCGTACTGGAGCAAGAAGTTGGGGAAATGTGATTTCAATGCTTATCAGGTATTTTCCTTCTCTTGTTGTGATTATCTTTGTTATGATGGCACTAACAAGTAAATTTGACTGACTTGAGCAGGTATCACGAAGAGGGGGAATTCTCAAAATTCATTTTGATGAGAAAAGCCAAAGAGTGCTTTTGCGTGGGAAGGCCGTAACGGTGATGGAAGGCTGTGTTATGGTCTAGTTCTTTCCCTTCCACTACTTGTCACTTCAATCAATAAAACGTCTCTTCTCTTCGTTATTACTTTGTTGGTATAACTTTTTTCTTTTAACTTTATGTATTATTAGTTTACGATATATTTCCTTAAGGGTTGTTAAGCTGCGTGGACCACCTTCATTTCCTACTACATCTTTTATTTAATAAAGATTGTATTACTTCCATAAATAAAATCTTACGATTATTTTAATTAAAAAAAATTTATCCCAAGAGTGATTTTATAATCATCTGAATGTATATTTAAATATATTTCGATGATTTTTATCTCAAATTCAAATTCATAATTTTTCATTTTAAGTATAATTTAATTAGATTTGTATTGGATAATTTTTTATTTTTGGAAATTTAAAGTCAAGATAAGTCAGATTCAATTCAAGTTTTGAAATGTTAAGTAACGTTACATTTAAATAAGATAAGACCGCAGTAAGTTAGGTCAATTACATATCAGATCAAACTAAGGTAGGTTCAAGTCATGCAAGGTTGGCTTGGGTAAAGCTCAATACAAGACAAGTTAGATTGACTCACGTCAAACTCCAACTATGCTAGACCTGAACTAGGTTAAGTTAATTGGGTCAAGCCAAACCTAAGTTACATTGGATTAAGCCGAACCCAAGTTAGGTTGGATTGAACCATCTCAAGCCTAACTAAAGCTAGGTTAGGCCAAATCAAGGATAGTCTTAGCTAGGTTGGGTTCAGGTCAATTTAGGTCGGGTTAGAATAGTGTCAAGTTGGTCGGATTTCATTGAGTTGGGCTCAAGTCAGGCCAAATAAAGGTCAACCTATATTAGGAGTAGTCGAGCCAAATCCAAGTCAGACTAAGTCAATAGAGCTTATGTTAAGCTAAGCTAGATCAAGCTTATTTGAGTGAGGTTGTTAACTCGGCTTAGATTCACATCAAATTGAGTAAGCTTGAGCTTAGGCCAAGTTGAGTCATCCTAGATCCACTTAAAGTTGAATTAACACGACCGACTTTAGGGCGAATAAACTCAAACCCAATTTGTGTTTAGTCAGGGCACACACACACACACAAGGAAGGATAGAGTTGAAACTGAGTTGGGCCAAGTTAGTGAGGCTTGGGTTAAGCAGAAACATGTCATGCCAAGGTCAAGTTGAGTTGGACAAGGCCTAGATTGAGCCAAGTCAACCAAGTTCCACATTTAGTTGAGTGGGCTCTAATCCACATTGGCTTAAGTCGAGGCAAGGGTCAATAAAGTTGGCTCAATCCTAGGTCAAGCTAGGTTGACTTGGTCCACATCAAGTCGAGTTAGAATAAGCCATGTCAAGTTGAATTGGATCTTGACCTAGTCAAACATAATAAAGCAAGTGTGTAAGGCTCAAGTTAGGTTTTGTTAGGCTTGACCCAAGTTAGGTTGAGCCTAAGATGGATTGAGTCATGTTGGGTTCAAGTCAAGTTGGCGTGGCATAGGTCCGTACTAAGCTAACTCAATTCAATCCTTAGCTGAGCCTAGTCGACATGATCAATGTTAAGTTGAGTCAGGATGGGTCTACATTAAACAAAATTAGGTTAAGACCAAGTCATGCCAAGTTAACCATGTATAAGAGATCTAGGTCGAGCTTAAATGGGCAAGCCAAGTCAAACTGAGTTGGACAAGGCTCAAGTTAGGTTGAGTGGGCCTAAGTTCATGTTACGACCAAGTTCACATCAAGTCAAATCAATCTAGCTGAGTCAATCGAACCAAGGTCAGGAAAGGTAAAAGTTAGGTTAAAGTCACATAAGGTCAAGTCAATTCATGCCCAACTTAAGTGTGGTTAGGTTGAGATGGGCTAAATAGGTTAGGCTAGGACGAGATTGACCTAAATAGGTTAGATTGGGTCAATATGGACCCAAATAAGTTAGTTTAAGTTGAGCCCATGTTAACTTGGGCTTGTTCTAATCAAGGCCAAATAAAGACTAAGTCGAGTTAAGTCGAAGTAACTTTAGGTCATGTTGAATTAAGTTCATGTTATGCTTGGTTGGGTCTAGCCCAAGTCAGGATAGGTCAGACCATGCCTAACTCAAGTTATGCTTTAAGTTTAACTAAGCTCAAATCAGAGTAAAACCTAGCTTAAGTCAAGTTAAGTCTAACCAAGTTGAACCCATGTCAAACTAGCTCTAACATGACTAAGCCATGTTATGCTAGGTATAGTTGGATCAAGTCCAAGTGAGGTTCATTTAAATATAAATTTAAATCTAATTTAGAAAATTTATGCAAAATGAATTTAATATATTCTAAATTGGATTAGAAAATCCAATTCAATTTGATCAAATTAAAATATAAATGAATTTTATATTCAATGATTTTTATTGAATATGGATTAAATTTAAATTGGATTTTCAAAATTTTAATTTGAAATTGTCCCTAATTATTAGTATTAGATAGGCCATTACCATTGTAACTACTTTATTATCCTACTCACAATTTTAACATTATAAGAAATATATCTTAATAAAGTTTTTCATTTAAAAGATTCACTGGTCTCTTTTTCCAAAACAATAATCACACTTTTTTAACATAACCTATTTTTTCTTCTAGTGAAAAGCTTTTAATTTCATTTAAATAGACATATATAAACTCATATAGGTCGGACTAAATATGGTATAACAACTACTTTTAAAAGGCAAGAAATAATTACTTTTTGAACATTTGTACACCTTCAATAAACTTTGATTTATCTCATACACAAATAAATCATTTGTAATATAATATGTACTTGTTAGAGCAAAAATTCACCACTCTAAATGATTTAATTGAATGTTTAAATACAACACAACTTAAAGCTTGAAAACATAAAAAAGTTTCATTTGACAAATGTTGATCAGGTTATGAGTACATGCGCTTTGTCTAATAACAAACGATAAAGCACTACACGAAGTTCCATTTCATTTGATAGACAAATAAGGATCGGCCAAATAATAAGTACCAACCAAGTCTTTAAGTTGACATGCATGGAAAATATTCTAAAGCTTAAGCTTGTGATGCAAAATTTGTTTTCAGCATTTGTTGCCAAGAGATTCAAGCCCAAAGTTGAGGTTTCGCTAAAATATATTTTGAGATTTAACCTAAAGCTTAAATGTTTATCAACTTTATCTAACACAAGCATGTCAACTCTGGCTTAGCTATGTCAAATACGATGTGTGCTTTTATCACTTACGATGTGTGCTAAGAACATAAGTAATGTCAACTATTAGAGAAGTTGTGTAATCAAGAAAAACAACAACTAATTTTGCATGAAGTGCATATAATGTTTCTCTAGGACAAAGCTTGAAAAAGAATAGAAGAAAGATGAAGAAGACATCCAAGTGAGCTCAAAGCTACTCAATGAACAAAAAGGGGTTTACAATGACAACTTCTTCTCAATTTTATATAAAGACTCTTTTTGAAGAAAAACAACAAGAAGAACTATTATTTGTAAGTGTCAACTCTGTTAAGTTTTCCATGTGTTCTAAAAGTTTTGTAAGAATATTGTTTGTGTTCAACCAAAATAAACTATTTGAGAGAGCTTAACCATTGTGTACGTTGAAAAAAACACTTTTTTTAGTGAGCTAAAATTGGGATTTGTTGATTACTTAAACCTTGTGTTTATATAAACCAAGAGTGATTTGTTAAAAGAATATTTACATAAGCTAAAAGTGGCTTATGAAAAGAGTACTTGAACAAGGTTAATCCAGAGTTGTTAAAAGCCTAAAGAATACTCATGTCAAGTTAGGATTGACTTGTTGAAAAAACACTTGGTTGAGTAAAATCTTATTTGATAATAGAATATTTATGTGTGCATCATAGTATGAGTTTGCCTATTGATTAGTCAAGAACCAGATGTAGACTCTATGATTAGATGAACTAGTATAAAAATTTCAAGTATCTTTTCTTTCCTTGACCTTTTATATTCCATTTTTATAACTATTTAACAAACTAAAAAAGGAAGGAATTTTTAAAATTTAACTTACAAAAATATTTTACATAATATTTATAATTATTTTCTTATCGTTTGATAATGTTTGCATAGATGATACATTAAAAAAAACTCCAAAAATCTCAAAATACCATTTAACATTTTTTTTATATCTTGTTTTTCATAATACTGTTTTAGAGTTTTAAACACAACTCTTCTTTTTTAAATCAATGTTTTTTCCACTTGAAAAGATCTTGAAAAAAATGAAATTTAGAAAAATAAACCTAATTTATCTCTTCAAAATACTAGTTGTTGTGTGGGTCATATAATTTGTGCATTTATTATCCATGAACGATATCTTGTAATCATTTTCACCAACAAATTACAACAAAGAACTTCTCAAATTATTACCCCTCTTAACGATTTAAGTTTGTTGTACATGTTCATTTGTTTTTTTTTCATAACTTTTTTATATGAGTAACTTGATTAAAGATATTCAATGCTCAGGTTGAATCAACACAAATTCTGCAAATTATTTTAATACAATAGAAAGGTGATAAGAGAAGTTGAAATTTTAAGAATTCATAAGAGGCAATTTGATTACTTAAAATTAAATAATTTTAAATTTCATTTAAAATGTAAGAATATGAAATTCTTTCCCTTTTCTTATTATTTGAAATCTATGAAATTTATCTTCAAATTCTCTTTTTGACTTGAAATCAATAGGATATTGTCGAGTTGGTTTTTGTTAATATGTTATTGGCTAAATTGAAATTAGGACACCATCAACGCAATATATGTTTTTTTTTTATGTCAGCAAAAATTTCTTTTAGAGGTTAAAATAAACTATGATTATTTTTTCTCATAGTCTCAGTCACCAAGATTTGTTTCGCAATATGAATCATTATTATTTATTTGTTTACAACTTAATGTTTTCTTTATCAACATTAATGGTTGTTGGCAACGTATGATCGATTGATTTTGGTGATATTTACATATTTTGTTGTTAGTTTCTCTCTTCATGACTTATTATCTTAATTTGATCAAAATATAAAACATGGATCAATATCTCTAAAATAATCTTAAACATATTTATATAAAAAAAATTATTTTATGTTATTTTTGAACATAATATTCGATTATATATGTTGAGTTTATAATCCAATATTTAAAGATAGACCAAACTTAAATTTGACTCAATTTTGCATATAATCAAATTATTAACTATAGTCTATTATGTGTTTTGGAAAAACACATCATTTCATAAATAATCAATTATTTTAGACAATAATTGATTATATTAAGCTTATTTAAGAAAAATCTCACATTTGTTAATAATTGATTATGTTTAATAATAATAATTAATTATGTTTAATAATATATTAATTCGATTATATTTAAACATAATTTATTAAATTAGTAAGTGGCCTCAAAACTCTTTTAAAAGAAAACTCTCTCTTTTATTACATGCATTTCATTTTTATTTCAAAAAAGAAATCATCATTATTTTCTAAAAGAGACATATTGAATGTCATACGTTACTTATTGTTTGGAAGATGATCATGCTATAGATTTTTCATTTTATAATTAATCACAGTGATATCTATCTTTTATATTTTTTGTCATTTGATTTTATCAGTACAGCTAATTGAGTATATTCATTAACTTTGTAAATCTTTTTAAAATATGTTTCAAGGAGTGAATTATATATATAATTCTACTTACACGTAATTAAAAAATCCATATAAAATTGTTTGGATTAATTAACTATAATTTAAAAAGAATCGAAGTAATATAAAAATTCTTTATGCATTTTTTTGATATTTTCTTTTGTATTTTTTGAAGTTCATAAATTGTTCATCACTTCATAATAATCTTTTTCGACAATTTATAAAAGGTTTTTTAAATTATTTTTAGTTTTTTTTCATCTATGTCAATCAAAATTTGTCATATTTATTTCTTCAACAAGATACTCTTTAATTGGCATCTTTATCTTGTAATGTAGGCTAGTGATATTTTTATTTAATTGAATTTTGTAGAAATTTTCTCAGCTAATATTGGTATGACTATTTTTAAGTGGATGTCGATAAGAATTTTTTTTTTGGGTTAAAGTTTGTAGTAATTGTTTTTTTCAATGTCTGGACGAATTATTTTGTTTCTCGATCAAGATGGCTAGTGATATTTGACGCGATAATTTAAATGCTTTATACAAAATAAGAAAAATAAAATTTAATATATACAATTTCTTTTTATCTAAACCAAACATTTAAATGATTAAACAATCTAAAATGAAAAAAATTTGAAATTTAATATATTTTAATTTTTAAAAATGATTAAATTTCCTATAAAATAACAATAAAATTCTTGTTAGCATATTAAAAGTATAATATATAGAAAAATTATAACACCCTTAATAAGAAGAAACAACAAATTGTTACTAAACTAAAAATAAATATTGGGAGATCACGCCTATAACTAAACTTACAAATAGGATGAAAAGATTGTATAACATTATCATATGGTAAATAGTGGATTAGTATCACAAGTATATTAACATGTTTACTTTTCAGTACCATAAGAAAAAACACCACAGTCTTAGTGCAACAACTCTAATTTTATTAATTTTATTTAAAATGAGTAGCTTAATATAATTGAATATGCATTTGATATTTAGTAATTAACACATATATTTATTAAATTAAAGAGAAAATTAAAGCTAATGTAAGAATTTAAAATTTAAAAAATAACCCAACAAAGACATATTTTAAGATTAATTACATATTATTTTAACTTTTTATCTTTAAACAACACATATCAAAATTAAAAATCAAACACGTATTATATAACTTAACCATTAATAAAACTAAAACAAAATAAATAAAATTACTTTCTTTTAAAAATATGATTAAATATATTTTTAGTCCCTAAATTATTATGCATTTTTTATTTTCGTTTTTCTTCCAAGATTCATTTTTGTTTCTCACCTTTTAAAATGTGACGGATTTAGTTTATCATGACCAATGTGACTAGTTTTTTTTTTCTTGAGGTGGCAAACACTTTGCCACCTTTTAAGACATGTGTATTATGTCCTAAAGTTGGTGAGATGATTTAATGGCACGCAGTGTGTCACATTCCTAGTTTGGTAAGGTCGACAAAACACGTGTATTATGTTTTCAAGTTGACAAAACATTTGAATACTTCGATGGAAAGTCCAGATAGCTTGGTAAGGTCAATGGAGAATTCAATAGCTCGATGAAATGTTTGGATAGCTTGGATAACACCTTACCGAGCTCTCTAAACTTCTGACTAAGCTATATGAGTTCTTCATTCACCTTACCAAGCTATTTGGACTTTCCATCAAAATATCTAAGTTTTCCATTCACCTTACCAGACTGTCTGGACTTTTCATTGAGTTATCCAAATATCTTGCCGATCGAGAAAATACACATGACTTGTTGACCTTATCGGACTAGGGACGTGACACACTATTTGTGACCAAGCTATTTTGTTGACCTTGAGGCACAATACATATGTCTTAAACGTATTTGAGATATAACATACCGTTTGTCACGTTAAAAAGAAAAACTAAGAACATTGGTCAAGGAGAAGTAAATATGTAACTTTAAAAAAAAAAACAAAAATAGATTAAAGTTTGAAAAATAAAACAAACGAAAAACGATTAAAATTTGTAGACAAAAACATATTTAATGCTTAAAAGTATGTTAATATTTATTATTCAATTCGATTCTAACCAAAAGTATAATGAAAAATCATAGAAAAAAAGTGAAAGAAAAGAAAACGTGAGAATTAATGGAACGAATAAAAAAAAATGAAAAAACATGAAAACAATATATATATGTAATGCTTCGGTTGTTTCTCTTCCTAAACAAATAGTACAGTACAGTCATATCACGGTCCATAAATATGTTTTGCAATACCAATTTAATGTAACCAATTTTAACGATGGGTAGTTACATAGGTGTATTTAGCTCCTCTTTCAAGTCACCGATGTGAGGGACGTTCAAGTGCAATTGTTCTGCTTCAAAACTTTTTAAGCAACTGCCCAATTAAGACCCAAATACAATGAAAATCCTAAAACTAAAAAAATGTCATACATCCAACAAAATCATCCATACCAAAACAGGGTTACCAAAACTTGAAAAAAATCACACCCATAAACAGAGAAAAATGCGCATTCAATAAAAGAAACTAAACTAAATCATATAATACAAAATGGGCAATATAATACAAAACCTACACTTTCAAACAAAGTGTCAGATAGACTTTCACTTTCAATTTTACAATTTTTTTTCCAGGTTGGATGACACCAAGGCAGGCTGTAAAAATTTTTAAGATAAAAATCTTAGTCAACATATCATTTTCGAAGTGGATTGCAATCATTTTCTTTTGGATAATGATACTTTGACATTCAAAAAATGACAAATTTTTGACACCATTACGTGTCGTCTTCGTATTGGTCCATCTATGAAATAAAGAAAAAGAACGAAATGACGTGGAAATTAGTGGAGAGAGGGGTCTCAAAGAGGATTTCAGTCTTTCAAATTAAAATCTAATTTCCACATTTAGGATTGAAAATCCTAGAGAGAGAAGCATCAAAGGCCAACGAGAAGAGCTCGACGGAGTTTTCACCGTCACTTGCAAACCTGCGCCGTTCAACGTTAATCGGAGGACATTTCGCCGATGTACTACCGATTGGAATGTGCCCATCCACCGAAAACGGTGTCCTGTGAAGAGGTTTTGGAGTTCGAGTGACTTCCCACCGCTCATTGGAAGCGCGCCGCCATTGACTGTCCACCGGAGCACTTTCCGGCGCTGTTGGACTGTTTGGAAACTGTTCAGGCCACCGAAAGCTATCTCCATGGCCAAGGAACAATTCCTTTTAAAACTCAATGTGCAGAATCAGACTTAGGAATAGAGGCCAAATAAGTGGGTAGTTCAGGCAAAGTTTCTGCACACGGGAGTCAATTGTGAAAATGACCTTTTGTTGAACATGGCTATATGATTGATATTGTGTTCATTTATTTGTTTGCAGGAGGAACTGCAAGAGATTAGGGAAAAGTATATTTCTGAATGGATATTGGATGCTGACAATGTGCGGCGAAATGAAGTCTTGCAACATTTAGGATTGTTGTAGATGTTTTTCATTAAGGACTATTGGAATGTGATATATGTATTTTTTAGAACAGTTTCAAGATGCAGTGATTGGGTCTAAATGTACGTATATTTGTTGTTAGAATTGATGAAAGAAATTTCTTGTTAACATTTATTAGTAATGTAATTTGAACATACCAGTGATGATTGTGTTATTTTTGGTATTCATTATGACATGGTTCAATACAACAATGAGCATTATTTGTCTACAACCTTTGTTGTGCAATGTCCATGAATTGTATGTCATCATGTGTGTTTAAGGTGCTATTTACAGGAATTGTATGTCATCATGTGTGTTTAAGGTGCTAGATTCAAAGATGACTTCCTCGTGCAAAAACTCAGACTAAACTACCCACTTATTTTGCCTTTACCACCAGTTCACCATCACTTTTAAAATAAATGTTTCCTTAGGAATGAACTTCGATATAAATGTGTTAATAAATGATAGATAATCATTTTTATTTAACATAATTGGTAAAAAATTAAATGGGAAGTTCAGAATAAGTGTCAGATTCAAATATGAACTCTTCGTGCAAATACTCAAACTAAACTACTCACTTATTTTGTCTTTGCTACAAGTTTTGTTTATGCACCATCACTTTTAAAATAAATGTTTCCTTCGTGATGAACTTGAATATAAATGTGTTAATAAATGACAGATAATCATTTTTATTTAACATAATTGGTAAAAAATTAAATGCGAAGTTCAAAAAAAGTGCCAAATTCAAAGATGACCTCCTCGTGCAAAAATCAGACTAAACTACCCATTTATTTTGTCTTTGCTACCAGTTCTGTTTCTGCACCATCACTTTTAAAAAAAATGTTTCCTTGGAGATGAACTTGGATATAAATGTGTTAATAAATGATAGATAATCATTTTTATTTAACATAATTGGTAAAAAATTAAATGGGAAGTTCAAAATAAGTGCTACATTCATAGATGACCTCCTCGTGCAAAAACTCAGCCTAAACTACCCATTTATCTTTCCTTTGCTCCAGTTCTCTTTCTACACCATCACTTTTAAAAAAAATGTTTCCTTGGGGATAAACTTAGATATAAATTTGTTGATAAATGACAGATAATCATTATTATTTAATATAATTGGTAAAAAATTAAATGTGCAGTTCAAAATAAGTGCTAGATTCAAAGATGACCTCCTCGTGCAAAAACTCAGCCTAAACTAACCACTAATTTTGTCTCTCCTACTAGTTCTGTTTCTGCACCATCACTTTTAAAAAAAAATGTTTCCTTGGGGATGAACTTGAATATAATTGGTAAAAAATTATTATGGGAAGTTCAAAATAAGTGTTAGATTCAAAGATGACCTCCTTGTGCAAAAACTCAGCCTAAACTATCCACTTATTTGACGTTTGCTCCCACGTCTGTTTCTGCACATTGAATTTTAAAAGGAATTGTTCCTTGGCCATGGAGATCCATATACTTGTGATCATCAATGGCTGAATAACGCTTTTATATCCAATAAGTCTTAAAAAAAAGTTGGTTCAATTAAAAATCAATGTCTTTTTCACAGTTGACCCATGTGTACAAAAACTTTGCTTGAACTACCCACTTATTTGGTCCCTACTCCCAGGTCTGATTCTGCACATTGAGTTTTAAAAGGAATTGTTCCTTGGCCATGAAGACAGCTTCCAGTGGCCTGGGCAGTTTCCAACGCTCCAACAACACCGGAAAGTGCTCCGATGGAAGGTCAATGGCGGCGCACTTCCAATGAGCGGTGGGAAGTCACTCGAACTCCAAAACCTCTTCACGGGACACCGTTTTCGGTGGCTAGGCATGTTCCAATCAGCGATACAATAGCAGAATGTCCTTCTGTTAATGTTGAACGGTGCAGGTTTGCAAGTGGCGGTGAAAACTCCGTTGAGCTCTTCTTGCTGGCCTGGGGTGCTTCTCTCTTTAGGATTTTCAATCCAAATGTAGAAATCAAATTTTGATTTGAACCTTGAGACCCTCTCTCCCCACTAATTTTCACATCATTTCATTTTTTTTCTTTATTTCACAAATGGACCAATACGAAGACGACACATGACAGTGTTAAAATTTTGTAACTTTTTGGGTGTAAAAGTATCATTACCCTTTTCTTTTTCAGTGGCTGCTAGAGCGTTGACCAGTTTAACAGTTCAGGCTAGAGAACTGATAACGCTGTTTCTTCTTCTCTGTGCTGCGTTAGAAATTCTATCGTGTTCTTTTGTGTGGCGTGTCTTCTATATGGCAAAGAAACCTGTCAAATACTTTGTGGTATGTTGGTGTGTTTGTTGTTAATTGTTATTAGTGCATCGTTGTAAATTAGGTTGTGTGGTCAAATCCACTTGTATGAGTTTATAAACAGGTCGACGCATTCACTGATGTACCATTCAAAGGGAACCCTGCAGCAGTGTGTTTCTTGGAGGAAGAGGAAGAGAGGAGCGACCACTGGTTGCAAGCTTTAGCCGCTGAGTTCAACATCTCTCAGACTTGTTTCTTAACCCGGATTGTTGACTCTGATAACCCTCTTGACTCTCTCAATGGCACCTCTAATCCCCGTTTTCGCCTCAGATGGTTTACTCCTATTACTGAGGTCAGTTTTCTCAAATTACACAAAATGCTTTGGTGGAACCATTAATAACATTATCTGGGTCACCCTTATGCAGGTTAAACTTTGTGGCCATGCCACATTAGCTGCTGCACACACACTCTTTTCATCTGGTTTCGTGCATACCAATATTATTGAATTCGTAACGCTATCTGGGCTATTAACTGCAAAATTAATCCCAGCAATCAATATCTCCAATGCCTCAAACTTGCAAAATGGTGAAACCGAGGATGGGTTTTACATTGAATTGGATTTTCCTGCTGATCCTGTAACAGATTTCAACTTGGATCAAACATCACTAGTTTCTGGGGCCTTGATAGGTGCTTCCATAATTGATATAAGGAGGACCCAAGTCACAGATGACTTACTTGTAATTCTTAAATCTTCTCTCTGCCATATTTACTACACATATGATAAATATTTCCCAGAAAACAGAATATCCTTGCGTATGAGGAAGACCATATTTTCGTCATTATATTTAGATGCTCATTTATACTATCAGCTAACCTGCTTGATTAATGAAGAACAAATGTATTATATATCTCATGTTACTTTTCTCTGCAAAGTAGCTATTGTGTGTTTTGTGCAATTGGTGCGCACTGAACATTATGAGACTTATTTAATTTCCTAGGTTGTTGTCAAATCTGGGGAAAATGTCACAGAAGTAAAGCCACAGCTCGATGCAATAGTTAAATGTTCCGGAAGGGGAATAATTGTTTCGGGGATCGCTCCTCCGGGATCTGGATTTGACTTCTACAGTCGATTCTTCTGCCCGAAATTTGGAATAAATGAGGTATGTGGCTGAGATATTATGATTGTTATATTATATTTCTCTACTTGCATTGGTGAGTTCTGCTTAATAATTTTGCCGTAACTATAGACAGCCGAGCTAAGGTAAAGTATAGATTGATTTTGAACTCAACCATACTTTGCAATTTTTGAACTGCATAATCCGTTAAAACTCTTGTTCTATTTCCTGTTGTTTTACCCTAATGCTATATAACATGTATCATATCCGGGATCTAATTTCACTTTTAATTAAACAAAGGAACTTTGGATCAAGATACAGACTATTTCTTGTGCTACGTATTTTTACAAGGTCGACAGTTAGGTCACTTAGTGGAATGGGAAGGATATTAAAAGCAAAAGCAATCTTCATTGAAGTTCATTTTATCAAAAGTAGAATAAATGAGATAATTTTACTGGTTTTAACTTTCAGGATCCTGCTTGTGGGACTGCACATTGTTCCTTAGCATGCTACTGGAGCAAGAAGCTGGGGAAATATGATTTGAAGGCTTATCAGGTACTCTCCTTTCTCTCGTTGGGATTATCTGTCTCATTGTAATACTAATATGTAGATTACAATTCTAACAGGCATCACCCAGAGGAGCAATTTTCAATATTAGTTTAGATGAGCAGAACCAGAGAGTGCTTTTGCGTGGGAAAGCAGTTACAGTGATGGAAGGGTGTGTTCTGGCCTAGTTTTATTTATAGCATTGCAGATTATGTAACCAGAATTGAAATGGGAGAACTGAAGTTTTTATGATGCATTATCCCAACAAATCTGTGTATGATACAGTTACCCACAAACCTGATTGTGTTTGTGAAGTTTAATAATGCAGGTACTGGTTACATTGACAGAGAGGAGATTTGATAACATAAAAGACAGAACATCTGTAGTAATTATAAAACCTTGACCATCACAGATTTCAAAAGAAAACAAAAAAATAAAAAACATGGAAACATGGTAACAGACATGATACTAAAACTTCAACACAAATGTTTTGATAATTGTTCAAAAATTGATCACATTCCACAATATGTACATACATTTCTATGCAGTAAATTTAAGAAGCAAATAGAAGTATATGCATGTTAATATTACCAAACTATTGAGTTTTGTTATGCAATCAAAGTCCCAAAATGTTGAACTCTCTTGAGTTCCACCGTTGTCCCCATATCTTCACACACATACACGAGTATGTGTGAATGAGGAAAAATCAAGATATTCTATAGCGAAAATCGAAAATATAGCTTCGATGGGGCGCGAAAGGAAGTCAAAACCAATAGGAGACTTAATTTCCATCACACACTCCCACAATCTCAGACAGAGGTAAAGGGTAGATTCGTAATATACTCTGCTAGTTATTTTTCATTTTCATCATATTTGTTTTGGAAATCTAATTATCAAGATTAGTTATTTAATAAAATCATAAAATTTCATAAAAAATTAACAAAAGAATTCAAATTCCACTTTTCATCCCTCGGTCTACCCTGGGGAGTCTCTTGCTCCTCTGGACAAGTTTCTACCTATCATAGAGTGTGTTTCTCTATTCTCTAACAGTTCGGAGTTGAGTCATACCGATTCTCTTTTCTAAAATTATCGGTTCTATGACAAAGAAACGTGTTAAATACTTTGTGGTATATGTGTTTGTACATGAACTGTGTTAATTTGTTTGTCCTTACTGTCTATTATGAAGTAGCTTGTGACCTTAATGTCTGGATAAACACCCAGGTGGACGCGTTCACCGAGTCGGCGTTCAAGGGGAACCCTGCAGCAGTGTGTTTGTTGGAAGAAGAGAGGGAGGAATCATGGATGCAAAGCCTAGCAACTGAGTTCAATCTCTCTGAGACATGCTACTTGACACGGATTTCAGACTCCGACAGATCTGATATCTCGCCCAATGGATCCTCAAATGATCGTTTCCATCTCAGATGGTTCACTCCCACTACAGAGGTGAATTTACGTTTCATATTCAATGCCCTTTTCTTTGTGGAAATTATGCTCACATTCTTGGTGTCTTGTCTTGTCTTCCTAGGTTGAACTTTGCGGCCATGCCACGTTAGCTTCTGCACATGTTCTTTTTTCATGTGGTTTGGTGAAGTCCAATATTATTGAATTTTTCACTCTGTCTGGAGTTCTAACTGCCAAAAAGGTCCCACGGATCAATGAATCAGGCGCCCCAGATGATGGGTTTTTCGTTGAATTGGATTTCCCTGCGGATACAGTTACCGAGTTCAATGGTGCTGACATTTCACAAATTTCGGCCGCTTTGAATGGTGCCCATATTGTTGATGTAAAGAGGACAACCATTGGAGATAACCTCTTGGTAATTCCTTGTATCTGTTCCTGATTTCTGTTTTGTTTTCTGGCACCATCAAACAAGTTCATTGGTTTATGTCTGCTAAGCCATTCTTTAGAGTAACAGTATGTTCAATTCAAAGATATGATGTCTTTTATATGGTATATTGGAAAATGGCATGTTGGATTTGAATCGTGAAAATTTGATATTGAGTGAATGATAAAGCTAATGATGTTTCATAGGTTGAACTTGCTTCAGGAAAAGCAGTTGTAGAACTACAGCCAGATATTGGTGCAATAGAAAAATGCCCTGGAGGAGGCATCCTGGTTACTGGGACTGCTTCTCCAGAGTCTGGATTTGATTATTATTGTCGAACTTTCTTTCCCAAATTTGGAATCAATGAGGTAATACATATGTTTAGTACGAGCTAGCTTGTGTTTGTGTTGTCAAGTGGTTGAAATAATACAAATTTTTATTGTGTCCCTTATTTGGTAATAAATCTTTAAGAAGTGTTGGACAAATCTCTAATGCATTAGATTAACATTCAATGCATCTAGTAAGATTACAATAGCCGTATTACTGAAAACCAATAGTTAGGGACGACATACTTCCTAATCCTCAAGTTGCCAATTGTCACTCTTTCTCTCATTTGGTATCTGATGCATGTGTAGCTTTTACCTGATTGAAAAGTAGCATTTTCCATGAGTAAATTGAAAAATGATCTGTTTTACTTGTATGAGAAAGGTTTGTTCCAATATTTTCTTCTATTGTAAAGAATTAGATAGAGAGATGTTGAAACACTTGTTGATTTGCTTCAGGATCCTATCACTGGAAGTGCACAATGTGCCTTGGCACCTTACTGGGCCAAAAAACTGGGGAGATGTGATCTCAGTGCTTATGCGGTAGTCTTTTCTCTTCACTTGTTGGTATATTATGGTTATTTGTCATAGTAAATTTGTGGGTTACTTTTGAGCAGGCATCATCGAGAAGTGGAGTTGTTCATGTTCATTTTGATGAGCAGAGCAAAAGGATATTGATGCGAGGAAATGCAGTAACTGTCATGGATGGGAGTGTTCTGATTTGAATTCCAAAGTTATTTTAACATTGCAAAGAAAAATAGACCAGAAACTGTGACTGGGTTAATAGTCAGGAATTGGATTTTTATACCTGAGATTTATATTCTCAGGTTGATGATTTATTTAAATTGGATATATACTTTTGTGAGATGAGAAGTTTTACATTAGAGAAATGTGCTTTGGTGATTACTTTTTTATTTTATTATAAAAGTGTTGAAAAATGCTGAGAAAAACGTCAGCAAGATCGATTTCATGATACGTGGATGTTCATGGTCATTAAAGGCTTATTTTAGTATATTGCGTAAGCTTCGAAGATAAGCCTCTAATAATATACAATAAAAATTTATCATCTGAATAACTCAACTCTAAAAAGAAAAACACTTTTGTAATACTTAATTTCACATAAGCATAGTCTTATTTTTATCAAAATTAGTTCTTTTTTTTTATTACATTATGATTTGTTGTTTATTTAGTTTCTCTTTTTATATTTTATTTTAGCTATAGTTTTTATATTTGTTGGCTATTACGGAAATGCATAAAATTAATTATTTTCTTTTCAAAAACGTACATGTACCATTTGTTTTAAAATAAATGTCAACACAAATGTACAGCACACAGGACAATTTCTTTCTGTATTTTTATTTATTTAAAATCGTGTATTCCTTATTATTGTTACCTTCATTCAATTAATGCATAATATATTCACTCTTATACAGAAAAACATAGATTTCCAACTAAGGATAAAACTTTTATATATATATATATATATATATATATATATATATATATATATATATTATAGGAATAAGATAAATGTGACTTTAAGTTATATATTGAACAAAAATGATAAAGTTAAATATCATATAAGAAAAGACATCTATAAACTTATTATTATGAAGTTGTGTTAAGAATGATATCAATCTCTTATATAAATTAAATTAATGTCACATATATATAATCTTTCTCATAAAACTCTTTAAAAAATACTATGAGTAGTATCAAAGTCATTATTTCATTGTAGTGATCGATTTAGATTGTTGTGATAATAACAAAAACACAATAATACCATAACCACAACAATAATAATAAAAGATGTGAGTCTAAGTCTCACATTAAATAGAAACAACAAAATTAAACAATATATATATATATATATATATATATATATATAAAAGACACTCTTAATAAAACCTTTTAAGAAAGACCATCACTGTGATGTTTAATTATATTTAACGAAAATATTTATTTTACAATATTGTATAAATGTAATTAGACTAGTGTTATACTAAGGTGGGTGATGAGAAAACTAAAGTAGTAGATGAAAAATAAAATGCGGATAAGAAGAGAATTAGAAATGTTCTCCATGCCTACACCTACTTCATATCTAATTCCCTAACTCCCTGTTACTTTGAAGAGACCTCATTCACCTCACAACTATTTTTTTTCTTTTTTCTTCTTTTTCATAGGTATAAATCTTAAAAAGTAGTTTAAATCTAACAAAAACTTACAAAATAGGTTTTTGAGGTCATATTTACATTCATTTATATACTATAAATTCATTTTATCTCTAGTTGATGTAAGATCTCCAACACACCCCCTTATGCTAAGATATATACATTTTGGATGTGAGACTAGATATTAAAGGGTGATCCAATAACGAATGACAACAAATCTCGCTATGATAGATTTTAGATGACTCATACCATTTTAAGAATTAGAATTTAAGTCTAATTCAACCTTACAAAAACAACTTATAAAACTTAATGATATACCTCAATGTTAGTCATATCAAACTATTGAACAACATTGTTAAATTTTTCAAACCAAGTTTAAGGCCATATAAAGATTTATGGAAACGACATACCAATTTACAAAAATCTCATTGGGCAACACAACCTAGAAGTTGCTTCATTCGAGCAAATCATCATTAAGAAAAAACATTATTGACATCTAGGTGGTAAAGACATAATTGTTTAAGAGTAGCAATGACTATAAATAAGCAAGTAGGAAGTGATTTTTGTCACTAGAGAAAAAATATCACCATACTTCAAACTAAAAATTTATGCATAACCTTTGGTCACAAGGTAAAGTTTAAGATGATCAATTGTACCATCATGACTAAGGATGGACAAAAGATCAAAGTTTTGAGATCCAATCCATAATAATCAAAATCCTTATTGTTCTAAGTCCATTTAAATGGATTTATCCCAAATCAAAATCTATGTTTTTGGATTTTAACCAAACCATTTAATTAAATTTGGATTGGGTTTAGATTGGATAAAATTTTAGATTTTAAAAATCCAAAACATAGGAGCGTCTAAGGTTCCTAACTGAGAGTCAACCCAAGTCGTCCTCAACCCAAGGTTAATCCTAGTTGTCCTCGAAGGTTAGTCCAAGTCCTTTCAAAATGATGTCGGCCTAAGTCCTTCTGAAATCAAAAGTTGACATGGGCAAAAGGATGATCGAGTTAGTCTCCATCGAAATTCGACCAAGTTCGCCCTAGGTGACGATCGACTCAAGTCTTCCCCATTCGAGCTTTCACCTGAGTTGCCTCGTTCAAGGATCAACTAGAGTTGTCCTGTTTGAGGGTTGAACTGAGTTGACACCATCCAAGAATCGGCCAGAGTCATCCGCATTTGAGGGTCGACCCAAGTCGATCGTATCCGTTTGAGAGTCGATCCAAGTCATCCTTGTTCGAGGGTTGACCTGAGTTGTTCTTGTCTTAGGATCGACCCGATTGTCCCTAACCAAGGGTGGGTCCAAGTTGTCCCTGATTTAGGGTGGACCCAAGTCATCCTGACTGAAATTCGGTCAAGGTCGTCCCTAACAAAAGTGGACCCAAGTTGTCCTAAACCGAAATTTGGTCAGGGTCATCCTTGACCTAAATTCAATGCGAGTTGTCACCGGCTGAGTTTTGGCCGAGTCGATTGAGACAAAATTTCAACTAAGAAGGCCCTAAATGAAATTTGGCCAAGCCAGCTCAAGTTGAAATTCAGTTGAGCTGGACCTGATAGAAATTTATATGAGTTAGCCCTGATAGAAGGTCTGTCGAGTTAGTCAAAACCAAAAATTGGTCGAGCTAGCCCAGCCCAAATTTCATGCGATAGGATCCCCATTAAAGGTCCCAGTCAGCCTAGAACGAAGCTCGCCTACTCCGCTTAGATCGAAGTTCGACTGAGTCGACCCCGATAGAAGGTTGATCGACTCGACCAAGGTTGAAGGTCAGTCGAGTCGACCCCGAGTGAAGGTTGATTGAGTTGATCTCAAGCAATGTTCGAACGAGTTTGCCCTGGTCAAAGGTCGAACCAAGTAAATCAAAATCTAAGGTCGAGTTGAGTTAGCCTAACCTAAAAAGACCTTACTTAAAGAGTCGAGCCGAATCAACCCAACCCATATTTAATGGACCTAATAGTCAAATATATTAGGTCAATCTCACATAATTTAATCTCATTGTAAAATTAGAATAAATCTAGTTGTAATCCTATTTAAATTGGATTGAAAAAAAAATCTAAATTTAGTTAATTTAGTTAAAATGGATCTGGATTTTAATCTTAATACCAAGAAACTTATGTTATAAAGTTTCTTAAATTCCCAATACCAATAACATAAACATAATTTAATTTAATACTGCAAATTTTGACAACAAAACTTCTTTCATATCACTATGGTCTTAATCAGTCTTCATACACAACAGTCTAGTTTTGTTAATTTTTTCTTGGATTTTGACAAACTTGGTTATATGTAATCTAAAGATAGGTTAAAATCATGGCTTTAAACTATCTAATAATTTTTGTTCTGCCGAAATGGACTTCTTATATATATTGTTCCTTTAGAAACTAGTCGATGATTTTTTTATTATTTCTTTGGAGTGGTGGATCTTGACCAATAATGTTAGAAGAGATAAAATAATACATTCAAAGAACACATAATTGAATATAATTATAATTATAAAACAATCATATATATATATTTATGTATGTATATGTGTATATACATACATGTATGTTTGTGTATATATGTATGTATAGAATTGTCCTTTGTTCCTTCATATTTTTGAATTCATCGAATCATAACTTAAATTTTTAGTCTTTTTCATTGTAATAAATCATATTATTTACAAGAAATTCATCTTTGATTTTATGTCATATTTTGATAATCTTTGTTACAAAGAAAAAGTATCTTTTTGTTGTAATTACCAAAACAAAAAAACTGAAAATAGACAAATTAAGCAATTAATCAACTAAGATTCTTAATTTTTATGTTTTTGATAAAGATTAACATATATCTGATTAATAAATTCTTCAAATCTAAATGGCATCACCAGTAAAATGTTAAAGTTGAAATTTTAAGTCAGTCTTTTCTTTTTCACTAAAAGATAAAATTTGTTCACAATAGAATTTTAATTTCCGGATAAGTGAAGAAGTTGAAATTGTGTTAATTTCAATTTCACTCTCTTTTATCACTTAAAAAATATTATTTTATTCTTTATTAATATACAGATAAAAAAATGTTTGTAATTAAAAAAACAATTATCAAAATCTAATTAAATATTAAGAGACGTAATTACTATAAGAAAAATTATCGTAATTAAGTTATAATTAAAAAAATTATGAAAAGACATATAATCATATTTTTCCTTTTATGTTCTAAAAAAATATTATAGAAAGAATCATGAGATAAAACAAAAATATTATACTATATTAAAGACAATTTTTTTCTTTAAAAATAAAACAAAATAAGTAAGAAATGAGAGAAAAATTAATAAATTTATGTTTATTTTTTTATAAAAAAAAGATGAAAATGAAGATGAATAGAAACAATAAAAAACTTAAGCAATAAGAAGAGAAAATATAAAAAGAAATATCTTAATCAACTTTTTCATTCTTTATTATCTTTAATTTTATATTTTATTATTTATTGATTTTAAATCTTTAATTTCAAACTCCGAACGTGCAACATTTGCCCATTATAAAAAAAAATACTATACTATATTAAAGACAATTTTTTCTTCAAGAATAAAAAAGAATAAGTAAGAAAATAGAGCAGAAATAATGAATATATATATATATATATATATATATATATCGAAAAAAAAGAAAAGAGATAAAAATGAAAGATGAACAAACACAATAAAAAAACTTAAACAATAAGAAGAGAAAATATAAAAACGAATATCTTAATCAACCTTTTTATTCTTTATTATCTTTAATTTAATATTTTATTATTTATTGATATTAAATTATTTGCTCTATAAAATAAAAAGAATTAATCTAATTTAACACTTTTAAATTTTTATTAATGTTCATAATTTCAAACTTGGGGCCATGACATCTGCTATGCTCCGCAAAAGACTCTAGGGAAGATAAGAGAGTACGTGCAACATTTGCCCATCGAAACAAAATGAACAAAAAAGTATTGAACAAGATGATACAATTAAAACAAAATATAATGAACAACCTAAAAACTTTATGTTTAATTTAATAAGTTGAGGTGTCAATCTAATTTATAGTACTATCATCAATTTCACTCTACTAAATAAATGAACCGAAAAAGCTTCAATCTTTTATATTAGAACAAACATCAAAGTTTGTTAAATTTTAATTAATTTCTAAATATTTCTCATAATAATATAATAAGTATTTGAAATATTTTATATTTTTTTTAACCTTTAACGTAGGCAACATAATAGAAAAGTTAATTAGGATCAACATAATAGGCAACATAATATTTTTTTTTTAAAAAAAAGGGTTTTTGGCCTGGTTTATGGGGAACCGCGGTCATTTCCCTAGCTTTTTACCACGGTTGCAACCGCGGCCTAAAGTTTCAGACTTTTTACTATGCCTATATATGCTACGGTTTGAAAACCGCGACGTATACTAAAAAACAACCGCGGTCGTTGTCTTGCGCTGCACTAGTGCTAACTTGTTTGGCTTGGTTGACTCAACCCAACTTCGATTCGATTCGATCAAACATTGTTTGATATTGATATAAACTTAGTTAATTTTATCTCAACTTGAATTAGCATAATATAATTTGAACTTCGTTTGATATCGTCCCAATATAGTTTCAACATGACTCATTGAAAAATGTGTTAGACTATAATTAACCAAAGTTGGATCTGACTCAACTCGATTTGAGATTAGAAAAATCCACGCGATCTGATGTAGGCCCAACAAGATTGACCCAACATGGATCTAACTTGACTCAATCCAAACCTAAAATGGACACAATTATACAAGATCTGACAAGGACCTAATTCGACTTAGCCTAACATAAAATTAACTCGACTCAACCAAAGATGTGCTGACATGACTTAGTCAAAGTTGAACTCGACTCAACTTAATAAGATGGACCTAATATGATTTAACTCGCGATGAACCTTACCTAACGTGGCCAGAGGTTGACCCGACTTGAGTTAGCCAAACATAGGCCTAACTCAACTTGATATAAGGAGGGTTTGATTTAACTCTACCTGAGGTGGACCCAATATATCTTAGTTTAAGGTGGGTTTGACTTGTTAAACAAAAATGATCTGACTCGACTCGACCTAAGGTCTTGAGCTCAATCTAACTCACTAAGATAGACCTAACTTAACTTAAATTGATGTGGACCTGAATTAACTTAAATCAAAATAAAATAGATTCAATTCGATCTAACATAGATTGAACTCTACGTAATATGATGTGTGAGTGACCTCAAACTAGAGTATTCAAGTTTTAATATCCTCTCTAGGTCAAATATGTATTATATAAAGATATTCTCTTTATAAACTCTTGGGACTACAAATTTAAAGTATAAAAAGGAAACCTCTTTTTAACTTTGTTAAATTCATACTATTTTGAGAATCAAATATCTTTCTAAAGTTGACCTAATTAAATCCATTCCTATTGACATATGACCTAAATAGATCTATAATTTAATTAAGAAATAACTTAACCACTTATTTAAACTTTAAAATCATAATAGTAAACAACAATCATTAGATTACTTGTCAAATATATATATTATCGCAAACTGTTTTTTTATACAAACTCCTCGGAAAGGCATTGAAGTAAAATGAACCAAAAATATTAAACAAGTTAAAACAATATATAATAAAAACATTGAAACTTCATGTGTAAGGGTAATATTTGTTGCTGTTAGTATCAATGCATTTTGCACGTAAATGTCACCTTTAATCCAAATAAGCAACTGTAAATGTTTATTCAATATGTTTATGATTCTTTATATTAGGCTTGGGTTGGAGAGTATGATTTCTTCCAGAATTAAATAATCAATCCCAAAGACACACGTGTTCTGTTTCCAGCTAAATCTAATATGGAGAGAAGGAATTTAGTCTAACTAGACACAATCTTAAACAGCTGGCTAATTTATGCCACTTGACTATTAACTATTATTGCAACAAACATGTAAGGATTAGAAAATACCAACACATCAAAATGTAACCATTTTCACTGCACAATTATAATAAACTTAAGTAACTGTTGTAGTAATAACATTATTTAAAAAAGTATGACCGACACTCTTGTTTTTCTATACACTCATTTACAAACTTAGATCTTGAGTGTTTAATTAAATGAAGAACATATATTTTTTCGAAAAAGTTAGACAAAGGCTGTCACGTTTGACGAATCTAATGCGTGAGTTGTCATTGGACTTCTGGCGCTGCATAAAGCAATCAAAGGTGGCAACTCACATTCATGTATAAATACAGATACCGCTGCACCTTATCTTCAACTTCATTTCTATTTCAGTTGTCATACACAGCCATGGCTAATACTACCAGCTTTCTGCGTCTCATTGCTCTCTTCCAACTTTTCCTCATTGCACCCTCTTTTGCTCAACAGTCTTTCAGGCCCAAAGCCCTCGTTGTCCCCATTACAAAACATGCATCAACTCTCCAATACGTAACTCAAATCAACCAAAGAACTCCTCTTCTCCCCCTAAACCTTGTGCTTGACATCGGAGGCCAATTCCTCTGGGTCGACTGCGACACCAACTATGTCTCCTCCACTTACCGCCCTGCACGCTGCCGCTCCGCCCAGTGCTCCCTCGCCAGATCCACCTCCTGCGGGGACTGCTTTTCCGCCCCCAGACCCGGCTGCAACAACAACACCTGCGGCCTCATCCCGGACAACACCATCACCCACACCGCTACCTCCGGCGAGCTTGCTGAAGATACCATCTCCGTCCAATCCACCAACGGCTTCAACCCGGGACGAAACGTCACCGTTTCCCGCTTCCTCTTCTCCTGCGCCCCCACCTTCTTACTCCAAGGTCTCGCCACTGGAGTCTCCGGCATGGCCGGTCTCGGCAGGCGAAAATCGCTCTTCCCTCACAGTTCGCTTCCGCGTTCAGCTTCCACAGGAAATTTGCCGTCTGCCTCTCCTCCTCAAAAGGCGTCGCTTTCTTCGGCGACGGCCCTTACGTTTTACTCCCCAACATTGACGCCGCTCAGTTACTCACCTTCACTCCTATGTTAGTCAACCCCGTCAGCACCGCTTCCGCTTTCTCCCAGGGAGAACCCTCCGCCGAGTATTTCATCGGCGTGAAATCCATCAGAATCGACGAAAAAGCTGTGCCCCTTAACAGGACTTTGCTATCCATAAACAGCGAAGGCGTTGGCGGAACCAAGATCAGTTCCGTTAACCCCTACACCGAGTTGGAGGCTTCGATCTTCAAAGCAGTGACGGAGGCTTTTGTAAAAGCGTCTGCTGCGAGGAACATAACGAGGGTGGCTGGAGTGGCACCGTTTGAAGTGTGTTTCAGCAGTGAGAACGTGGTGGGCACCCGGTTAGGGGCGTCAGTGCCAACCATTGAGCTTGTTCTGCACAACCAGAAGACTATTTGGAGGATTTTCGGAGCGAACTCCATGGTGAGTGTGAGCGATGAAGTGCTTTGTCTCGGATTTGTGAATGGTGGTGAGAAACCGAGGACTTCGATTGTGATTGGTGGGTATCAACTTGAGAATAATCTCTTGCAGTTCGATTTGGCCGCTTCAAGGTTGGGTTTCAGTTCTTTGCTCTTTGGAAGCCGAACTACATGCGCAAACTTCAACTTTACCTCCACTGTCTAAAAAAACATTTTTCTTTCTATAATTACCATTATCTCATTTTCATCCATAATAAATGCTAGCTGTGGAATTTGAGTCTGCAAAGTTTCGTGTAGACAGCTATAAGTTTGAACGTTTTTTTTTTCTTTTACTGATTAGTGTGGGAAACCTCCACGCTTCTCTGTCTGTATCAATTCATCCTACATAGTTTTTCTTTATTTAATAACTTAGTAATACATCTTTATAATCTCCCTTTATCTTAATATTTTGTTGTAATAGTATTAAGTATCGTTAAACATGATTTGTCTCAGGAGCTTTTTTTCTATAGCTTGTTTTTTATTTGTAATATTCAATTTTAAGAAAAAGCAATTCAACTGTTGAGATTGGAAGAGTAGTTTTCCACATGATTAATTTAGATGCAAAACTGATGATAAGTATAAATTCATTGCTAACAAGTTCAGATTAATAACCAAGGTAATTGAAAAAGTTGAGTGGCATTAAAAAAAAATAAAAATCTATAAATATTAAATGTGTTAAGATATTGTGTTAAAGTGGGTGTCAGTTATAAATAATTTATATAATCTCTCTAATAAAAAATATTTCTAATATTCTTTCATTGTCCGTGTTAATTACTCAATTATACACTTTTACCACGAAACTCTAAGACAAAGGCAAGGTACATGATAAAATTAAAAATCATTATATAGTAATCAATTTTAAAGACTTAAAAAATTTATTGACTAATTTAAATGTTAATTTATAAAAACTTAAAATAGTCTTTATAAATAAAAAATATATAATTGATTTATAAATTAAAATCTAAATTAATCTCTTACAAACATTAACCACCAAGAAATTATCGTCAAAATTAGTATCTAGTTTAAAATTAGAAATTAATTAGTAACTAAAATCTTGATGATTGAAATATCTTAAAATTAGCTTATTCATTTACATTTAAGTTTGTTAGTTTTTAAAAACGAACAAAATAAACATAGTGTAGGGTATATGATGTACACCTTTCGGTCGACATTCAGTCTACCTGGTACAACAAGCAATAGTCAACCAGTGTAAATGATTTTTTATTATTGTTGGGCCGCAATTGGACCAAACTTAAGTTATAAGCCATAACTTGGCTAGTGTCTTTATTATTGTTAAGACCAATAACCTGAAAAAACAAACAGTTAATAAAATGATAACAGAGTGATTAGTGATAATTGATAAAGAATATGTTTTCAAATAACAAACCGGATTTAAAGGTAAGATTGTTTTATTGGACTTGGGTCCATGGGGTATCCTATAAATAAAGGTTTAAGCCTCAAAGGTACGCAGGTTGAAAAAGTTATACTAAATTATTATACTTAAAATTGAGAAACAGCTCATTGAGCAATGCCTAAATTGAGCATCGGAGTACCTTCTGCAGGTATTCCTCCCCACCACAGTCCAGACTTGAAGAGCTCGGAGGAAGAGGATCAGAAGTCAGAAGATAAGAGGATTACAACAATAAGGCTAGTCTCTCGGCTCTACATAAATACATACCGAAACATTTTGGTGCCCATCGTGGGGCCGAGAAAATCAGAAGACACCCAATGGTGACCACAAGAAACATGGAGGAGCAACAGAGCACCAGAGAGTTGATTAAAGATGTCCAAGCACAAATGCAAGCGTAGATGCAAGCACAGTTGTTGGAGATGCAAAGGAAGCAAATTACATTTTGAGGGAGCTTCATCATGGCATATGTGGCTTACATTCTGGCAAGCACACTCTTAGAGCCCGAGCGTTACGAGTTGGGTACTATTGGTTGACTATGGAGCATGATTGTGATTCATTCGTCAAGAAGTGCAAATCCTGTCAAGAGCATGGTAATGACGTGCAAGTCCCTCCTTAAGAATTGCATGGTATTATCTCTCTGTGGTCGTTCCTCAGTGGGGAATGAATATAGTCGGACCACTTCTGGTCGGACGAGTACAAAATAAATTCCTTTTGGTGGCAGTAGATTACTTTACTAAGTGGATTGAAGCCAAGCCACTAACGATCATAAGCGCTCAGCGTGTGCAAATATTTATATGGCAACTTGTTTATCGTTTTGGACTACCTTAGAAGATTATCACGACTAACGGGCGAAAATTTTTCTGATAAAAGGCTTGATGAATTTTGGCAGGACTTGGGGATTAAGCACATCACTACTTCAGTAGAACATCCTCAAACTAATGGGCAAGCAGAAGCTGCCAACAAAGCTGTGCTGACAGAACTAAAGAGAAGTTGGGTGAAGCTAAAGGTTCATGGGTAGAGGAGTTACCCGAGGTACTATGAGGGTACATATGTACTCCGCATGGTTCTACTGGTGAAACCCCCTTTAACTTAACCTATGGAACAGATGTCATGCTTCCAGTGGAAGTAGGTGAACCTTCGTTAAGACAAGGCATCAAAGATATGGACATTAACAATGAACAACTACAACTTAACCTCGGTGCTTTGTTAGAAAGTCGAGAGGTGGCCGCTGTTCGAGTTGCCCAAAAAAGGTTGATTTCAAGAAAGTATAATACCAAAGTGAAATCAAGAAGCTTCAAAGAAGGAGACCTCATATGGCGAAGAAAAGGAGAAGCCAAAAAAAACCGAACTCATGGAAAGTTACCAACTAACTGGGAAGGACCATTTCGCATCACGGAGAATTTGATGAATGAAGCTTATCGGCTCAAGCTACTCAATGGGAAGGCTTCCTAACACTTGGAATGCAACTCATCTAAAATTTTACTTTAGTTGGATATTAATGTCATGTTTAAGTTAAGTTCCTATTGATTGAGACTTCTGTCATTTGAACTCTTTTGTGCTTGCGTTTTGGAATAAAATAAAGTCGAACAATTTTTGTTTAGTCACGGGTTATGTAGATACACTCAAAACCGAGAAGTGAGAAACATCCCTCTCGTCCACTAGGAAGTTCCTAGTGTACTCTTAGGCCAAAACCGAGAGGTGTGAAACATCCCTCTCGTCCGTTAGGAAGTTCCCAGTGAACTCCTAGGCCAAAACCAAGAGTAAGTGAGTGATGAACGTCTCTATAGTCGTGTTTGAAGAAATATATCTAAGTAAGGTGTTTGCTTAAGTCGTTTTACATGCGACAAAATTCGTATAGGCAATATTCTTGTCAATGGGATGCTGCATACTTATGATGAATTGATTCAAGCGGTAACAACTAATCAATTACATCTAACTCAGATGTATATTAAAACGCAATTCATGAAAATTTAAGAGCTGTTAAGTAAAAATAGTCCAAGCCAAGAAAAGTATAATGACCAGAAAAGTTTAAAGTTTAAAGTTTAAAGTATAATGACCAGAAAAGTATAATGATCAGCCGCTTTGACAATATCTTGACCTTCATTCTGGACCAACTCAGCTTGGTTATTCAGCTTAGAACGAATCAATTCAACCTTCGACTCAATCAGACATTGCTCGACCTTTAACCCAAGCTAACTCAACTAACTTTTCAGTCAAGGTCAACTTGGGTCAATTTTTTGTCATAAGCCAACTTGGCTTGACCTTTTGGATTAGGCCTCAGCTCAACTTTCCTCAAGATGACTCATCTTGATCTTTGGCTTAGAATAACACCTCTCGACTTTTAGCCCACCGACTAGGCTCGATTCTTCAACCCAGGCCAACTCAACTTCATTATTCATCTTTGGTCAAAATCGTTTAGAGAATAAACTGTCTAAAGCAACCTAAGTTTTGAAGTTTAACAAAAGCATTAAATGAAATATTGTTGTGTAGGAAAAGCTACATCTCTGAAATGAAGAAGTGTTTTATAATGAAGAAGTGTTTTATAACATCTTAAGCCAAGAGTTGAAGTAATGCTTTATAGAACAAAATAAGCTAGCTTCTTATGAAAATAGAAGTTTATCCCTTATATAACACTAAAGATGAAAGAAACTTTTTAATGCAATATTATATTAAGCAAAGCTTTCTAGAGAAAACATCGTTTGGTAAGTGATTGTTAAACGCTTTAGCCCTTGAGAAAGCATTTTATGCTTATATTATATGATGAATATACATTTATTTTACCAAACGATGCATTTATTAATAAAATGACAAATAATAAAATGTCTTGAATACGATACACTGGTTAATGCTTATTAACGTTCAAAGATAATATAAGAAGAATAGTAACGTGAAAAGAGAGAAAAGTTTAAAGTGTTCTTATATCGTCTAATGCTCAATATCTTTTGAGAGAAAAATCATTGTAAAAGAGAGAAACACATTCAAGTGTCACTGATTGTATTGTCTTAAATAACATATCCTCTTGCCCCCGCTACATTTTAAGGGTTCCTCCCACACTACCATCCATAACTACCCCATCTCTACTTGAGGTTGGGTCATCACATGCAGCACACCCTGCTTTAGGACCCAAACCAAACCCTTATGTGGATCCCACACCATCTTCTTATCACACTCCTTCTAAACCCACCTCTTCCTTAGTACCCTCTCCAAATACACACCATCAATTTGATGATCATGCTTCACTTGCTGATGGAGTTGACCCTTCTCTCCATGATTGACTCATCTAATTAGTATATGAAATAATTTGTCTAATGTGTTTTATTACACCTGTGTAATTTTTTTTTTTTTGCAATAATCATCTAATGTATGAACAAACTCGTCTAATGTGTATTACAAGATTTATCTAAGCAGTAAATGAATAGACTTGTCTAATGTAAATTGCTAGAGTTGTCTAATAATTATATAAATGTCTCGTCTAGTGTGTATTGTTAGACTTGTTTAACCAATACATCGACAATCTCATCTAATGTGTATATTGTTAGACTCATATAATGATTTTAATATTTTGGTTTAGTGTGTATTACTAGACTCATGTAATCAATGTAGGTTTAATATATATGTAGACTTAAGCAATGACAATATAAATACATTAGTAGTATATTTTAAAACAATTAGTTTGTTAGCTTTTACTCTTTTTTTTTTGTTTCTATCATACTAAGTCTTAAATTCAAGTTGTAAATAGTAAAAAGTTAATTTAAAAATATAAAAAAAAATTAATAATATTAAGAAGTATGATTTTGTTATTACAAATATCTAATTTAAACATTTGAAATGAACTATTAAGTACAATATTTTAATTTATTTTGTTATAAATATAATTATTAAAAACTTTTTGCCAATTTCCATGCACATTAAAATATTTTTTAAAATTTATTTTATTAAATGATCAATAAATTAGAAATCACAAAAATGATAAAATTAAAAATGAAAAAAATACTATAGAGAAAAAGTTTAATACTTTAAATATAAGTTATTTTTATCTAATATTTGTTTTATACTTGTTTAGTGTTTGTTGTTAAACTCGTTTAATCAATTAATCAATATACATATTTCTAAACTCATCTAATTATAATATAAATACATTAGTAGTACATTTGAAGATAATTATTTTGTTATTTTTTATTTTTTGTTTTGGTCTTATTAAAGTCACAAGCTTTAATAATTTCAAAGTTGGAATAAATAATAATTCAGTGCATATGAAACAAAATTTATAATATTAACAAGTGTGATTTTTTTATTACTAAACCTTTGAAGTGAATCTTTTAATTTTTTGTGTGTGACAAATATAATTATTTAAGGGTGAAATATGTTTTTAGTCCTTAAACTTTAATATAAAAGTGAAATTTGTTCTTCTATGAAACTTTGATGCAATTTGATTATTAAATTTTTAAATGAATAGATATAGTCTTTCTAACCAAATTGTATTATTTTTTTTGTACGCATCAAATGATGTTTGAGGTTGGTGTTTGAATTATTTACACAGTTTGACATATTCGAGCTGAAATTTCAGTCTGAAAAACAATTTAAAAGGTAAAAAAACTTAACACCATTGGACTAAAAAAAGTATATCCATTCATTTTTAAAGTTGGAAGAGTAAAATATATCAAAGTTCCAAACACGAATTAATTCCAATTTTGCATTCAACTTTAGGAATTAAAACCATAATTAACTTTTATTTAAAACTTTTTACTAAGTTATATATATAATGCTAATTTTTATTAAATTATATTAGTTTAACTTTTACATAATAAAAATATGAAGAGTATTCCATAATAAGAATATTTATATAATGATGATAAATATAATTTTTTATTGAGAGGTCTTTTGTAAGATAAAATTATTAATTTACAAAAAAATTTATATGAGAGTGTAAATTGTTGATAAGTCTATATTACTTTTATAAATAATATTCTTTCATGACATAAACCTAAAATATATTTTTCTAAATTTAATTTATTATATGACAAAGTAATTAAAAATCATAAAATGATAAAATTAAAAAGAAAAAATATTATAAAAAATAATTAATACTAAGTTAATCATTAATAATTTATTAAATGACAAATTATGAAAGGATAAAATTAAGAATAAGAGAAATAACATAGAAAAAAAATTAATACTTTAAATATAGGTTATTATATGATTATAAGTACATTAAAAATACATTATATAAAAACTTTTAATTATAGCTAAAATGTGTCTAAAGAAACAAATTAAAAAAGTAATTATTTATTTATTTTAAAAATTAACTATTTTTTAAAATAATTTTTAAGAATGTCTATAGTGATTTAAGTTGATTAAGAAAAAAAATATTATGAAAAGAATGTTTGATATGACAAAGTTGTTTGTATTGTTAATAAATAAATATTATTTTTTAAATAATATTATTTTAAGAAATAAAAGTAAAATATATTTTTAAAAATTTAAATCTATTAAATAACCAACCAAATTATTAGAAATCCTAAAGAAATAAAATTAAAAATAAAAAGTAGTGTAGAAAAAAAATTAATACTTTAATACATGTTATTCTTTAATAATTTATTAAATGACTAAATAATTAAAAACTAGAAATGGATAAAATTAAGAATGAAAAAAATATATAAAAAAAGTTAATATTTTAAATACAAATTATTCTTTAATAATAAATATATTAAATTGTAACATCCCAAAATATAATATAAAACTATATAATAACTATCACATATTTAATAAAATAAAACAGTCGAAAAGATAAGAAATATAAAGTTATTTACAGTTATCTAACATAACTATAATAATAAACTTTATATACAAGACAACTAAGCAAAACTATATACATTCCAATTATTCTAAGGAAAACTAAACATTTGTTGATCCTCCCTCCAAAGCTTGCTCTATAGTCACATCATCGCCCTCTGTTCACATCCATCAAATGGTCATAGCCAAAACATCAAAGCACTAGAGAAAACCAATGAAACACAAAAAAAAGGGTAAGCTAGATACAAAACATGTCATATTACACTTAAAACATTTCATACATAAATCATATATCACATAAATTAAACCAAACATCTTAAAAATGCAAGGACCTAGATTAGAGACTATCCAAATTTAGTATGAATGTCGAACTATGGCGGATTGTGCTCTTGTGGTGGCCTCTACTCCTTTGCAAAGTCATTGCCAATGTGTTTCACCTTACCACACTCACAAGGTTAGTTTGTACCGTGTCTTAGGCCATATAGGAAACACCTAAGCTAAGACCTCCTATTACTCTCACCACATGTGTCAATAATCTCTACTTGAGAATGAATGACCATTAGAGTGTCAAGATAATCCCCAAGACTGAGCTCCCTGCATTCATACTAACAATACTTGAAAACACACCTCTAACTCAAATTGACCACTTCAAACCAAATCCACTTCTCTAAATTACCCAACATCATTTTTACTTCTTCTAACATCAATTTCAGCAAACCAAGGTTACAAACAAGTCATAAATGACTCAACAACCAACCTCAAACTATCGTTTCTATCCTTGACCTTCTAATTTGGAAACTCACTAGTCAAAACTAGGGGTGGGCTTAATTAACCTATAGATTATCTGTATTATTTTAAACTATAAAAACTAAACTATTTTTACTGATAACTAAATTATACCATTTTGCAGTTCAGTTTAAAAAAACTGAACCTTTATAGTTACAGTGCAGTTAACTTAAGTTAACTCAATTCTATGAACAATGAATATCGCTCAACCTTCCCTTCATTCCTTTCCTAGCACCTGGCCATCTCATCCCTCTCTGCAACATAGCCACATTGTTCGCGAAACGTGGCCACCGCGTCACCGTCATCACCACTCTCTCCTACGCCCAAAAACTTCGCAAATCCAGCCCCTCTCTCCTCCTGCACGTCGTCGACTTCCCCGCCCAAGAAGCTGGCTTCCCCGACGGTGTACAACTCATGTCCGCTGCCAATTACGTTGAAAGCGTTCGAAAGTTCTACCACGCCTGCATGCTCCTCCGCATCCCCATCAACCATTTCCTAGAGCAGCACCCACCCGATTGCGTCGTCGCCGACTTCCTTTGCCCCTGGGTTCACGACGTGGTGAAAATCTCTGCATCCCCAGACTCGCCTTCAACGACTTCTCCCTCTTCATCGTGGCCGCCATGGAGACCTTGAGATCGAACCCCGCACTTGTTTCCGACGTCGGCACCTTCGTGATTCCCCATTTTCCCCACCGCATCACCTTGTGCTCCAGACCACCTGAGGGGATCACTGCCTTCATGGAGAGGCTTTTGGAACAGAGACGAAGAGCAACGCATAATTTCATATGGGTGGTTCCGGAGAAGAAGGGGAAGGACGATGAGAGCGGGGAGGAGAACGCGAAGTGGCTACGTAGGTTAGATTATAATCTGGAAATAGTTTAGTTATTAGTTAACTGGTCCAGTATCAGTTTTTTAAAACTGAACTATTAAACAATCCAGTTAATATTAGTTCAGTTTTTTATAGTTTATTAAAAATATAGTTAACTGTAATTTGGTATAGTTTGGTACAGTTTAGTTACTTATGCCCAACCCTAGTCAAAACCCCTAAAACTAGTTCCAACCGAGCTAAACTCCACATATCAACCACCAAACACTTTTTCATCATATTTCTACCATTCTCAAAGTTCAACTAAGTTTTAATTCACCTAAATGCATACCTTAAAGTTCAATTTTAATTTAGACTTACTCCTTCTAGATTTTTTCCTATCAAGACCCCTAAAATACCTTTGAAACAATATTGTAAAAGCACTATAATGACTACCATTCTATTTTACATCACATATCAGATAATTCTCATCCTAAAAAAGTTATTAAAGACCCAAATAATTGTCACACATCACAAATTCTCACTTTAGACCAAGATTTCATTAAGTTACCTCTCAAACCTCCATTTAAACTTCAAAACCCGTTGATTATCAACTCATTACTCCACAAACCTTGCAATCAACTCTAAACATCAATATAAGTCCATAACATACAATTCACAACAGATATAGCATCAAAATTTGCATCACACTAGAAATTAAGCACTTAAATATTCAAATACACTCAATCAAATGAACTAACACTAACATAATTATTGGAATCATGATTAACTCAATTTAACATACATACAAACACCAAACTCACACCACCAACTTAATTCAAAGTTAGACAACTAGTTTTCCTTACCTTACACCGAAGCTGTGGATCTCTACGATTGCATACCATTTGCTTCCTGTACAAGGAACTCTAGAAACACCTACAAATCATCCAACTGTGATAGAAAAGTGTCCTTAGGATCTCAGATAACAAAGAACTAGGAAAAGGGGTCATGAAACACATGCAACGAAAGATCACTATGCATGATCTTAAACTAAGAACAAAAGAGAAAAATGAGTCGAAACTTACTTGCTTTATAACAGAATCTGATCGGATAGAAGTAGAGATTACTTAGTTGTGATCTCCTATGAACTTCATGATCGAGCAGTCATAATTTATTAAATGACGAATTAATTAAAAGTTGAAAAAGAATAAAATTAAAAATAAAAAAATAATATAGATAAATTTGTTTAAAAATAAAATAAATGAATAAAAAGGTAAAATATATATTATGCACATGTAATAGAAAAGTAAATATAAATAAAAAATTAAAAAAGTAAAATAAATAAATAAAAAAGAAAAATATTTTTTATGCATATTTTACAACAAAATAAATATTAAAAAAAATTAAAAATATCAAATGAGTAAAAAAATTAACTTTTTGAGACACTTGTCAATAAAATAAAATAGATAATAAAATAAATTTATTAATATATATTTTTCTTATATCAAAATAAATATAATTAAAAAGAATTAAAAATATTAAATGACTAAAAACTTAACTTTTGATATTCTTATTAATGAAATAAAATAAATAATAAAATACATTTTTAGTATTTTTTTTATATTGTAATAGATTCTATATTTTCTTTGTAAAAATAAAATGTAACAAATTATGAGTTAGTAAAATATGAATGTTCCATTTAATAGAGAGAAAACTAAGATAAAAAGAAAGAGAAGAAAATCAAAAGACAAGTTATTTAGTTAAAAAACAAATGAAAAAAAAGATAAATTTATTTATTATTAATAACAATATTTTTTATTATAAAAAAAACTGTCATAATCAATTATGATGTTTTATAATTGATATATAAAAAACACTTATTATTTTAACAACATATTTTTCTTAAAAGAAGCAATGAAACCATAAAATTTTTCATTAATACCTCCAAATCAGCTTAAACAAATAAGAATCATTCTCTCTAATTCTCTTATTCTCATCCAATGCACTGTTCCATGGTGCAAGCAGAGAGACTAAGTTATTATATTTTGGTGGAGTCTGCTTAATAAAATTCAAATTTAATCAACCGGATAATTAATTGTCTCTTTCTGACGATTTCGTGCATACCTAAAATGATCCAAGCGACAACTTGCGTTTACAAGATTTTTTTGCTTAAAGTACTTTTGGGACGTGGCAAAATCTGTGTGGTTAATGGAAGGGGCAGTGCATGGCGTTCACCTCAAGAGTTGAGTATGAAAATCGTTGACCTCTCATGCGGTTGCTCCTGTGCTTTCAAGCATTAGTTGAGAACAACTAAGAACCAGAACACAAGAACAGTAACCCAAAGCCAATGGATTGTGACCCTTAAACCAATCAATCTTCTTACATTATTAATCTTCGGAAATCCTGGTATTTTCATCTGGGGTTTCTTCATAATCAGTTCTTTTTTTCTCGTTCTTTATATCTCCTTCCCCATTTGTTCTTGTCTCGCTTCTTCTGTTTTTAGCATCTTCTTTTGTTGATCATCCCTCATGTGGGATATTTAAGGTATGCTTAAGTTAGATATTTCCCAACTTGTAATTTTGTTATGCTTAAGTTAGATATTAGCACTTCTGTTATTTTCTCGTAATTTTTACATTCTGAATTTGACTGCATTTCTGGTTATTTCGCATATATAAGGTGGCCTTTTCAAGCTTGTTTATCTTTATGGGTTGTTTATGTTATATGTTTAACAGGAGGGAGTCCTGTTGTTGGTCAATTTGTAATGTTGAACAGATGAAGTAAAAGGGTATTCTGTTGCAGTCATATAAAGTTGCAGGTTACTTATTAAGTGCGTGTTTCTTTAATGGTTAAGACCCAATTGTTAAATGGTTGTCTTTTACAACTTTTATTAGAGTAGTAGTTTGAAGAGTCCAAAGGAAAACAAAATGCATTGTAAAAGTTGCTTTCTAAACTTAATGTATGAAATGCAGCTCAGACATACTTAGCTTGATGGCTTTCTTACGGATAAAAGTTTGGTGTAGCACTTTTGGTGGCATTTTCTATTTATAATCAGTGTTTTTTAGTCTGCCTGGTTGTATGTAAAGAAAGGAAGGGAAATGTTAGATTTTAATTGAAGAGAAAGCGGAAAACAGAAAAAAAATTAGATTTCTTTTTTCTACAAGTATTTCTTTAATAAAGGGGAAAGATACATTATTACCCTTTCTTTTCTGTTCTATCCACCAAAAGTTTCTAGTCTGAGACTTCAACTTTAACCAGAGAATAGTACCTAAGCCACCTAAAGTACCGTACTGAAATTTTGTTCTTTCCTTATTTGAGGGTTAACTTGATACTTTAATCATTGGCATCTGTTAAAAGCTCGGTTTGGATTTTTCAACTCTTAGTTTTCAATCGAATTGAAAATTTCTATAGCCAAATTCTGTTCTGAAATTTCTTTCATTTTTAGTGCTAAAATTGTAGGTAACTATTAATATTTAATATAATTAATAGTCCTAGTAAAGGAAAATGCTTTCATTTACTGTATTTCTCCTATTGATGTTTTCCTTTTAATGTTTGTTTTTCTCTCAATTTAATTTTTGACATGTTTCAAACAAAAACCTCTGAATCAAGTTCAGTGCACAGCTTTTACAAGCCAGAGTTCGATGTATGGATTATCTTGGAAATCTTGGTTTCTGATACCTTGAGAAGCTCCCGCTATCAATTAAATGCGAATTGACCCTCATGGATTTGTGACAAGTGCATGCTGATCTTGCTGTTAAGATGTCAATTGAATATCTTATGTCATTGGAACGCTGATCTCCAACATTCTATTTAGGATATCAAAGTTAACAGATGATTGATATGGAATTTTCTTCTTGTGTGCCTAGTATTGAATGATATGTTATAATCAGTCTCTGCTCTGCTATATAGTGTTTTCTCAAAGTCAAACCCGTGGCTATATGATGAGAAGAGAATGTTTATTGAAAGGGATATAGTACCTTTGCTACTTTTTATTACTAATTTAATTTTCAAGAACTAATTCAGTGCTGATATTATCATCACAAGTTTTAAAACAGAGTTATGGCTTTACTAGTCAATAATAGACACTTAAATAGCAAGCTCCCCGTGCATTATTTCGTGCAGGCTTTGAAGTAGTATCTGTCATTAGTTTACACTCAATCAGATGTTCTGTACTGGAGTATCTAAAGGAGACGTTATTTGTTATTGACAACAGCAAGCTCTACAGTTCTTCCTGTGTTGCAGGCTGTATTGATACAACATGCCTTATTATGTTAGTTTTTAGAAAGCTCGGATTTATTTTGAATTCCAACCTTTTTATTCGCAATTAAGTTCTTAGATTACTGAAATTTTATTAATTTTATTCTACTTTTAGAAACTTCAGCAGGTCAATTACTCCCCCAATATAACAGTACTAATATTTCCCTTTAAAATAAAATTGAAGTAGTAGCTATTTTAATATGACAAGTTTATGCTATCTTGTAGTCATCAATGATGTTTGGATTGAGTTGTTGCTGATGTTGGTGGTTGGCACTGATAAACTAACTGGTTTCCATTGGTCCTCATGAACACCATGTTAGGCTATGTCTTTAGAGAGTTGAGATTACCATGTTTCCAGAACATTAAATTATGCTCCATTATTGGCTAATGTATTAAAAAGGTTAACCTGTTTTATCTACATTTCTGTGTTAGTTATTTTGATTTGAATTATGTTCTATGACAGTCACAGGATTATTGTTATGGCAGTTGCTCCTGCTGAGAGTATTGCCTCACTGAGTAACGACCTCTTCTACGACATATTAAGACGTCTTGACGGCCTTACGTTGGCTTGTGCAGCTTGCACTTGTACAACATTTTGTTCCATCTCAAAAGAAGAGATCTTATGGGAAAATGTGTGTTCTTCTATGTGGCCTTCAACAAACAGGGAAGATGTCAAAATTCTAATATCTTTTATTGGTGGATTCAGAAAATTCTACGCAGATTGTTTTCCTCTTATTGTTATGAAGGAGGTTGGAGAGTATCAATGGAACAGATATCATGAGTACCCTGATGATTGGACTGAGGCTGAATATTATGGGGATATGAATGAATTAGAAAGCATCTCTCCATCCGATTTTGTTTCCATAGTGGATATCAAGTTCAAGGAGAAACCAATCTGCTCCAAAGTTCTATGGGGAATTCCAAACGCAAATGGCTATAATGGGTGGTTCTACAACTGTCCTTTCCGGATTGATCTTCTGAGTTGTGCTGATAGAGATGATAACAATGATGGTGTGGTTACCCTTTCTGTTTCTGATGGACTGCCACCAATTACTTCTATGGAAAGGGAAAAGAAAGATGGGAAGCTATGGCGGGAACTTCGTGATGGTCTCTTGCTTAGTTGGATCATAGTAAACAAGAAAATTAAGCAATCTGCTAATCTTGCTAGCTGGAGCCCTCTAGATGGACAAAGACATTGGCCAACAGATAAGGATTTTGTCTTTCGTTTTGGATCTGTTCTCTCTGCCAAGGACGTTCTTCCTTCTCAAGTAGTGCAGTGCATCTTCATTATGAAGTTTAGAGTTGTTCACACTGAACAAGAAGGGGTTCAAACAACTCTTAGATCAACAGAGCTGAGTATGCAGTTGGAAGACATGGAAGGTGCTCATGTTAATGGGAGGAAAAGTTTGCATATTCTTAAGAAAGCACTTAGTTGCCGAAGAAGCACAAATTACAGTGAAGTACTTGAATCTTGTCTTGCATACTCAAAAATGCAAAATAAGTTAAAAGAGGAGAAGATTAGAAACGAAAGTAGGATTGATACAATTTGTATTCTATGTAGCATTGTTGCTGTAATGACATTCTGGTACTATGTTTTGTGATGTGGTAAGGCATTCCTCATTTTACTGAAATAAGCTAATGTTGATCTAGCAGCATATTATCAGCTTTGGCACTCCTCTTATGTAACACAAGATTCCAAAATAAAGTAAATAATCAAAGACAGCTCCATTGCGAGATTTGAAGTTTTCTTTCTTTGAACCTTTTGCAAATTGACGGTATCAGCAGGAACTGATATTACCAAAATATTTTGACTATTTGGAAGCTCTTTCATGTTCTTCAAAGTTTGAAATTTAACTTATTAATATGACAATTTATTCACTTTACCTACCAATTTATGTACTTCGAGATAATCTTCTCCAAAATAAGACATTACCTTAGCTACTTTCTTTTTAACTTCCCGAGTTAACTTAATTATGTCTATGTTATCTAACACCTGTTCAAATGTTTATCATCTGGCGTACTAAGCAACATAAGCAAATTGAAATCAAAATGAGAGTTGATCATGAACGAATACAATAGGTAGTATTTGACTTTATTACTAAGCATTTTTGTTGTACACAAACAGATTTATTGCTTACAAAGGGTTCTGATGGAAACATGAAAACAAAACTCCAACAGTTCTGTATCTCTAATCGTCAAATGGGTACTGCTCATACCTGATCGTACAATCATGCAGCACCGAGCGAGCTCCTATCCGTTTGGGACATGCGTTGAACATGGCCGTTTTGGCAACACCAAGACAGGTTTTGCAGTCAGAGGTTGTGAGATTTAGGTTGCAAGCGGCATGTCCGTAGGCAAAGGCATTAGGATATGGAGAAATGTTGTAGTAATCGTAATTTTTCTGCGTTGGAGTCTCTCTCTCCAATTCTCCAACAACATATGATAAACTGACAGCAAAAGGATCACCTGAGGTGTACCCACCAACGTTGCACAGAACGGCAGTGATGTTCGTGTTGAGAACACTGTCAGCAACACTCCACAGGCACAGCCAAACAATCGTAGCTGCTGCAATTTCTGAAGAAATAATGCCCATCTTAGTACTATGCTCTTCGATTAATTTCAACGGCACAGTTTATAGTTTGTGGGTAGGTTTGAGTCTTCTTCACCGATTTACTTTTAATTTCTCTTATGATCAAGTTGCAGTTCGTGTGACTGTCTTCATTAGCGTTCCAATATTCAAGAGTGAGTACTTAATTATCCTTTCTTGGAATAGATTCATTGTCCTCTTTTTCTTATAGTTCTTTCTGTCAGTTAGTTAATAAGGCTTTTGTGATTAGTATTAATGTGTTTGCCACTATGATTAACAAACTAATAGTTGATTATTGAGCAAACAATATAAACATATGCATTATTAAGATAAGAGAAGCGACAAAAGTGGTTTGAAAATAATTAGAACAAGCCGTTTTCGTCTACTGTTTAAGAAAAGTAAAGTAATCCATTTGGAAATTACGTAAGTGATTTCTTACGGACAAGTTGCAAAAAAAAAAATAAAAATTGGATTATGTCTATTATGTTATTATATTATGTTTCGGTTTAATTGCTCAAGTCATTTTTATAAAAATTCACTATTTTATTACGATAAAAAATATCATGTCATATATGTTAAGTCACTATTTTCTTAGATAGAAAATAATCCTTTTATGATAATGTTAATATTATATTTATAGAGTTTATGGTAGTCAAACATATTGATTAATTATTAACTTAATATATTTTTAGAGAATCAAATCTAATAATATTTGCTAATATATCTATTAATTATCTATTAATATTATATATTTATTTTTGATATAGTCATTAAACATATTAATAGATAATTAATGATTAATCATCTTATCTGATTTATATCTGTCAAACTGCATGTTGATTGACTATTTTGGTTACGAACATTCATTTGTCGTTCAGTAATTAGATATAACACATATTATAATTTGTAGTAAAATTAAAATCTGTTTCAACTCTCCCATTAATTTGAAGAAGAGAATACGAGAAGTTGAGTTCCACTCCTTTCACTAACAAATACTAATAATTAATATTGTCGATTAAAAAAACAAAAGACTACAATAACTTACTATTAGGATTAGTTATTAAAATTAGTTTTTATTTGTAGAAAACCTATTGGATGGACCTCAACATAGTGTGTGGGCCTTTAAATATTAGGTTCATAATATTAAAAAACTATTTGTAAGATCATAAGAAAAATACGTTTGAGAATTTGAATCATTAGTTTTGTGAGAAATTTTCTTCTTATTTATGAGTAGAATTTTTTATTCTTATATTTGAATTTTCCGAATTCAAATTGGAGAATCTTCTTCTATTCATCAATAGCATCTTCGATTTATGAATATTGAATTCAGCCTTCGTCATGTTTTATATTCTTTCGCATCTTCTATTTTGTCAATCCTTTGATTGAAAATTATATGTGATTCATATAAAATGTGATTTCTTAGCGTAATTCAAGTTAAACTGAATGTTGCAAATGCATTTCACATAATCATCATATGATCGAGTTAAATTGACAATTGTGTACACTACTTTGCGCGTTGAGTGTGAATTAATAGGCTATTATTTTGTTGTGTTTGTTTCCATCTTCTTAGCATTAGGGTTTCTGGTTTTAATTGAAGGAAGAGTTGAACAAGACAGAACTGGAATTGGAATCGTAAAAGGATAGATCAAAGAGAATCAGGAAAAGATAAGCTCAACAAGCAGTTGCTGTACCTCGTTGAGGTAGCTAGTTACGTTCTTCGTTTTCAATTTTGGATCTTGTATTGGGGATTTTTGGAGTTTAAATTATGAATATTGTGGAATTGGAGATGATCGCATTCTTCTTGGGTTATTATGCAGTAATTCTTATTTGGCAATTGAATACTTTTGATCCAGGTATACTACCTACTAAACACTATTTAACATTTTCAGCGCTATTTCTTTGTTTTTTTTTAATTTTATTTTAAACACTATTTAGGAAAAACAAACAAGTAATGACAAAATTGATGGTTACTTTATTTTTTTTATTTTTTATTTTTATGAAAGAAGTGTTTCCGCTTTGTCTTCCAATCTTCCATAGTTCAGCGTATGAGACACTTAGGAGGTTGGAGAAAGTTATCATTATCATTATTTTCATTATCTATCTCTTTTTCAGTGTTTAAATGTGTATGAGTAACTAATTCTCTTATTCATTGAAGTTGAATTTGGATTTACTGCTAGAGTCAAAGAAAATGCCTAGTCTAGGGTGTTGTTTTAGATTTCAAAATATTCTTATAGAAGTTCGATGATGTAGATTTGTAGAGTTAGCAATGAATTGACTTAAATAATGACAACAAAGGTAATATCCAGTTTGGTGTGTCAGATAAATTAACCTGGCAATTAGATGCGAGAGAGTTGGATAGGAAGAGATTCTCTTGTTTAGGTAGCCTTGTGTCTTGAAAAGTTCATAAGCCTATACATGAGACATAATCAAGCATTCTAACTTCTTTTAAGATATCAAAAATGTATGCATGGAAAAAAAATGTACACCTTTGTTGATCTATATCCTCTCTAAGAGAGATTTTCAACCTGTACTTGTTTTATAAAAACATTTTGTTGTTTTTGGATAATCAAAAGTGATTTAAAACATTTAGTTGTTTAACTCAAGGAGAGTTAAATGTTATATTCAATTGAATTATTTTATATTAGAAGTTGTTATACTCATTGTAAAAGCAGGAGTGGTAACACTCGTTGTATCTTTTTAAAGATAGTGAAACCTTTTAAGAATGTTAAAAGAAAAACTGGAAGTAGCTCAGTTGGAGTGAATCGATATAAAAATATTTGTGCACTTACTTTTTTATTCTCTCTCAACGCTTCTCTTATAAAAACCTACAATTTTATTTTCTTTTCAAATACCAGAACTTTCTATATTAAACGACAATTCATTAAAAAAAGAAAGTTTTATTGAAACACTGCAACAAATATTTTGAATGTGATTTAATTTCATCCCAAGTCAGAGTAGAATAACTTACGGAATATACTGGACGAAAGTGCTATATCAGATTGTTGCTAAAAAAAAATTTCCAGTAAGATTATTTAATCACTTCTGATGTTTTCGGGTACTTCATTGACATCCTTTAATGCAAAAATACACCTTGCTCAAGGTGTAAATAATAACTTTTTAAGGAAATGGGTGTTTAGATATTTATAAAGAGTAAACATCCTTGTGACAAGACTGGTCTTGGATTTAAAGGTAGACTAGATTATTATATGCCTTCCTCAAATTCTATTAACTTTGTTAAAGTTACAGAGAAAGTCTCCAATGTTCCGTCATGCGCAAAACTAGAAAGGTAAAACTTATTGCCAATTGAGTATCAAAAGACAATATCATCTCTCTTAAAGATTTATTGGATGATAAAAAAATGACTCCCATCACGATACTTGAACAATAGATACTAAGGAAAAAATGAGAAAAATAATGACCTGAAAGAAAACCAAAAAGAAAAGATAGCAGGTATTGAAAAGATAAGTACAAACATTAAAAATGTTTATTTGTTGTAGGCCTCAAACATAATCTGTTCACCATAGGTTAATTGTGTAACAGTAGATACACTATATGAAAAGATGTATCAAATGCATGCTACAAGTCATTCAAACAATTATGCATCCGGGATATTATATTATTTTATTGGTTAATTTGATTTATAATTTTATCTCTAAGAAACATTTTGACAGATTGAAAAAGAAATGTTGATAAATTATTCTTCTCTTTCTCATTCAGATTTTAAACCTTTCAAAACAAAAGATAACGTAATTTTTTTTTATATAATTTACGGTTTGGTCACTCCTCACTTCACTAAAGATGTAATTAGTTAGTTAAGAAGATATATCTTATTTTTAGTAAAGGAGATTTTTTCTAATATATATAATTGTTGAATATGAGGGCATAAAAGTCAATTTTTTTAATTCAAACAGAGCCAATAAGACAACTGTTGTCTGCTTGTTGCCGGCCATTTAAACTTTATTTTGGACGTGAATGTTTCATGTCTCTCTGTTCATTTGGTACTTAACTAAAATTTAAGGGGTGGTTTTAAAATATGAACTACTGAAAATCTAGAAAATTTGAAAATCTTAAAATCTATAGATTTTAACATTCATTATGAATGGTAGACTTGAAGAAAATCCAGCTTAAATATGTGGAAAGTAATTAAGTCTAATAATAATACTCTATTTCTTGGTAATTCAGTTGAAATAAAATAACACAGATATTATAAAATTTCGTTATATATCTCCTTATATTTATGTGAAGATAATGGATATATATATATAGCGTTTAGACTAAAGTTGAATGAGCAGGAAAAGCAGCTAGGTCTCCCAGTTGCTCCACCTCTTTGGTAAGTTCTTCTACTTTCTCAACAACTTTCTTTAATAAGAACACGAAGCTCGCCACTGCAAGTGCATCCATGTTATCAATTGCTGCCATTTTCGACGTGGAAATTACCAAGTTTATCTCTCCTCTCATTGTCTTCAACTTTTCTGATATGTCAGCCTCACACTTGCTCATTTGTTTCATGCTCTTCCCAAGTTCTCGCAGACTCCACACAATTCCTGACCCAATTGCCTCACATGGTTCCATTTCAACACTTTGACTCACTGGTTCCACTTTCATGGCCTAACCAACGAACCATTTCAACCCAAATAACAAAAGTAGTTCACATTAAGGATTGATGATTAGGTCTTTCTAAATACCTACCGTTTCTGAGGCCTGGAGGCAACCTCCCAAAGCAAGAATTATTGCAGCTAGTTCTCGAAGAACGTCTCCAATCTTTAGGTACTTCTCCCAAGGATAGAAAAATCCAAATTTTCCATGCCAGGGTTCCCATTTTGCAAAATTTACCTGAAACACCGGATATGTACTTTCATTATTTACTTGTATCACTGAACATGGAATCAGAATTTCAGAAAGATATTTCACTTCACTTTATATGAAATGCTTAAGAATGTATACGTAATGTAATACGTACCAGAACCTCGTCCTTTGATTTGGAATCCAACAACGACTTGCAAACACTGAAGCTAGCACCAGGCTTTTTATTTTCTTTTTGACTAACAAATTTGACATATTCTGTGTTACGAAATACAAATACAACCCTTTCATCTTAGTTTAGCTAGTAAATGTCATTTCCAGAATGGGATCAATAATTAGGGTGAAGAGAGTAGATGGACAGAAAAATTACATGGAAACAAAGAGATATATAAAATATATAATATAATATGATGAAAATAAATAAATAAATACTTTTTCCTTCTGACTTTTTTTTATTGGGGTCTTCTTATTTGATGGGGTTTGGACAATAGGTCCCACTAACATAAAAAGGAATAATATTTTTATATAAAAGCCAACTCATTGGCTTGTATAACAAATAATTTATCAATTTCATGTTATTTTTATCAAGAAAGTTTGGGTGCCAAAATCTATAGAATTCAAACTTTATGAATTATAAAGTAGGAAAATCATGTTTTCACAATCATATAAGTATTTGATACTTTATTTTTATTGAAAAAAGTAATTTTTTATAATTATAAAAAGGTAAAATAATAGATATCATGTAGTTTTGTTGGATTTTCAAGATATTATTATTGGTTGTATTCAAGAACTTCTAATATAAATATAATTAAAAGATTTTGTCAAGATGATTCATGATTACAAATAACATTAACATGTTATCTATTTTAAGGAATTGGAATTTATTTACATAAAAACAAGAAAAAAAAATGCATGTTAAAGAGTGAAAATGTACTTAAATACAATGACATATTTTCAGAAAATATTTTAAAGATATCGAAATAGATATAAAAAAATTTTAAAAATAAAATATACTGAAATTAAAATAAAGTATTTTTTATTTATATATTAATTTTATGTGTGAGAAAAAAATTAGATTAGCTATGACCGCTTAAAACCAATGAAGCTCTGCCCGTGCTTAAGTATATAATATTTGATAATTTTTATATTTTTCTGACTCGATCAATTATAAGTACTTTTTATTATATTAATAATAAATTTAGTGAAAAATTATATTAAAAAATAAAAAATAAAGTTGTTTAATAAAAATAAATACCAACATTTTATTTATTTACTTATCTTCACTTAATCTAAATAACCTTCTTAATTTTTTTTATCATATCAGAAATATTCCATAACAGAACACTTTATGATATGCTAATATTTACTGGTAGTTCCAAAGTCATCGGTATATTTTAAACATCTCGTTAAAAGTTTATAAAAATCCAAGTATGTTGTTACTATGTAGAATTTTTTATTTTTTTTAAAAGACTGTGACTTATTCTAGTTGAGTACGAAAACTTACTACTGTACTATAGAAAAAAAGAAGAAACTTTGTATCTGCTACCTTGTAATGAATCAGCAATGTGTTGGAATATAGAGACAATGGAATCATGAAGTTCATCACTGGCCCACAATGGGAAGATCAACAAGTTCACACAAATGCACACAACGAAACCCATCACAATTGTTAAAAGCCGTTCAACTGCTATTTCCCAAACTTTCTGATCTTCAGTGCGCACACCAGACACCACAATCAAACTAAAAGTCAGAATAAGAATCATCACTCCATAATCGTATCTCTTCTTCACGCTGGGGAATAGTCGAAAATATGTTGCAATTGTCCCTGAAATTAAAGTTTGTCACTGACTGCTTAAAGCAACTTTATAATGAAATATTGCTCCAGATCTTAGGAAAATCTATCTACACTTAAGAGCATATGTCCAACCAAATATTTTTCTTACTTTTGCATTTTGAAGTGTTTCTTCAACTGCAATTGCAGCTGCATTTGTCCGAAACTTTTTACCATTGTTTTTATCAAACACAAACTGTAACAACAATTTGAAAAGAATAAACCAACAGTTCAGAGGTTTTATATCAGAAACTTACCAAAGATAAATACAGAAGCACCAATTATAATAGAGTTCCCAACTCCACCAATATTTTGAGCCAAAACTGCTGCTATGCAACCCAGTCCACCTCCTAATATAGTTCCCATTCCGCGATTTAAACCTTTGCCTAGAGTAGCTCCTGCATATAATAATAAAATTAGTTTATATGCATATTGCTTAAACCAGGTTACAAAGCCATGACAATAAGGAGTAAGTGTTACTGATGAAAAGTACCTGCGGAAAATTCGAAGGTGACGACCACAGTCATGATAGCCCATATAGCATTTTCTCCAACTTGCTCGTAAAGAGGATCCAACAGGTACAGAAGTGAAATCAAAACAAGGGAGATTCCAACTTTGATGCTGTGGATAATTTTTTTAGCGTCTTTCATTTGCTTATCCAAGAGATGGATTTTGTTTTCTCTAAGAAGGGAAAAAACTGGTGGAAGTGAAAATTTAAACGTGTTAGTAGTATTCTTCCTTGGAGCAACATTGTCTTCACCATTTGTAATGGATATTACATGAGTTGATTCCATTGTTTTGTTTCCTTTTGATTATTCAGCAGCTATAGTAGAAGGGTCTTCTATATTTATAGCATGCAACGATCGATATGGAGGATATAGGACCATTGAAGTAAGAAAATGAGCATGTACGGCCAACAGTGCACTAATCATTTTTTCTATTACTAAACATAGTGCACTGAGCCTCAGTGGAACACGGTTTGTACACGGATGAGTGTACCATATTACACAGACATCAGGAATGTTCTTTCTCAATCCCTGCCTTACCTTTTTTTACACATCCTCTCTTTATTTTCTTTCCTAGTTTTTCTTATGTACGTAACTACTTAAGAGAATCATGTGTATATTAGAAGAAAGAATTGAAATATATCTGTAATCCTTACTTCATAGTGTAAGTCCTAACTCAATTAGCCAAAACTACTGTTATGTTTAGTTGGCACGAATAACAGTAACAACCTAATTCAGCATGTTACTGTGACAAAAGCACTATATTTTGGCGGCCAACAGCAAAACAAAATGGCTTTCACAGAATAATTATATATGTAAGTGATCCTTCACAGCACTTTTATTTTGGTATATGCCTCCACCAGCCACCAAATTCCACGTTTCTGAGTTTCTCTAAGTTATCTCACAACATAGCTATAGCTTAATTCTGCTCCTTCGTTGTAACTTCCTGCATTGCTTTTGACACTAATAATTAACACCTGGAATAGAAGACATATGACATGTATAGTCAAGACCACTACCAAAAGATGCTTCACTTTTCCTTAAAATAAAGAAGCGTACGGTAGAGTGATTCGAATGTGTTAACTTAGTCAGCAAAATATAAGATAATGGCTGACACAAAACAAACCATCATCATTCCATCAACCATAAAACGCGTATTGGTATACACTTTTATTAATAAAAAAACATTTTAATGTGAGTATTATAAATGAATTCTTTAAAGTTAAAGGAATTTTTATATAAATAAATTAAACAAATTTTGATAAACTTATAGAATAGTATTTTTATTAGTAAAAAAATTCTTATAAATATACTCTCATTAATTTTGTGCCACCATATCCCGTTGGACACACAAATAAGTACCTACCTTGTTGTTTGTGCCAAATATTACATTTTGACAATATTTAGTGGAAAAGTATTTCCATAAAATCAAAATATCATTCTAAAAAATACAGTATTTCTTTTGAAAAAAATGTACGAAAAAAAAGGTGATAGTGAACCATTATGATGAGAAATTATTATGTTACTTAACTAATATCTTTTTTACTTATATATATAATTTAATCAATTCACTAATAGTACTTTTAATGACATTAGTTACACTTTTAGTTTTGAAAATATTATAGTATAAATATTAACAATGTAATTCAAGTCATAAATTATTCACACGTTAAGACAATATTATTTGAAAACCTCAACTAACATGGTAATTCTAGATTAAATAATATTTCTAGTTATTTAGGAAGAAATAAAGTTAAGTTTGATGACTTTCTAATTAATTAAGGTCTTGTCCTGTTTGTTTGATGACATTGTTTGGTGAAAGGCCTACTTTAAACATTGATATGCATGCTTAGTGCTTGCTATGTCCCATTAGATGTACTATATTGACACAATTATGGCCACATAAAAATTATTTTATAATAACTTGTAGGAAAGAGGGTGTCTCTATATTTTTAAAAAAATATCAAATTAATAATGATGGGATAAAAATAACGAATAGTTTGTATGATATTATGTTGCTAAAAAATATCAATGATTTATATATTTTGATTGAGATGTATATATAGTTATTTTTAAACATTTAAATAATTTTTAAAAATTTTAAAATGTAATTAAAAATAAAATATAAATAGGATATATATATATATATATATATATATATATATATATGTATGTATATGTATGTATGTATGTATGTATGTATTAAATAAAATATATATTTTGTATATTTCAAGTTTAACCATATAATTATAAAATATGATCATTTCCCGAATATAAGAATCTAACTTCTTAAACTCAAATGATACGATATATAATTTCATGATCTCTATCTACCTTCACATAATTCAATATATCATTCCAACCTAAATGTCTACAAAATTAGTTAATTAAAAAATCAAGCTTCAACCATGTGTTTTTGTTACTCAAATTTTATTTATCTCTTTTGAAGTTAATTACTTATCATATATATTATTAAAAAGGAAGTAAATTTAAGTGTATTTCATTAACAAAACAAATCAGACGAAAAGCAATTAAATATTCCAATACTTTAATAATATTTACAAGGATTATATACAATAAAAAGTTAAAAAAATAAAAACGGAGATCTATAACATTTATATTTTTACTTATTATTATTGTGAGATTTGCCGTTATTTCTAATATTTGTCAAGATATATCAAATTATAGGGAATTGATAGTGTCGATTACGATCACAAAAAAATAATGTTTTTAAATTATTGATGGAATTTTATTGATGATATAAGGTAAATTTAATATAGTGAAGAATTTTAAAATTTTAATTATTGACAAATTTATTACTGATGAGACAATTCGATGATGATACATATTTCATTTATTGACAAATATCTTTTTAAGTAAAATCTGTTGGTAAATGAAATATGTAATAACGACAAATTTTACGTCAATAAACTTTGTTAGTAATTTTAAACTTTAAGATTTGTAAATAATTTCAAATCATAAAATTAATTTATCTATAAAATTCATCGATAATTTAAAAATTTTATTACTAATGAAGTTTTTTGTTGATAAATTTGTTGATAAAAAGAACAACAAATTTGTCGTCCAAATATGGAAAGTGTATGACCTTAGTCAACACCATAACCCATCTTCATCCTTTTCAATTTAGAAACCACCAAAGATTTATTCTCCAATATCTCGACACAAAAACACTAATCAACACTAGAAAACATGAGAGAGAGAGAGATAGGATGAATAGTATTTTTAAAACTTTTTAAAAATGGCATCTGATAGTTTTTTAAGAGATTGATAGACAAAAGATAAGTTTAGACGATGGTGTTCAAAAGGAGTTTTAAGAAAACATTTAAAAAAGTAAAGCAATAAAACACTAATTTTATATTAGTTCACCTAACCTAAGCTACATTCAGTTTTCCCTTAAGAACTCTTAAATGGTTCTACTAATATTTAAAGATATTACATGAGTTTTACCTCTCCAGGTTTACAACGAGTATTCTCATCACTCCTAGTTCACCTAGTCAACAATTAGTCCGAGTTTAACCACTCCTTATATACAGGTTTCTAACCACTTACGGTCTTAACCCTAGACAACACATTTAGACTATTTAACTTAATTGAGCTAAACATCAAGTATTTTAATTCTCGTCAGAATTTACAACACAAACAGTGCTGGAAGCTAAGGTATATATTGATAGCTCTCAAAGAGAGGATAGAAACAATGCAAAGAAATATGAGATTTGCTAAGGTTTTTGTCTTTTAGAATATATTTAGCTTCAAACGATATATGAGGATAGTAAGCTTGTTTTGAGCATTCACGAGTTCATTATTTTATCCTTCTTATCTTCTCTTCAAGCTTTTATCTATTTATAGCTTTTCTTGAGAAATGGTTGTTATATAGAGAAGTTGACTTCAGGAGAGCATGTAGCCTTTAGGTGGGAAGTCAGACCTAGTCTACTTTGCAAAGATACAATGCTTTATCATAGCCTTTAGCAAAATGGATCTTGTACGATGTGACAAAGTAGAAAGCTTCAAGGGAAACATTCCCAGAATGTTCTTCATATCTCACAACATCTTTTTCTTGGATGCAATGATTATGATCATATCTTTATGCTTTAGTTATATGCACAAATATTAAGAATAAGGTATACGAGCAACGAAGCACTTTATCGTAGATGCATTAAATATTTTGAACATTAATAAGCGTTAGACTCTATTGCGTGTTCAAAACATTTTATCATTTGTCATATCATCAATAAATGCATGGTTTGGTAAAGCATTCAAAATATATATGATCATCAGATAGTGTAAAACATGAGATGCTTTATCAAAGGCTATTTTGTAGTGTTTAACAATCATATATTAGACAATATATTTCATAAGACGCTTTACTTGAATTAACACTATATTGACTAAAACTTTCTTTTAACTTTAGTGTTACCATGAGATAGATATTTCTTTTCACAAAATGCTAACTTGTTACTCATATCATTTATTAGATTATTTATTAAAAATAATTTTTTTTTCTTAGACGTTGTTCATAAACTTTGTTTATTAGACAATTCATTCTAGAAAAAATTATTATTAGCTTGATTTTGTCTATCAAAGATGTTATATAATATTTTTTCTTAGACATTATTTCTTTAAAACAACTTTTCATACAAAGCAATATTTTGTTTAATGCTTTTGTTAAACTTCAAAACATGAGTTGCTTAGACGGTTTATTCTCTAGACGATCTTATCTTAACAAAAGCCTCTTCCGACAATCATTGTGTCTAGCGATGTCATCAATGACGGAAAAGAATGAAGCTGACGATGGATGTGCACGTTGTTTTGCCATCGTCGAGGATTCGAATCAATTAGACTTCGAAATGATGTAATCCAAACCTGAAACCATAAGAGAACCACTATGTTGCAGTCACATTTTGACATCAGATCTCTACGAGCCACGCGAGCACCATTTGAAACTATTACATGAACAAAACCCAACAAATGTGAGCTTTATTGTGATGCCAGTTCACACATCATAAAACGTTGTCAAAGTAGCGATATCATTCATCATTGGACCTCCATTGTAGCACCTTGAAGACACAAATCGCGAGCCATATGAAATCACAATATATCGGACAAACATCGCAAACCATCACTACAAACCAAATTGTTATTTGAGATTTTTCGTTTTAGTTTTGGAATGAATATGCAATCTTTCCTTTGGAGTGTGATCCCCGTAGGACGTGAAGAAGGACAAATAAAATGAAAAAAATCAAAAAAAGGGAGAAGGAGAAAGAAAGAAGAAAATAAAATCAAATCATGATATTTATCGAAAAAATTTACTAACAAATTTTTCATTCGGTAATCATCAATAAATTTTATTGACAAATTTTTTCTTTGATAATTATCAAAAATATGAATTTTTGTTAGTAAATAATATTTACCGATGAATTTCAATCCATTAAAAATCCATAAAAAGAATATCATTATCAACAAACTTTTAATGTTTTCAACATAATACCTACATTTTTTGCCGTGTACTCAACTATATTCCGTTTTATCCTAAAACCTTAAGCCAAAGGAAGTGTAACTTAACACAACTTCATCTCGAGATCAAAATCTATTATAAATATAAATATAGACACATGGACATACACTCATATATATATATATATATATATATATATATATATATATATTTCTCACAAATAAAAATGTATTTAATTTTTTTTGTAAAATATAAAATTTTAGAAATTAAAAAAGGATCTTGAATAACTTAATAAATAAAGTTGAAGCATTGTAAAAAAAAATTGTCTTCTCACATAAAATTAGTATTAAAAAAATATGTACTTTATTAGTTATGGATTTAGAGAAAATGGCTTCTACTAGCTCTCCTCCTCATTAATCATGATAATTTTTTAAAACTTTTATCAACATCATTTTTTATCAATAATTATGAAAATACATATTCTTTATTATGTATCTTTCTTTTCATCAATATTAGTCTATATATATTACTATGATACTCCATTTTGGAATATACTATTTTCAATGTTATTGTTTTTCTTTTGGTATATTAAAAATACACAAAATAAATATATAACTACCATTTCTCTTCCCATTCTCCATATGCTTGCCTAATTAATGAAGTAGAAAAGTGATCAAGATAGATGAAATATATTTTTTCCATTAACGGGACCCATTGACGAGATTCTTTGTTTTTAGATGAGATTTTGCATGACTGTTCCGTTTCCAACATTTGATGATTCAATTGGAGTCCGTGGCACGGAAAATTTTTCCGTACTGTCATTGACTTTTGGAAAGCATTGAAAAACCCAACACATTATACATTATTTCTTACATACATTTATCTCCTTTTTACTTTCTATCAAATAAAATCAAATTAAATAACTTTCAAAATACTTTCTCTTGTTATTTCTTTTAACAAACAACAAAAACTCTTAATTTTAAGTTTTACCTATTTTTTAGTTTTCAATTTTTTTTTTCTATTTCCATTATCTCTGTTTCTTTTTTCAAAACCAAACATATGATAAAGAGGTTAACAAATAAATAAGGACATGTATTTGTAATATTTATATTATGAGTAACTTTTAATAAGAATATGATAATTACTATTTGACCTGCACTGCAAAAATGTTTGTCTCTGCAAGTTCAGTTTTCTTTAAGGAAATTACGATAAAACCTTTATTAGGGGAATCACCAAAGAGAGCTTGTGCTCTTTTGTCCAAATTTTCTCTCATCAGAGGGTATATGTCTCCTGTAGTGCCCGAATTCCCACTTGGATCAATTTGACGATGATTGAAAGCTTTTTAAGATGAGGCAACTAAAAAAAGCAATTCCTTTATTTAATAAATTTAATTTTTATTTTTAAATAACATGTCTTAGTGGATGAGGAAATAGAAAAAAAATTGAAATTTAGAAATTGTGGGAAGATACTTCAAATAACTAAAACAATAAAATTTAAATTTTATTAAAAAGTTAATTAAAATTTTACAACTAGTAATTTTTGTATACACATACATATTGAAAAAATATTAACTTATTATATATTATTTAAATATTTAAATTTGACTAATATTTTTGCCAAATTTAATTACAGAATTTTGTATTTTTAAAATGGAATTTTATTTTAAAAGAGAAATTTAATTATTTTTGTTGAAACAAGAAGCTAAAAGTGTAACTCTGGCATATAAAAGATAACAATATTTAATGTTATTAATGATAATGTATCTTACAAAAATTTTAAACACTTCTTAAATATCTTTTATCTTCATAATACTCGTCTTTCTCTTAAATACTCTTCATTCGTAAAATGAATGGTGGTTGTGTTTGAAAAAGACACTTTAGTTCTTAAGTTAATCTTTCAGGTCAATAGGTAGTAATTGTGTTATTAATATTCTTTGGGAGGTGGAAAAATGTAATATCACTTATGATAGACATACCAAAAGAGATGGACGGATTGCTTTTATGTGAGAGCTTCTTGGTTATTTATTTCTTATGGACATGCCCATAGCATTTTTCCAACTTTGTAGACTTGGATTTTTTTTTCACCTATTTTTGTTGGTTAGGCACTTATTATTGAATCTTAGTGTTACTCTTCTGTTGTATAACTAAGATTGAGAAGTCAATTGCTCGAGTTATTCTTATAGGTTGACCCGAACTTTTCTTAATTCTATAATTATAAGCTTTCATGAGGGCATGAAATTTTTTAAGTTTGGAGTATTTTGATGTTTGACATTATTATTATTTTTATTTTGTTTATTTTTATCTTTTATTAATATTTTTATTATTACTTTTTAGATAATTAAGGTTTTTATTCAATAAATTGAGAAATAGAAATATTTTGTTCTTATTTCTGAAAATATCGTGAAGATAAGCGGAAACCACTGAAGATTGAAGAATATCTAAAAAAAATCAGTTATCAACATATTGAGTTACTTCAATTACAAAAATCAAATAAATGGGAATAATTGAAGATTGAAGAATATATCAACAAAATCAGTTGTCAACAAATTTGGTTACTTCATTTACAAGAATCAATTACAAATTTCAATCCCAGTCCAATTCGAGCAAACTCGTCTAGATCCTATAAATAGTAGGTTTGACAAAGTTAGAAGGATACAACCTTAGAGCATACAAAACTAACTCTAAGTCTGGAGGCTATATGCATTGCTCATTATTATTTTCCAGTGTTCAGAATGTCTAAGATTAACTCTCTTATTCATGGACGTAATGCATCTTAACTCTTTGTGATTTATACTATTCAATATATTTCTTTTCTACCACTATTGTGTTATATTCGTATTCTTAACTGCATGATTATTGTGCTCCAACCGTACCGAAAATCAATCAATGCGCCGCCTCAGTCACCGACCCATCCTCACACCGTCAACGGCGTGCATTGTACTGCCTCATTACCGCACTGAATGAAGGACGACAATGCAGGAAGAAACACGACTGCACTTACGCCTGAGAACACCACACCAGGAGGAAAGGATTGACAGGGGAGAGGCTTCGCAAGGGGGGAGGGGGTTGGGGATGGGCAAAATAGGGTTGTTGGTCAACGAGGTCGAAATGGGAGAGGGAAATCCCAAATCTTGGTTTTAATTCATCCAGATACTTACAGATGGTCTAGGACCATTGGTATTTAAAATCACCACTACATTACCCATGTCCTAGGGATTGTCGGTAAAATGTCGCCGGTAATTTCCCTTTTTTTTTTTAGTGTTTGGTAGTACCAACTGATTGAAAAATAGTTTAGAAAACCTTATTGAAGTAGGACAACTAATAGATTTCATATGATAGACATAGATGTGAAACAATTAGTCATTCATAAAATTGGAATGTTGAACTTCATACGAACTTATAATAAAAGTTGCTAAGACATTAGGGTTTTTATTATTAAAACTTAGACTTGTCGCTAAGAAATTAAGATTTGTTACATGTAGATGTTAAAGTAAGAGTTAAAAGTATATTATTTGATGTTTTTGCATAAAACTCAATCTTAATGAAATTTTTACTTAGAACAATTTAATTACTATCTAAATTTTAGAATTATTTTATAATTAAAAATCAATATTTTTTATTACTTTAAAGTTTTATTAATTTTAATTAATAAATAACATATTTTTTCTAAACAATATATAACAAATGATATTAGAACTTATCCACCTTATAACTTATATACTTATCAATTTTATAACATTGTTCCGTCTTATTAGTAATGTTTAAATTAAAACTTATTATATGAGATGATGTTGAAAAATACATTCTTATTAAATGTGTAGCAATATCTATTTTATATATATATATATATATATATATATATATATATATATATATATATATATATATATATTAACTAGTATAATCTGACTCTAAATGCATGCATTGTTGTGAAATTTAAAAAATTACTAAAACTAATTTTAACTGATTCATAATATTATTTTGATATATAAATCGATATCTTAAATTGATTTAAGACGGGAAGACACCCGTACCTTTTAATATCATCGGTACATGAAAAGACTAGGAACCTGTTTTTCCGGAATTGGTCTTCACCCATTTAGCAATCTCAGGATTCTTTTTGGTTTGAAAAAAGTTTATAGGAAACATATATGGGATAACCAGAAATGAAGATTTTTAAACTGGAACTATAGACCCAGTTAAAGGTGAAGGTTCATTTGAGTCATCAAATTATTAAATACAAAATTGCTGCCTGCAGAACTGCCGATTGAATTTATGTTAATTTTTCATTAGGTTTAGTTTTAAACCCTTTCTTCTCCTAGACAAAGACTAGACAAGATTAGATGGAGTGATTTTGGCATACTTGTTCATCAATGCACAATGTGCATGTCTTAAATGAGTCAGGACAAGTTGCAAAGCAATTATCATGGTTTTAACAGATGAGGTGTACCTCCTGAACTTTTTCTTCTTAATTTTTGTTTACCATTCAGAGTCTATATAAAAGAGGTGCTGCAGATATTGACCACAAGAATTGTCTTTTCTGGATAGTTTCTGATGCTCAATTAATGAAAGATGGCTCCATCTACAAGTGAAAATGGTTCACTCAATATAAAAGAAGCTTGGTAACATGCATAATAATGGTGAATGAACCATTTTCACCTTGTTTACATGTAGTCATGTAAAAGAAGTTTCACAACATGCATAACAATGGTGGTCCCCTTTCATTCAGTGAACCATTTTCACCTGTTTCCATGTAACCATTCTTCATTAATTGCACATCAGAAACTATCCAGAAAAGACTATTATTGTGGGCAACATCAGCACGTCTTCTCTCATCGATCATCTTCACAGCAAAAGAGGACCAACATGTAGACCATGTTTCACCTTTCACACTTCTTTCTCTGAATCTCAGAACCAATGCCAGTGATAATATATATTTTTTATTTCTTTTTTTCTGTCTCTTCCAATTACCCTTTTTCTTTTCTGGCTTTTCCTGAATAATAGATGGTTATATACTGGGTGTCACTTGTTCCATGTCTTTGTTCTCTAGAAAGATGGAAAACCTTCATGAAAACGACAACAACCTTGTACAAAATATGCAATATTAAGATTCATTCAAAGAGTTTAGACCAAAATTCGAGCTTGTTTATGAACAATGTCCTTCGAAAAAAAAAAAAAAAAAGAGTCCAATATTATGGTGAATGAACTAAAAATGTGAGTTTGTGTATATCTAAATCATAACAAGCATATATTTGAAAAAACATTATAAAATATTTATGAAAAATCGAAATGATTTTTTAGTAAGTTAAAATTAATTTGTATATAAGATAATTTACAAGAGTTTTCTGAATTGCGTATATAGAACATACAACTGATAGGCTTCATTGATTCTTTGAAGAGGTGCAATTTTTCTTCATTGGTTTCGAAAACTGATTTCTGAGAGAAATTTATCCTAGTTATCAGTTATTTTTCGTACTAAATTTATCAAATAGTGTGTCTTTTCAACTGCAATTGTTCCAACCTTTGCTTCTTTTAGTCTGGATGAGCTGCTGGCGGAAAATTTTTGTTGCATGACTTGATTGGCGATTGATTTGAGATCAAGCGGAAGTGGGTATCTGAATTTGATGATTTTTTCTACCACACTTCAACAAACATGGAGTCGAGGTTTAAGACAGTTTAAATATTTTTTCCTTTTTTCATCTTCTAAGATGCTTTTTAAGAACAAAATCATGATAGAGTTGTTGGAAGTTTCACATCGACTAGAGATAAGGTCAATTCATAATATATAAGTGGGTGCAAACCTCACCTTACAAGCCGGTTTTGTGGGGTTGAGTTAGACTTAAAGTCCACTTCTAACATGGTATCAGAGCGTATCCTAGCAATATTTGTTGTTTGTTGTGTTTAGACTCGACAGACTTGGAATCGAAACAGTGATGCCTACCATAGGATCGATAACCGAACATTTGGTCCCTTAAACCCTCCACTAGGGATGACTAGTCATTCCCTTAGACCTCAACGTTCCTACCACACTCAATAGTCTCGCATTGCTTAGGAATCGAAGCCTAATGTAGTTTAAATACTTCTTCCTGTTGATAGGGGGAGCATTAGACTCCACATATATTCGTTTTTGATGATGAATGATTAATAATGTATAGAAAAGGTTTTAATCATCCTTGCACAAAATAACAGGTAGACAAATGTTTAAATCATTAACAAGGTGTTAGATGTATTAATCATGAAAGGATGAATGAAATGGGCCTAAACATATCAAGAATCTATATTTTTGGTAGTATTAATCGATTACAAAAGTAATCTAATCCATTAAATATAGAATGCAAAAATAGGGCAGAACACTCTGTTATAATTGATCATAAGTTGCATAATCAATTAAAACAAAGAGAAAGGCGTAGTCTGTTATACAAATAATATCATCTATTAGAAAATGCAAATGGAAGTGACAATAGGCATAATGTTAACATAATCAATTATATAAGTTACACAATCGATTAAAACAGAAACAAAAGTCAAATCCATTATGCTAGTAACCTAATATATTAGCTTAGTTGAAAGAAGTAGTTCTAAGCATAACTGTCAATATAATCAGTTATATAAGTGACATAATCGATTAAAACAGAAAGAAAAGCATAATCAATTAAGATATTAATCTAATCGATTAAATCTATATTAATCATACTTGAGACTGACTCTTTAACGTTTTAATTGACATATACTAACATTCTCTCTGAGTTTTGAGTATAGGCTTTCTCAAGAAGTGTTCTTGGAGGTTTTGAAGCTACGTTGGTGATCAAGCAATCAAGAAATCATTCAAGACACAATGGAGCTCATATATTCTGATATTTCTACACTATTGGAGTGTGATCAAATCAGGTTCTTATTCATTTGGTGTGATTAAGTGAATCATCTCTTGTATTGATTGAGAGTGAGTGTATCCTCTATTGTATTTTTGTTTTCAAATTTGAGTGTGGTGAGGATAACAATTAAGGGTATCATTGTATTCTTAAACTCAAATCTTGAATTAGTGGATTACCCCCCAACTAAGGTTGTTTAGGGAAGATTGGATGTAGGCTTGTGAAGAGTTGAACCAATATAAATCTTTGTGTGTTCTAGTCTTTCTTTCATCTTTCTTTACTTGGTTGATTCAAACATCTTTGGTTAGTGATTTCAAGATTCAAGATTCTTTAAAGATTTAAAAAGATTTTGAAATCCAAATCACTCCCCCTCCCTCTCTTAGTTTGAGATATAGGGACTACTTTTCTAACACTTCTTCCTTCCATCCTCCGAGCCACCTTTTGAGGACAAAACTATAACAGAGTCACTAGTACAGGTAAAGGCTTTGGCACAATTATTTTGGAAATTATACTTTGGTTCTTTTACTGAAACATATTCAAGCGAGATAAAAAAAATCTAGGACTTTAGGCTTCATTTCATAACTGAAGCTTATTTTTTACTTTATGCGTCGATTCTTTCTTGAACCAAAGCCTATTCCTATATTTAAAAAAAATAGTTTTTCAGCATTTATAGCCCACAGTGTATTATTTCCTTACTTATTATTTTTCCCTAAGGAGAGCTTTAGCTAAGAAGGTTTTAACGAGTCACTTGATCAATAAAATGAGGGGTTCTCCTAGGTGAATAAATTATTTTGTACCTTTTTAACTTGGAAATTTTTTGCAGCAATTAAACAGGTTCCCTATTCTCTAGCTAGGCGATCCTGGTTGAACCTTTCATATAGTTTCCTACCGCCTGCATAGGCGATCTTAGTTGAACCATTCATACTATTCCCTACTGACCACCTAGACGGTGTTAATTAAACTTTCATGTAGTTCTCTGCCATCTATCTAGGCGGTCCTAGTTAAATCTTTCAAGCAACTTGTAACTAGTCACATAGATGAACAATCTATCTATAACTTCGGAAAAAAAATTGTGATTTATAAAAAGCAAGAAAGAGAGACAACTATTGGTAAAAGGTCATTTTCATTTAGTGATCGATATTGGACAAGTCCTTACAAGCCATGGCCTTAATATATGTAGCCATAAAAAAAACAACAACAACAAAAGAAAGAAATATCCTAAGTTATCTACTGGTAAGTTTCGTCTTCAAGATTGGCTATCTCCTTATCAGCTTCGACCACGGGGTCAGTGACAGTAGAAGGGCTCACCCTGGCGGTCTCGTCATCGGATGCCTCATCGATAACATCTTCAGCCATCAACGTCTTGCTGACTGCCTTAGCGGCGGCTATGTCATCAATGTCCATTTGGCGAGCCTCAAAGATGTCCTTATTAACATAAAATCTAGCATCATTTGAAGATACCTCTCGGTGCAGGTACTCGACCTATAAAATCACTTTGTTGAAGCCATTGGTGGGCTCAAATATCATGTCTTTTTGCATATTCGACAAGTCAGCCTTTGCCTATACTCAAACCTTATTTTCTACGGCCACCGCCTCCTTCAACTATTCATTTTTCTTCTGTAACTCGTTCTTTTCACTCTTCGACTTCTTTTTTTACTCCAAGCATCTAGTTTCTCACCCCGTTCAAGAGCCTTCTTATCTTCGGCCACACAAGCTTGTCGACCTCATGTTTCTATTGTAGATTAGCCAAGTCCTCAATCATCTTGGTGTTTTCTTTAGCCATTTTTTTAGAAATTTAGCTACCCTATGACTGAGGACCAATGAATGACTTTGAAATTCCAAAAGAGCATGTATAAGAGTGGTCGGCTCATTCTCCTCAATCGCCTTCAATTCATCCTCCCTTAAGCCGATTAATACGCCCTTGCACATCTTAAAGGTGGGGCTCTCCCAACCACCCAACTCAGAGGCCTTACCTTAGAACTTGAACTTCCACCTTGTGCTAGAAACTCAACTCTCAGTTTCTTTCTATCCATGTTGGTACACTATGGTTTTAGAGCCATAATCCTCTTTGCTCTGCTCTAGGACCGATTTGTCTCCACCATTGGTCCCTTTAGGTTGGGAACTTGGGTATCACTAACCTTCTTTGCTTCCTTGACCATTTGACTCCCTAATTTAAGGTGAAATTCTATCAAACTAATTGTCATTTTCAATTAATGTATGTTAATTCAAATGCGAAAACATCAACATCATTTGTGTATGATTTATTGACACAAATGAAGGTGTAGTGGAGCCTAGAACATGAAAGTCAAATTCATAGAAATTTTCACACTAAAACATCTCATAGGTTGTCGGAGATGTTTAGAGATGCACGCAATGCAGGAGGATGCACTTACTGAATTAGAGAGAACATATGAAACTCCTTAATGACACATTGGAATTCGTCAAATTATCACAATAAATGTGTTATTGCCTAGTGGAATAGAGCTTCAAAAAAGTGTGAGACCCTACGTACAAGTGGATTAATCACTGTTCATGAATATGTCATTCTCATGGTAAACCTTCATTCCTTTTGTATCCATTACATATAACTTATGTATTTTAAATTTTATGTACATATGTAACACCATATTTTGTTATAGGCACAAGAGTTGGTATGGGTTGTCCATGTTGATGAGGTTTTTCAACAAACTCATCTTTTGGAAGGGATATAGTTAGTTTGTTGATGAAAGGTCTCAGAGGACTCATGTAAGCAAACACTTTTAATATTAATTGCTTTAAACTTTAAACTTATTGTACTTTATCCTTTACTAACATTGTGCATAATGTTGAACACGAAGAATTTTCAAGTAGACTTTCACAGGTCAGATTCAAACATGGGTCATATCCTAATGCATCAGAAGATAATAATAATGACGATGACATGCGTAGGACACAATGTTGGGTTGGTGTCGTTGATGGGAAGAGAAAAGGACGAGCCTACAAGACAAGACAACTTGCTGCAAATTACATGGTGGGAAGAGGTAATCCCAAGCACCAACCATCTTCTTCCATCAGTGTTGATGACGTTGTTGTCCAACTCACACAACAACTAGAAAGACGTGACCAGGAATACAACGATTGAAGGCAAGATTTTTCCAGTTTCAAACAACTAGTCATGAGATTGTTGCTTGAGTCTTCACAGCCTCACTCCACTGTCCCTTTGGCCCAGCTACGACCCTATTCATCACACTTCATCCAAGACCATCCCACATCAGTCTTTCCCACACCAGTCCAACCTATATTAGTCCAGCCCACACTAGTCCAACCATTTTCACAACAGTAGAATGATGAACAAGAACAAGACCATGAAGATGATGACTATTTAGATTATTAGTTATTTATGTTTATGAACATATACTTCTTTTTATGATGGTGTTTACATGATTCTTATGTTTTATAAACATATAATTTGTTTGTCTTTATATATGAACTTGTTTTGTTGGATATTGTTCTTAATATTGAAGAAAACATTAAACTTATATTTTGTAGTTGGATATTGTTTATTGGAGGTATGATTGGATAATTGTGGGTTAGATATTATTTTTACAGGTCTAATTGTGTTTTTGTGGGTTGGATATTGTTTTGTGCAGGTATGATTATGTGAATGTGGGAGTAAACAACTAATACAGATTGCACTTGAATCTGTCACGACATTACTAGGGGACTTACTGAAGGATATATCTTTTGGTAATTATCGACGGATATATCCTTTAATAATTATCGGTGGATATATCATTCGATGATTATCGGTGAATATATCCTTCGGTAAAATCCTTCGATAATTACCGACAGCCTAAATTCATCAATAATGTTTACCAACGGATTGCTAATCGTCGATAATCCGTCGAAAATCATATATTATTGACGGAAATAGGTTATTTTCGATGGATTCTATTCATTGATAAATCCTTTTCTTTTGTAGTGTGTATGATTGGAGATCGCTACAGGTAAGATGACCAATGGGCTTATGGGCCAATGGGCCCATAATCGATATCCATCCAAGTGAAGGCCCATGGTTAGCTAAATACTTCTATAAATATTATTTTAATCGTGTTTTGACTTCACTTTTGCATTAATCATACTTTGACTAGAATCTCTAACTCAGAGTACTAATTTGAGCGTCGAAAAATCTTTTATAAACACCTAACGATTCGATTAAAGACAAAAAAAGTTCAGAAGACAAATATCGAATAATAGAAGTTCATAAAGTGAAAGAAAACTATTTGGAAGGTATCTTCGACTCACTAAACAAAGCTTATATATTTTAATTCTTAGTTTATAATTAAGTTTAAAAATAGATTAAAAAAAAGTTACCTTTCACATTATTTAAAATTTACTAATTTTAAATTTAATTATTTAACTTGAATAAGTATGCAATTTTCGTGAAGTGATAATATATATTATAACTAATATTATATATAATTCATTTGAAATTAATATCTAAATATTTTTTATTAAATATTAATAGTATAACTCTTTTGAGAAGTCTTAACAAAAACAACTCAAATTCTTTTAATTAAAATAAATATATATTTAAAACTATAAGTTAACTATCAGATCATGATCTTCTAATGAATAACACAAAAAGTGTTAAAATTAATTAGACCTGGTTCAATTTTAAACATCTAAAATATGTATTAAATGACATTTGATTTTAATTGTTATACTCTTTAATAGAATTTTCCAATTTAATAGCATTTTTTTTAGTCTTGCATTTATAGTATTTGACCTTGTGGTTCTTACTAGAATTTAGAGGGCTGACATAATCCTCATGTTTTTTTCATGATACGCCGGTGCTTAATTTGCACGCATCTATTTCAATTTTCATTTTTTCTTTCATGATAACTATTGTTGTTAGTATTTGTTACACACATGGTTCTTTTCTATCTGTCTTTTACTCATCAAGTATATATACCCAAATACATTTTAGAAAATCATTTTCTTTTCCTTGTCACTACCAAAATCCTGAAGAAACACAACTAACAAACCACAAGGCAGGCACCCTCAAACCACATAGCTAGCTACCACTGTCTGGTAGACCAACCAGTCAAAACCATACACTTTCTTCAGTTTCAAAACCCTATTTCTCTCTCTCTCTCTCTCTCTCTCTCTCTCTCTCTCTTTCTGATCATTAACCAACAAACGTTCCTAGATCTTCTCCTTACAGAGATTTGGTAATTCTTGGATCGCCCGCATATCCACCTCAAAGTCATACACCTTTTTAAACATCTCTTTCTCTCCAATACGCAAACCACACATCCATCTGCAGGTCTATACTTAATTTCTTGACCTTCTCTTCTCTTTTCAGACACCCTTTACCTTATTTTCTCCCTTCCTTTCATTCCCAATAAATTAAAGCTTTGATTTTCCGCTCAGATCCACGCAAAACAATCTTTTTTTCATTGCCTATTAACTTCTCATCAAAACCAAGAACCCTTTTTTTTTTCCTTTTTCTCACCTTTTTCCCACTTTTGGCTATGTTTTTTCAAGCAAACTAGACATGGTTCCAGAGAAGTAACCAAAAGCCTTCTGTTCCGAAACCCTGTTAGGAACAATGGCTGCACCACTAGGCAATAGGCTCCAAAGCATGTTGCAGGCTGCGGTGCAATCTGTTCACTGGACTTATAGCCTCTTCTGGCAACTTTGCCCACAACAAGTGTACGTGGTTATTAATTCACTTTATCCACACTAATTGTCCTATATCATATATAATGACCAATACTCTTCTAATTAATGTTTCTTACTCTCTCTAACCGACACATGTATGTGTGTAACTAGTGTCACACTAAATTATAACATGTTAGTTTTAAGGTCATGTGTTATATGTTATGTTGATTTAGGATTCTGGTTTGGGGTGATGGGTACTACAATGGGGCAATCAAGACTAGGAAGACGGTGCAACCAATGGAAGTGAGTGCTGAGGAGGCATCTCTCCAAAGAAGCCAGCAACTTAGAGAACTCTATGAATCACTGTCTGCCGGAGAGACAAATCCGCCAACTCGACGGCCTTGCGCCGCCTTGTCGCCAGAGGACTTAACAGAATCAGAATGGTTCTATTTGATGTGTGTCTCATTCTCCTTTCCTCCTGGTGTTGGGTAAGTCATGTTGCATTATTTGTCATAAAGCTTTCTTTATGTCTTTACATAGAAATCTAATCTAACTTTAACTTTATCAGTTCTTTAAGACTCTTTTTAATAATGTTGAACTATATTTGATGTGGTGAAGTTTATTATCTGATACACCATTTTCTAGATATGTATAGTTTCGGTTCAAAATTTGAGTTAATTATTACCTTTTGAAGATAAGTGGAACGGTAGCTTTTGTAAAGGGTGAGGAGAAGTATTATAATGTCCCTTAGTAAAAGAGAAAGGGAGAGACTAGCTACTGTGACTTATGAATTTAAATGCAACGATAGCAGCTGCAAAAATTTAATAACTTTCCATTTGTGCTAACTTAGCTTTTCAAACAAGTGCCTTCCTTACTTTGTTTAGAGAAAATTAAAGATGTTAAATCATTTTCTCATAAAGAGGTCATGCTAAAGGTTATCAATGAAGTATCAATGCGATTTCCCTCACTTGGAAGTGCATTTTGGGGAGGCATGAAGACTGGCCCAGAGGCTTCTGTGAGGGTAGTTTAAATGCAATCTGGTTAGCTTCGAATTTATTAAGTGTCAGTAAAAGATATATATACACAGTCTGAAAAGAAAATGCTAATATATATATATATATATATATATATATATATATATATTTGATTCCCTCTATAATATTTACATATATTTGATTAAATTTACAAGATTATCAAGAACTATTGAATAAGTTGTAAAAGTGGGGTCACTTGATGAATAATTAATTACACATTTGAGTCGATGAAGAAGTGTTTATTGAAAAGATTGTATTAGAGAGATGTTGGTGAAAAAGATATATTAATTTAGTGCAGATTCTATAGTGAAAGGAATTTGATATCTTGTTTGGAAATAGAGAGGAGACGGTAAAACTTGTGCAATTATCACTTTTTTGTTGGAAGTGTTTCGCGTATGGTATCATTTGTCTCTAAGTACCAAAAGGTGGTTGAGGGACTTTATTTCTTCTTCCTATTCGAAGGTTTCTCAGATTCTGCTTTCAGGAGTAAATGAAGCACAGTTAGATTACGTAAATTTGTCAAACTGACAGCATTGATATTGAGAGTTGTGTTAGAATGTGTTGGGGAATATATTCGGAGCATTCTGTCAAAAAAGAATTTGCTGAGCTGGTCAATATTTAGTTGCGCATTATATGCTTGAATAAGACTGCTGCTAGAGGGAATTGCCTATTTTGAGAAACCAGACAAATTAAAGCGTTCAAATTTAAAGCGATATAGCTGCAAAAAAAATTCCACTGTATAGCTACCATCCTCATTTGGAACTTTTTGCAATCACACCTTCATCTTCCTTTTCTTCTCCCTCCTCCGGGATCAAACTTTTTCCATCATCATATTTTCATTATGGAAAAATAATTTACTATAGGAATCCGTGTTTCAATACTAGATGTTTTCTCTATAGCTTCCTAGTTTCTCCTAAATTTCTAATACCATTTTCCCTTCCATCAAAAGGATTTATAACATCAATTGGTCCCTATATAACAGATGGATGCATCCTCCTGTCAAATGTTGCACCATGCTATTTACTTCTCAATTATATAACATATAGGATGTGAATTTAGGCTGGTCTACTTTCACACACACAAAGCTAGATCCCTTTGGTTTTGTATATATTCTGTAGGGCACGCTATGGTGGGGAGAAGGACAAATAAAAAGTTTAATAGAGCTGAGTGGAGCAGGACTATATTAGGAATCTAATAATAATGCACTAATTTTAATGTGGGATTCAGATTATTTCATGTTAGAAAGAAACATGATAATGTTGTTGTTGTTGTTGTAAGACAGAAAGATATAAAATTAAATTAAGGAGCTATGTATAAATAATTGTAGATCTTTCTATATATAACTCTTCTTGTATCTTTCTCTATTATGTGGGACATTATTATGTTTGCTTTTAACATATCAGGATCTTCATCTGTCTGTATGAAGCAAATCATTGTTTTTGACGATTGTTTAGATTCTCTACAATTCTGGGAATTTTAGTTGCATATATATTGAATTCTCTTTAATAAAAGAGTGTTAGGGGTAAACGTTCACAATATTTCTAACATATAATAATTTAATATATGGGATTTGAGAGAAAAATGATTATTCTTTTAATTTATTTTTTGCATTTGACACATATTACTGAACTGCGCTATAAGGTTGCCTGGAAAGGCATATGCTAGGAGGCAGCATGTTTGGCTCACTGGTGCAAACGAGGTAGACAGCAAAACATTTTCACGAGCTATTCTAGCCAAGGTGCTTCTTCTATATACCAAACAAATCACATAATATTTCAAGACAAATGCTATAAAAAGTAGAAAGTATCCAAGAAAAGAGTTTATTAATTATATTAAAAAATATAAAAATTACTACTTTGTTATAAAGTATATTAAATTAATATTTAATCAATTTCCTTAAACATGATAGCATTACTTTTTCTTAACTAAGGGAAAAACTTACAATTTTGTTCTGTATAGGATCAATGAAATGAAGGGCCGAATATATATAAGATAGGAAAGCTAACAATAAGGATGAATAATGCAGAATTTAAACGGGTCAAGTTAGTTTGACACTTTCAATTTTCTTTTACACTCAACTTATAATTTCATAAATTATTATTTTATTATAATTCTATGTTTTTACATATTTTTATTATGTCAATATAATATTTTATTATAAAAACCATGTGAAGTCAACGTAGAACCAAAAGAGTCTCAAAAAGAATATTTTTCCTTTTGGATATACAGAAAGCTACACAAGTTGCTTTTGCTTTTGAATTTATTGAATGACATGAAGGGTGATTCATAATTTACTAACTTGTGTTTTCCTGTGGTTTCTGGTTGCAAACTTTTCCACAATCATAGAGTGCTCGAATACAGGTAACCATTCTCTTTTATCGTTTTTTCTCATTGTTCAAAATCCATAAAAGTCGAATACAAAAAAGAATAAAGTGAATAATAATAATATATAAATATAATATTAAAATATGATGAATTTGTCATTTGTAACATACAGACAGTGGTGTGCATTCCTTTATTGGACGGCGTTGTTGAGTTTGGTACAACGGATAAGGTAACCAACCTTCACTCCCTCCTAACGTAACCAATCACGCTTAACGCAACAACCTTTTCACTTGTATATGTTCATTTTTTTTTCTCTTTTTTCTTAGGTTCAAGAAGACCTTAACTTCATCCACCACGTGAAGACATTCTTCGCAGAACACCACCACCCTCTGCCGCCCAAACCCGCCTTGTCCGAGCACTCAACCTCCAACCCCATCTCCTCCTCCGACCACATCCCCGCCGTCATGTACACTGTCGCAGACCCACCCGTAGCCGATCCCGCCCTAAACGACGAGATGGACGAAGATGAAGAGGAGGAGGATGAGGAGGAGGAGGAAGAGGAGGAGGAGGGGGCGGAGTCCGCCTCTGAGGACGAGACCCGAGATCGCATTGCACGCCGGGTCACGACGCCGGAGTTGGAGGACGTGACGAGGGCGGAGCCCAGCGAGCTGATGCAGCTGGAGTTGCCGGAGGATATCCGGGTGGGGTCTCCGAACGACGGGTCGAACAACTTGGATTCGGACTTCCACTTGCTGGCGGTGAGTCAAGGAGGGAACGCGGCGGGGCAGGCTGAGTCGAGCGTGAGGTGGGGCCCGAGTGAAGAGGCGTTACAAGTTCAACTACCAGCTTCAGGTAAACTGGTAGTTATTTAGTTAAGCAGAAACAGTCATCCATGCATAGATGTGAATGATAAACTGATAACAGGTTTCGTATAGCATTACAACTGCTACTGCATCTCACCAAACATTCAACACCTAGAATCATTGGACCACGTTTGGTAGGTGTTTATTAATTAGTTAGTGAAGATTAATTTTGAAATGAGTTATTATTAATTAAATAATTGTCGTATAAGAAGACTAATCTAGAGCTAGGGCATGTGGTCCTTATCCTAATAGATCTGTTTGGTGAGGGTCCTCAGCAAAAGTCTAAACCACCAAATTGGTTTTTAATGCAGAGCCATGAAAGGAGTGATCCCACACTCTATATGTACGTAAAGATGTTGAAAATAATGATAACCAAGACACCCACATTAATGATACATTTTCCTAACAATAATGAATGTAATAATAACATAAAAAAATATTGAAAATAAGGTACTATATTTATAATTATAAAAAGTAAACAAATAATGAGTAACATGTGTTGATGATTATTATTTTTATTATTATTACTATGAAGATAATATAAATATATATATATTATTTTTATTTTTATTTTATTTTTTTAAGATGTGTATATTTCGTTCTTAAAAAGACAGGAAAAGAAAACAGAAGTAAAGACTATAATATATTAATAATAACAGGCTACCACTATTTAAAAAAGTTATAAAAGAATCGTTAAAAAACATTATCCAAATATATATCAATGGTACTATAAATTAGTAGAATTAAAATTATTAAACAACATATGTGCTAGGACATGTCCACATTTTCTCACACTGAAGTCTGAGAAAATAGTTTGAATATAAAACTTGAAGAGTGTTATTTAAAACTGAGGATGAGAAAATTAGTATTACATAGACTAAAGATTATTGGAATTAAGATGTAAATATGTAAAAGGAATTCCATGTGTATTGTTATAAACTATTAATATATTTTAGTTTTAATATATTTTTCAGTACATAAAGAAAAAATGGAGTGTGGAAAGAAATGATATATCAATTAGATGATTAATTTTGTTTGAGAGAGAAGGTGAAGTAGAAGAAAATAACTAAAGTGGTGTTACCTGAATAAGAAGTATACTGAAAAGTAAATATAAATTTTCATATATTATCATAAATTATAAATTACATATAAAATTTTATATCAATTAGTTATAAATTGTGGTATTTCAATATTTTAATTACAAACATATTATCATTAACATTTTTATGGTTTTTTATTTCATTATATCATCATTTATCCTACATTTTTCTCTACCATTTTATCCATGGTTTGTGTAGATGGCAGTTTTTAATTAATATAAACTCTGAATTTTATTTATTCTTCAACTTTTACATTTATTCTAAGCACTTTAAAACCATATCTCCATCCTTCTTACGTTTCAAAATATCTATCATCTTTATTTATTCTTATTATTAATTTCTTATCTCTCTTATTATTTATTATTTTTTAATTTAAATATGATTTTTTAGTTCATATGAAAGCGTTTTCTTATTAAATATCTAATGCTTTCTAATTGTACTGATTTATACTTTCCTATAAATCAAGATTATTTTAATGTAATATTTTCAATTAATATGAATATTATTTTTTAGATTCTTAATTTTATTAAATAAAAATATATTCTCTATTAAGATAAATAAAATAATTATTTTTTCTATTTTTTAAATAATTTAATTTTAACATTATATTTTCACAAATAATTACAATTTACTTAGACGTTTCTAATTTTTTTATTGATAATTTACAATTTTGAAAGATTATAAAATAATTTACTCTCTAGTTTCATAATACGAAATTTATCTCTAAAAATAAAAGTAATAAATATGCTTTATATTTATAGAATTATCAATTATAATATATTTAAATTATATTTATGTATAAAAATTATCATTGTCTTTTCATTACATAATTTAAAACTAATATAAAATCATTTTATTCATATTATATTTATATCCTTTTGTCACTGATCTCTTAACATATAAAATGATATTATATATGATGATCATACGTAATAATTTTCTTCAGATATTGACAAATTAAAAATGTATTATTATTATAAAATAACAATTATATTTCATAATATCTTAAAAATACATAAGTGATTATCTTATTTATAAAAAAATGTTAAATATATTATTTGAATGAATAAGGTAAGTATTATCATTATTTTAATTAATATTTTAATTAATATTTTAATATTTGTTTGCCACATTTATTATATGTTAATAAGTACAAAAAATAAAACAATAACATAAACTTCAAAGTCTAAAAAGTGACGAAAAATTCATAAAAATTATATAAGAAAAGATAGTGTTTAAAGCCGTTGAAAATGCAATCATCTTAGTTTTATTTTCTTTATCTTAATTATATTAATATTTTCCATTTTTAACTTTAAGTTTACTATATTTAGTAATAATATTTAAACATGTCTTAATTTTTGTAATGATTAAAAATACATGAAAATATATATTAACAAAAAAATACTTAAACTCTTATTTTATATATGAATTTAAAAAATAAAAAACTAGCCTAAAAATGAATTTGGTTGAAATGGGTTAATTAAAATAATTCTAAAATTATTATATTTTAAATATTTTAACCTAAAAACGAGGTAATTTCATAAAACTGTTTATTATTATTTTACTTTTACACATTTAATATCTTGACTTTCATTATTGCATATCTCTTTTATAGTATCTATAAGAAAATTATTAAATACCAGCTAATTTTAGAGACAAAATTAATTAGTTACTATATTTACTAAGTCAAATATTATTTTATAAACTAAAATTTTTTAATAATAAAATAGTTTATATTGTGAATCAAAAATATAATTGATTTATGAATTAAGGTTTAAATTGATTTAAAATATTAACTATCAAAAAGTTTATATATTTATTATTATTGTTTTTTAATTAGTTTCTTATTTTAAAGACTAATTTAAATATTAGTTTTTTAATAGTTAAAATCTTAATAACTAATATTAGAAATAAAGTACAACACAAATTAATTATAACTTTTTATTTATAATAGAGACTAATTTAAATATGAATAATTTTTAATTTATGAAATAGTATCTTAAATAGTTAATATAGTAATTAATTATTTTTTTGTCTCTAAAATTAATAATAATTTAATAATTTTTTTAATGATATTAATACTAACTTGTACTTTACTTTTACACTTTAACGTTCAATACAAATAATAACTTATTAAGTGAGACATATTTGTATCTTAAAAAAGACCTATATATGATACTTGAGATTTGTAATTTATAAAGCATACTTTTATTTTGGAATTTGAGACTGACTTTTATTTTCAACATATAGAAAGAATAGATTTAAGATTGGGAATGCACACTGCGAAGTGAAGTTTTATTTTTGTTTTACTCATATATATAATTTTTACTATGTTTTTATTTTATACCAATTGAATCGTGATTTAATCACATTTCATTATTGAAAGGAAGACTTTGATCGGTTGAATAATCAATTTAGAGTTTGGGGATTCAATTTTAAATACGTGCACAAAAATAATAATAGTAAGAAAGTGCTAATAATTTAGTTATATTAATATAATTCTTAATTTTACGCATAATTTCCATGTTTAAATATTTGCATGTATTTCAGCCCCGCATCTATTAGAAGACTTGACGCAAGAGGACAATCACTACTCTGAAACCGTATCCAATATTCTCCAAAACCAGTCCATCCGGTGGCCCACATCGCCGACCTCCGTTGGCTACATCACATACTCCACGCATTCAGCTTTCACAAAGTGGAGCAGCCGCGCCAGCCACCTCTTCCACCCGGCGGTCGACGGCCCCAGCCAGTGGCTCCTCAAGTACATTCTCTTCACCGTCCCCTACCTCCATGCCAAGAACCCCGCTGACACCTCTCCCCAAACCGCCGCCGACCCCAAGCTGCGTGGCAAGGGAACGCCGCAGGACGAGCTGAGCGCCAACCACGTGCTCGCGGAGCGCCGCCGCCGCGAGAAGCTGAACGAGCGGTTCGTAATCCTGCGGTCACTGGTACCCTTCGTCACCAAAATGGACAAGGCATCAATTCTGGGTGACACCATCGAGTATGTGAAGCAGCTGCGGCGGAAGATCCAGGAGCTTGAGGCGCGCAACCGGCACACTGAGGCGGAACACCGTTCCAAGCTCCCTGAGGTGATTTTAGATCGAAGAAACAACGACATTATCCTTATTATAATATATTTTGGTGAGATGATTTGTTGATGCGTTAAGAAATGTGGATAGGTAACGGTTCAAAGGACGAGCAGCAATTCGAGCAAGGAGCAGCAGAGGAGTGGGGTGACGGTGATGGAGAAGAGGAAGGTGAGGATTGTGGAAGGGGTGGCGGCAAAGGCGACGGCGGTGGAGGCTGAGACGGCAACATCAGTGCAAGTTTCAATCATTGAGAGCGACGCACTGTTGGAGATCGAGTGCGTCCACAGAGAAGGGTTGCTTCTTGATGTGATGCAGATGCTGAGGGAGGTGAGGATAGAGGTTATTGGGGTGCAGTCAACACTTAGCAATGGGGTGTTCATGGCGGAGCTGAGGGCTAAGGTGAAGGAACATGCGAACGGGAAGAAGGTGAGCATTGTGGAAGTGAAGAAGGCACTTAACCAAATCATTCCCCATCCTCTCCACTGAATACCACTCTTCTAATTTTCATGCGCCTTAACTTTATTGATTAACTGCTCTTTAATTTTTCTTTTAATATCTAATCACAATGGCTTAATGTGTATCTAAGATTGATTCAAGCCACCCATAAGTATTCTCAGAAACCCTCGTAAAACAAAAACAAACTAGGAACGAACCACTCCTCTCATTAGAGTTTTAGTCATCATTAATTAAACTTTCACATTATTTAGTGTGGTAATTATTTATCATCTAACAATCATGTACCATTTTATTTTACTACTTTGGTAATGTTGACAAGAATTATAAAATCAACTTTGAGAAGAAGTTTACACTTCCTTATATATTTGTAATATCATCCTATCTTACGTAATATCTTAACTCAAACTATGAGAATTGAAATTATTCTTTATTTAGTTTTTTTTTTCATTAAGATAAAAAAAAAGTTGAGATCTATGTTTGTTATGTTTTTCATTAAATTTAACTTTAATAGTATGTTCAATATTCTCATATGAGAATTTTTGTTTATCATTTTATTTCAAACATAAATTTATGTTTTGCTCACTATCTTTAACAACCAGAACATAGAAACATTATACTATAGTTGTGCATTCGTGATAAAGAACTTCCAACAGGATTGTTATTTAGTACACATGAAAAGAAATTTACTTCTTCTATCTTCGCGCTTTTTTTTTCTTGCTACGCTTAATCACTTCCTTCTTACTTAATATACGTACCTCCAAGAAATTATAAAATATCTTTAAGATATTATTACAAATAATATCTTAGGATATAATATTTTATTATCTGATATATCTTCAAGATATTATAATATATATATATATATATATATATAAGTATTTTGATCCATGCAATGAACGAGATTATTATTTTTAAGATCTGTGAAATTTTATTTTTCATAACAATTAGAAGTAAATCTAGAAGTTAAAAATACATTAACTTAACAATGCTCACGTTCAATTCAACAATATTGAACATCGACAATCATGACAACACTAATAATAGTAATCAATGTTTTGTCCAATAGGAAAATTCTTTTTTTTTAAGTGTCTATGTACCTGTTATGAACATCCATATACAACTCTGTTTTAAATTTCATTGTGGAGAAGTCCATTCTCATAGGACGTATAAAACACATACAATCTTACTACATTTAAAATGGGATTCAAAAAATAAAACATACTTCACAAAGAATCACAACAATGTAAGATTAATTTGTATACCTCTTATTAAAAAAATTCATATATTTTTTTTAAATCACATTTTGTAGTTGTAGTGGTTACATTTTCATCTTCATCCAAAATTAGTATTTTCAATCTTTTTTAGTTTTCACTTTAGAAACCGTTAGATATAGTTCTCCACGTGTGAATACGAGATAAGAAGATAAAGACCAACTTTACAAAGAGTTTGTTCTTGACTTTTGTTTATTGTCTTTACAAACCATAAACATATTAAAAATTGTCTTCTTTGAAACTTAAAAGGCATGCTTGATGTATTATATGATCATCCGTCAATTATGGAACGAAATGCCCGAAGTTTTTGGGATGATAGATGGATATTAGAACAACCTTTAGGTATTATCTATCAAGATTATATGCAAATTATCTTAATAAGAACGAAGCGATAAAGGAGTTATGCAAATGGGTCAACCATATTAGGTTTGGGAGATGAAGAGGAAAAAGGGATGATTTGAATGGAAATTACCTCAATTATATAAATTTAACAACAATCGTATATGCATCTCAATCTATAAAGAAAGGATGACATATTGTTATGAAAAGATGAAGAGGGAGATAGTTACACTATCAAATCGTCTTATAATAAATTGCTTAGGATCACATTTGTGAATTAGATGAAGCATTATACATTCATTACCAAAGGAATAAAGTAAGTAATAGACTATTATAGAAAAAATAAGAACAAAAGAAAAAAAAAACATGAAACTTGGAAGATGTGTCTTGTGTATAGCTAGGTCATGAGATTGCTCTAAAGAATAATTTAACTTTCTCGTACCTATTGTTAGAGTGTCTTTCTATTTATATATTTTATTGTCGTATTTGTAACATATCAACTCAATTAACTGAATTAATAACAATTTTATATTTGGTGTGATAAGAGATATTTTTTTAAGTTCATTTTTTTTTTGTTGATTTTTCGGTGTTGATTATGTTGTTGGACCTTCAAAATATACTAATAATATATTAAAAAGTTTTAATATATTTTTAAACATTAAAATGAATGTAACCAATTAATTATGTCTTTTACCACATTTATCAATTAAAATGCATATAATCAATTAAGTTTATAGACATAAAGTGTGCTTGAACAAAATTAATTATGTCTTTTACCACATTTACGTTACCAATATGAATATAACCAATTATATTTTTTTTTATCAGAAGAAAAATTATAAATTTGAATGTACTTAGAATACATCAATTCATTTACGAGCAAAATATAATCTACACCTAAAAAGAACCGCATAATATAAAAGATAAACATGGTATTTCTAATCGTGTCCAAATTTTCAGTGAAGTTGTTCTAAATATTTCTTCTTTATTTAAGACACTCCTAAACAACATATTATTTCTATATTTCTATATGCATCTCATTATTTTCATACACATAATCTTCCAGATAAGGCTTATATTATTATTCATGTCATAGATATAAAACTAGTGGAAGTATTATGTGATAATTATATTGAATTGTTTTAAGACATTTCCAGTTTTCCAGTTAAGTCATAACATCTCCCAGTTTAACAAGGTTGAAAAAAAAGAGAAGAATAACATTGTTTCACCAATTATATATTATAACCTATTATAAATGCATTCATGTTTAATAATGTCATAGACAAAAAATAAAGTTTATGATTTGACGTAGTCTTGGAGGATGTGAATGATTTAGACAGTATAAATAAGGTTAAAAAAATAGTTATAATAATTACATAGATAAAATAAAAAATATGTAAACCAAAACTACATTTATCTTTCGTTTCTCTGTAGTTATTTTATAAAGTTATAAATTATAGATACACAGTATTATTGATTAATCCATAATAACGATGATTTATTTTTTTGCACTGAAACAAAACTCTGTAGTAATGCATAGAAGTGTAGTCAAACTGCATTTCTGTACAGAGAAGGGGTATCCACTCTTTCCCTGGATCAATTCAGTGACTTTGCTCTTACTATCCTCAATCCGTGATTTGATTGAAATTTACTCTTTCAAGTTCAACATCAGATACCCTTAAAAAAAGGGTGAAAAAGGAAACAAAATACTTCTGAAATCAATATAAACATTTTAATATACCATTCACATCCATTAATCCATTAAATATAATGCTACGACTTAAACTTATATTAATACTGAAGAATGCAATTACAAACATCACCCTCGTGAGACTTGGGATGGCTATTATTTCAAATCAACACATGATCAACAAATCTAACAGTGCAACCAGCAACAAAAATTAAAGTTTTAAACCATTCCACTTTCTGCATAATGCATTATTTCATGCATTTTGTTATTATTTTTATGTACAATCTTTTGCTAGCTCCCATTTGTTTGCTTCTCAAATTCAACTGTTCTTTTTGCAAATGAAAAGTCAGCTAATAAGTCCAATCCTTTGGGAGAAATATCTCTGGAGAAGAACTTCGTTTCTGAGAAATAAAACTACATTGCTTGGACGTATCTTTCTGATCACTTCTCTTTTCTAGTGAGTTCTTGTTGCATGCCTCTCTGCATATTAAAGGGTTATATCTCTGAACTGCAACCAGACGAAAGGCCAGATTAATATAACGTGTGAACAAAAAATGTATAAGTGTAGTTCCTGTACAATATATTTAATACTTGTAATTGAATAAAAATATTGAATGAATGTATAAAATTAAAACGTTAGATTCAAGACCTTGCTGTGGTGAAACCTGCACACCTAATGCATGCACATTAAGATTTAGAGCTTGAACAACTCGTGCTGGAAGGATGACAGGAGCACAAGCTGCAAAACAATTTAGGAGTATCAATAAATCTAAATTAGGCAACTGGAAATATTCATACACTAACATTCATAGTCCAATTCTGCAACACTGACTTTGACCATGTTGTTTCATGTTATAATTGGAGACATATGCATACATATGCTGTCAAAACATATTTTGTTGGAATATTCATACTACTTGATAATACTGCAAGGAAATACAAGTTCTCAAACCTGGCCTTTGGCTTGGTTGGAAGTTTGTGCCTGCTCCTTGTGGTAAGAATACGCCAGTGCCACAGGATCTTTGCGTGGATCCCAAGAAAATAACTCGCATTCCTGGTCCACCATTGGCAACTTTTGGCCTTGTATACAAAGATCTTAAGGTAGATTTTGTATACTGGAGAAGACATTTCAGTAAGAAAACAGAGGAAAGAAACTATTAGGTGTATAAAAATAAAATTGTAAATACACAGTAGTGAAATACATTCAAGGAATGTTATAAATACACAGTAGTGAAGTACATTCAATCAATGAATGTGTAGGACCAAATTATTCACATACGAACAGATACCAAATCTTATTTCTTTTTAATGTTTCATCCTATTTGTTTTTGGTCTTGCAGTTCTAAAATCAGCTTTTCTTGCTGATTTTTTAGTCACAGTCACACACCCTCCGAATTCAATACACGTGCGTATTGACATGACATGTACTAATTTAATGTTTTGTTGCATATATGCTCCAGAATTTTTCTGGTAAGCCACTAATTAAAGTTACTGCTTGTGTAGGTTTGCCTAACCTTTATGTTCATCCTTTCGGTTTCAACTTTTGTTAAAGAAATCCAAGTAATTTTGAGAAAGAAATTAAAATGCAAAAAGAGTCTATAATGCTAACTGACAAATCTTTTTATGATATATAGTGGGTCAAATTCCCTGAATATAAGGGTATTGTTTGATTAATCAGATGTCACTTGTGGGACAAGTGGGAACACATGTACCTATTACACTTCTTTTAAAGTACCATGCTACAACTCAATCAATCTTTAGACCTACATGCTAATCTGCCTAATCATATCTTCCTTCAATTCATATCTATACCTGCATTTTCCTACCAATTTTCACACACAGACAAAACAAAATAAAGAAGTATCATCGTGTGTTGCCGACTCTGTCTCGTGGACCCCATCAACCATAAGCAAAGATGAATTCATTGGATGCAATGAAGTAAAGCATTTACCTGCCATTTTGGTTCTCCAGGTGATTTCTGAGGATCAAGTTGACGCATTTGCTGATGGTTTTGGACATTTGGGTATCGGTTTCTCATACATTCCTGAAGATAAATTGAAGCACATTAACTTACTTCACAATTACTAGAATTACATTATAAAATATAAATGAAATCGAAAAGTAGAAAGCAAGACACTTGAGCAAATGTCAACCCAGTTGTTGAATTCGTACACTAAAAGAAGAGAAGAAGAAAAATGATGAAGAACAGAAAAAGGATATAACCTTGGTGCCGCATGCCTCGTCCAGAACATGAGAGGGTAACCAGAGCATTCCTTCTTCAAAACCCACTTCACCATCATCATCATGCATAGCAGCCATGGACAGAGAGAAAGAGAAAAAACCTTTGTTATAGCAGTTTATTCTCTAATACAGTTTAGTTTTGCTGCCTTATTCTGAAACGATTGAGACTTGACAGGCTTTTAAAGCTTCAACTTCGGTCTTGCAATGCAACAAACTACATAACATACGTGGCGTTAGTGGGTGAGTATCTGCAGTTTTCTACGTACACATCACTCACTACGCTCCTCAAACCACGCGTGCTTTCTGCATGCAGTTGTCTGCAACCACCCAACTTTAAAAACGACAAGTCGTTTAGTTGGGGGTGTGTTCACGTGCTGTCGGCATTGAGAATAAGAAGGGAGATTAGGGTCATTTCACGAGAACTTTGGAACTCAACAACGTTGGTGTATTTGGCTATACGTGGATGTGGGTTGGGTTGGGTTGGGTAAACCTCTCCATGTATATATATCTAGTTGTTGCAGTTACTTGTTCACTTTTCAAATGTGTTTTTGGTCACACTATCTTCTTAGTTTGTTATTTTGGTGATCAACCTTAGAGATGCATGTAATAATCCCAGTTTGACTTTAATAAAATAAAAGAAAAGTACAAATATACAATGACGAATGGTTTTAGTCAAAAAGAAAAATGTAGAATAAAGCATGTGTATGTTATCTGAGTATTTAGTACCTATGTGAAGGTTTCTAAACCACTGTACCAAATTCTTCCAACATTTTGAAATTATTGCATGAAGTTATTGTCCATTTTAAGGTTTTTTTTTTCTTTTTTTTCTCTCTATATATTTATATATATATATATATTTCATTCTTGTCTATGGCCTTCATTTTATCTTCCATTCAAGTTGCCGAAATGGAACTTTTTAACATTTTTTATTTTTGAGAATATCATAAATCAATATTAATTCATATGAGTAAATTGTTTTTCCACTGATAGTATAAAAAAATGTATCATTTTAATTATTTTAATACTATAATTCTAAGTTTTTTTTTTCATATGAAATAAAATATATGAAAATTTCTTTTTATAATAAATAAAATTGTTATTCAATTTATGAATATTTATATTTGATTTAATTATGTGTTTAAAATATTATATTACAATAATTTTAATTCAATTTTTTATAATTTATTTTACAATGTGTGCACAATATGAAATATATATATATATATATATATATATATATATATATATATATATATATTAATGTAGTTGATGAATATTTTAAATTTCTCCATAATTACTTTCAGCCCACCAGTTATACATTACTAGTTGTAATAAAATATTTACAATACATTTAGATTCAAGCCAATGCTCATTAGCTTTGAAAATTAAATTAATTATTATACAATGATGGTCACATAAATCTTATATTTATTCTTGTTGCGTGATAAAAATTATTTTTAATAATAAACTATGAATTTCACTTACAAAAAACGAAAAGCATACATTGCCTACTCTTTCTCTTACCACTTTCATACTCTATGTCGCAATTTATTTTGCCTTTTTATTTTCTTTGTTGGTAGTGCACTGAAAATGGGTGAATGAAAAGTGTGAAAGGTTTCATTAAAGAATTGTGTAATTTTTATTGTATTTTGTTTTACAGGACCCATGCATATTGCTGATCTAATACAAAGAGTCGTGTTTCAGAGTAGATAAGGTTTGTTTGCTATTAAACAACATAAATACTTTGTTATTTTCTTATTTATTTATTTGTGGTTCTCTTGAGAATCTATGTATATTGGTTTACGATTTGTTTTAAAAGAATTTGTTGAAAAACTAGAGAGCTCTTTTCGGTGGTCTTGTTCAATTGGATTTGGTTGTTTTTGTGATTTGTTGAGAGACCATTGACATGCACAAATATATGTCTGATTTTTATCTGGTTTTTCTGAGTTTACATAGAGAAGTAGGAATTTTCTCTTAGATGCATATAGGAAGATTTTTATTGCAGATAAAATTAGCTAATAGTTAATGTTGCTAATTAACTCTTATGGGATGCGACCATAATATTATAATAAGATATTTTTTAACCCCTTCATTATAGATAATTTGTGAAGTGAAACATAGACAATTGTTCTATTAGACTATAATGACATGTTTATTAGTTGAAATTGTATATTTCTTCATTGGTAGTCTTGTATAATGTGTTACAGATGTTATATTTTTCTTCTTAAAAGATCATAATGTTATAAAAATGTGTTCTTCAACCTGTCCACAATAGGTAATATGTGAAGTGAGACGTGAACAGTTGTATCATAGGCTATAATGACATGTTTATTAGTTGAGATTTTGTCCTTATGACATATTCCTCCATTGGTAGCCTTATAGAATGTATCACATATATTACATTTTTCTTCTTAAAAGATCATAATGCTATAACAAGGTGTTTTTCAACCCCTTCATTATAGGTAATTTGTTAAGTGAGACGTAAACACTCGTGCCATAGGCTATAATGACATGTATCACATATATTACATTTTTCTTCTTAAAAGATCACATTGTCTTTTGTTAAGCTTATTCTAATATTGATACAAGGAACTATAACTCATTCTTTATACATATTTTATAAGAGGAAAAAAAAGTGAAATCATTTGTAGCAAAGATTATTTAAACAATAATTAAAAAGATATAACCTTTCAATGAAATTATTTTTATTAGTTTTAATTCTTTGATTTTAGTTTAGATTTGGTTTTCTTTGTAAAAATCTTAGTTTTTGTGAAAATGTACTAATTTGGAGTTTTTATATAGAACTTTAGTTATAAGTGTAAAAGTGAATTATGTCAATTTTGACAATTTTTATTTGTTTGGTTCATAACTCTTTTCATTTATATACAATTGAGGGGGTTTTTTTTTGCATTGCATTGTATTTTATTTTTTATTCAATTATCTTTAATTTAAGTGTAAGAATATAATTTTTTAAATTATGTGAAAGTTACAATTTTATTTTGAAAATCCTAAACAATTTGTACAAGGTGTTTATTTGTGATTTTAGGTGTTATGTGGTTGTGCAATTCACTTGAGAGAAGGAATCCAACCTAGATGGATTTGGTATTACGAAAGTGTATGCAATGAAGCATCCAGTCTAGCTATAAAGGATTGTTAAAGGAAGTTTTCTTGAAAAGCCTTGAACGAGAATAATTGCAATTGAATGTGCCTCGCATGACTTGCAAGGGAAGCTAGACTGAGTTGAGGGTGTAACCCAGAAGTGGTGTAAGATATTTCTAATGATAAACACTCAATGTTTTAAGATATTTGTAGCATGATAGAGTTATATAAAACCTTTCATCAATCTAGAAAGAACTTTTTAAAAGTCTATTTAATGACATAGATTCTGATGACGACACAATTTTCTTCATTGATGTAGAGTAATTCCAACAATATGTATGTGTGACTAAATCATAATCATGCAGACATTTGAAAAATCATACAATGTGAACTCCATTTGCAATGTATAGGAGGAGAAGGAAGCCTAATTAGCTAAAGTTTGTTATGAATATTGTAATAGTTTGCATTGTTCTTATGTGATAGCAAAGTTGCAAACTTTGAATTTGTTTAAAAGGTTTTAGCATGTTATAAATGAAGATTGTTTTATGGTTGATGAAGATATATTTTAACCATGATTTAGAGTTTATAGCTTTATTATGTCGATTTAATGATTGGCCAAACTTTGTTTTATATTTAGCAATCTTAAGAAGGTGATAAAATTATGAGTCAGTGTGCCACTTAATGGATACTAAGTGTGAAGAACATAGAATATTACTTATGCATTATGACATAAACTATATATGTGAACAACAAACACAAATAATTGTGATATTTTGCTATACAAATTTATGGTGAATCATATGAGGAAGTCATTTATGCTTCCTCCACCATTTTACCCACACATGAAACATATGTGTGCAAAAATTGTAACGTGAGATTCACCTTAATGGATAGTGACTTGTCTAATAGTTTGAACAAAACATTTGGGTATTTCTTTTGTAGTACGACTTAAACCAAGTGAAGAATTAAGACCAATGACTATGATATTGATATACAAATATATGGTGAACCCAATGATGAAGTCATTTATGCTTCCTCCACTAGTTTACCAACACAAAACACATTTGTGTGTAAAAACTATAACGTAAAATTCACCTTAATGGATAGTGAGTTGCTCAGTACGACTTAAATCAAGTGAACAATTAAGACAATGATTGTGTTATTACTATGTATATTTATGGTGGACCATACGAGGAAATCATTTGTGCTTCCTCCACCATTTTAACCACACAAGACATATTTGTGTGCAAAAACTGTAACACAAAATTTTAATGGATAATGAGTTACCCAATTATTTGAGCAAGGTGTATTTGAGTATTTCCTTTACAGTACGAATTAAACTAGTTGAAGAACTATGACCAATGACTGTAGTATTGTTATACATATCTAAAGCGGACCTTATGAGGAATTCATTTGTGCTTCCTCCACCATTTTACCAACATAAGACACATTTGTGTGCAAAAATTGTCATTTAGAATTCACCATAATGCATAGTGAGTTGCACAATAATATGAACAAAGTATTTGGGTACTTCTTTTGTAGTACAAATTAAACCAAGTGAAGAACTATGACCAATGAATGTGATATTGATATATAAATTTATGGTGGACCGTTAAGGAAGTCATTTATGCTTCCTCCATCATTTTACAAACACAAGACACATTTGTGTGAAAAAACTCTAACACAAAATTACATTAATGATTACTGAGTTGTCTGATAGTTTGGCCGAAGTATTTGGGTACTTCTCTTGAATACGACTAAATCAAATAAATAACTAAGACTAATGATTATGGTATTGCTATACAAATTTATGGTGAACCCTATGAGGATGTCATTTGTTCTCTATCCACCATTTTACCAACACAAGACCCATTTGTCTGAACAAACTATAATACGAGATTCACCTTATGGATAATGAGTTGCTCAATAGTTTGAAAAATGGGTTTGGATATTTCTTTTGTAATATGACTTAAACCAAGTGAAGGACTAAGTTCAATGATTATGATATTTCTATACAAATTTATTATGGACCCTACAAGGAAGTCATTTGTGTTTCTTTCATCATTTACAAGACACACTTATATGCAAAAATTGTAACGCATGATTCAACTTAATGGATAATGAGTTGTCTGATGCTTTGAACAAAATATTTGGGTACTTCTTATGCAATACAACTTAAACTAAGTGAAGAATTATAACTTGTGACTGTGGTATTGATATACAAATTTATGGTAAATCCTATGAGGAAGTCATTTGGGCTTCCTTCACCATTTTACCAACACAAGACACATTTGTTTGAAATAATTGTAACATGGGATTCACTTTAATGGATAATGAGTTGCCCAATAGTTTGAACAAAGTATTTGAGTACTTCTTTTGTAGTATGACTTAAAACCAAGTAAACAACTAAAACCAATGGTTATATATTGCTATACAAATTTATGGTGGCCCCACTAAGGATTTCATTTGTGCTTCCTCCATCACTTTCCAACACAAAAACATATTTGTGTGCCAAACTTATAACATAAGATTCACCTTACTAAATAATAGTGAGTTGTTTGATAGTTTGAACAAAGTATTTGGATATTTCTTTTGCAATGTGACTTAAAAAGTGAACAATTAAGACTAATGATTGTGGTATTGCTATACATTTTTATGGTTGATTCTATAAGAAAGTCATTTGTGCTTCCTCCACCATGTTACGTACATAGGACACGTTTTGTGTACAAAAACTGTGACGCAGGAGTCACCTTAATGGATAGTGAGTTTCACAATAGTTTGAACAAAGTATTTGGATACTTCTTTTTTAGTATGACTTAAATGAAGTGAACAACTAAGAGTATTGACTATGGTATTGTCTATACAAATTTATGGTGAACCCTGTGAGGAAGTAATTTGTGTTTCCTCCACCATGTTACCCACACAGGACACATTTTTTTTGTAAAAACTGTTTCATTGGAGTCACCTTAATGGATAATGTGTTTCATGATAGTTTGAACAAAGTATTTGTGTACTTATTTTGCAGTACAACTTAATCCAAATGAACAAGTAAAATCAATGATTGTAAGATTGTTATACAGATTTATGGTGGACTCTATGAGGAAGTCGTTTGTGCTTCCACCATCATGTTACCTACACTAGCTAAATTTATATGCAAAAATTGTAACACAAGATTAACCTTAATAGATAATGAGTTTGTACAAAAACTATAACCTAGAATAACACAATTTTTAACTCGAGGTTACTCAAAATGACTCCAAATGACATATAAGTTGGTCAATTACTTCAGTTTGGTCAAATATTTTTATATAAATAAATTAATCTCAACTGGTGTTCAAGCTAAGTGTTAATTATATCAATACTAATGTCAAACTTGTTTTAGACTTTTTGCACAAATAAAATCTTGTTTGTGATAGATATTTATTGCTCCCTAATGCTTTGTTAATAACTTCAACTCTTAAAATGATTAAAATCATATATTTACTCGTCAATTAATTCAGTTTGGTCAAACATTTTATGTAAATAAATCAACAATTGATGTTCAAACTAAATGCCAACTACATGTCAACACTAACGTTAAATTTTTTTTAGACCTTTTAAATAAATAAAAAAAGTGCTAACTGTAATTTATTGTACGTATTTCTGCAGAAAAAAAAAAGAATAAATCATAGTATAACGTAATAAATTATTAAAACCAAAAATGAATAGATGCTTATAAAGCTTTGTTTAGGCATGTTCTTCCTATCATATTTAGGAATATCATCCGACAACTCAAGAAATTTTAGAACTGACAAACCATAGTGATATCTAAAGACATTAATTTAAAGTCGTCCTCATCCACCCACAGCAAAGCCATAGTGGCTTTAATTGTGCGAGTTCCAATCCTGCACTTGATAGATCATTCAATTACTTATCCTTCATAGTATTATAGTATTTACCTACAATTCCAAGCGATATTTTAACATTATCTCCAAGCGCAATAATAATAATTCAAAGCATCATCAACCAGGATTAAGTCTTTTCTTTCGTCATGAATTAAATAAAACTATTTAGTTAGTTCATCAAAATCAATTTTGAAAGCATAAGGCAATTACTATCAACATCCTCCCAATCCTCCACCTAGCCACAGTTCAATCAAGAGCCTGCTACAATTTTATATAATTTTATCCGGGTGTGAAGAACGCTGAAGAAGAAAGAAAAATAAGGAGGGCGGACAAAAAGAAAACCTAGCGCAATCTCAGTTTCAAACACAACGGTGTGTGTGCCTTCTTCCTTTCCCTTAATACCAGCGTGAAAATAAAGATAAAAAATACAAAATCTTATTCTTGCACAAAGTAGGATATCACCTCGTGGGTAAGAAAGTAATAAGAAAACAAATTTGTCTAGCACATCATTTTCCGAAAAAAAAATAAAACATACGAGTCAAAATAATAGTTCATAAAGCACTAAATGCAGTTAAAGTGGGCAACGAGGAGATAATGAATTGATTATTACACGTGGATTCAATCATAAAAATAGACAATAAATTGTTGGCAACACGTGTATTCAATCTCAACATAACTTAATAACAAGTACTGATGGTAATGATACTGTTATAGGGATTACTGTGAAGCAGTTAATTAATTCTATTTAAGGAGTTCTAGATCATAGAAAAGTTGATAGATGGTTGGGGTGGCACTGGATCAATAAGGTTGAGTTTCTTGGGTACGTACACACCACTCAACAAGTAATGAAAAATTTGCAACACCGCCAATAATAACGAAAACATTTCCCTACACAGAAAAATAAACTGAAATAACTTGTGCTGAATATTTTAATTGAGAAATATAGATCATCCAAGCACGTTGGAGAATCAATGAAAACAACAGCAACGTTCAGAATGTTGGCAGACTTAACAACTTCAATGAATTTCAAATGTTTCCTCATTGGTATGGAAGAAGGATCAATATCATGGTGCTCTGTAACTTGTTGGGCGGCGGCGAAATTGTGACAAGTTGGGCATCATCACGCAAAAACATAATATGTTGTCCACATAACATTATAATAGCTTGAATAGATTGAAGTATTCAACCGGGTTATCTACTGATTCTACCTACAAAATCAAGGTTCGATCAAAATTGGTATCAGTTGCCAAGTTGGGTTGTGCATCACAAATGCAACGACCACCACAAATCTCGAAGTGGCATTGGCGCATGAACAGAAATGGAACTATTCCGTTCCGTTTTCCTTGGTTCATGCCTTATAACAAAACTGGTTTCCATGCGCTGCACATAAAATGGATCTCACGTTTACTATCTCACCAGCCAAACACTCTGTACAACTCCTTTTATTTGGTGCTTAACTTAGGACAAATTCCTTGAAACATCACTCACACACATTTTACTGGTTAGATCTAATAGTCTCTGAGTCTCTTCGTCGAACTTCACATTGTCCTTTCTCATCCTCTCTGCGACAATGAGAGGCATTTTTCCAGCTGTTGCATAAACTTTGAGAAATTGATTATAAATATCAGTATTCACATGACCAGCATTCCTAAGGATAACTAACAACTGATCTGCTCCTTGAGTATGAGCTTGCTTCTCAATGATTTTAAAAGCTTCCTGTACTAATCTTTGATCCAGACTCCATTTTTTCACACTAGAAATAGCTTTACTAAAATAATTGAGAAAATTTTCCACATCCTTCCTTTTCAAATACCCCCATGTCAATAGCTCCCATGTAGTGTAACAAGGAATGACACCCTTTTGCACTATTTGATTACAAAAACTTTCAGCCAATTCCATCTGGTCTTGGTTAATGTATGAAGCAAGAAGTATGTTTGAAACTCTGACATCATTGGTCCCAGAAACAGACTCCCATTCCCTATAAAGATCCTCAGCTCCAGCAATGTCTCCGAGCTTCACCATAGAGGATATCATGCAAATATACTCATTATCATTCATTTTGCGAAAGGAGGCTTTCATTTTCTGCCATATTCGTTTAATGTCATCTTTATTCCCCATGTTTGTATGCAAGCTAAGGAGAGAGGAAAATGCAGTTCGAGTTTTCCTAGAGGTTCTACTCTCCATCTCTTTCACAGTAGATCCAGCTTTCTCTAGGCAAGCACTTTTTATGTACAAATTGGTCAATGTACTGTATGTTACCCAGTCCGGATCTATTTTTGCCTTCTTTAACTCAAGCAGTACTCTTTCTGCTGTTTCTACATCATTCTGCGAGGCACAAGCAGTTAACCATAAATTGAAAGTGACAACATCCGGGGAAGTGTTCAGCTTTAATTCCTGAATGATTTTAGGAACTTTTTCTAGCTTCCCATTCGATATGTAGAGAGATAACATGTGATTATAAGGAAGAGGGCATCTCAAAAAGTCACATTCTGACATTTTCAACATGAGGGCCTCAGCTTTGTCAACCAAATTATTTTGGACATAGGAATGGAGAAGTGAGGAGCAGGTTTGCTGGCCCCTCATACGATCAGGAAGATCCTCAAAGAATTTTTCTGCACTCTTTAAACCCCGAACTTTAGTTATCAAGTCCAAGTGGACAGCATAGTCACCCGGCACCAGCTTGATATCTTTCTGCAAGGTCATCCATTCACAAACCTACAAAAACAAAAAGGATCAACCCTTTTACATTCTAGGCCAGTAAAAGATCACTCCAATTAGTCCCCCAAGCCTAGACAGCTTGGCTGGGACATTTGAAATTGCAAGTAAGCGGGGTTCAACAAAATATTGTTGGAACACCTTTTTCCCCTACTCTTCCCCTGGCAGGAACTAATAAATAGAAGCACAATTGCTACACCGAATAAATTAAACAAATTATAATTCGTTCATTTTTTAAGAGACTTTTAAATCAATCAACTAAGTGTACCAGTATTTAAAAAGTTCTTTAATAAGTGAACAGTGAAAATCAACTAAAAAACTATCAAAGTTGTTTTAACTCAAAATCAATTTTGAACAAAGCAAGTGAACATTGAACTAAGATGACACACGAACTAAAATCGTGAATCCAAACACGTACTACTTTGTGTAACATAAAATTATGATTACAAATTCAATATTTTTACAGTAACCCAGCATAAAACATTTCTAGTAGAATAACCAAAGGAAAGCCAGTAGTGTATCTCTAATGATTCAGGATTCAATATATTAATAGGTTACAACTGACAGAGATTACAGAGTTCAAGGGATGATGAACCAACCTCGAGTGCATGTTTATAGCGCTTTCCCCTGCGAAGCTCTCGAACAATGCGATTGAGCTGGTATTTGCGTGGTGACGCGTGACCCTCTTCCTTCCATTTATTGATGGCGATAACGGCACTACGTTTAGGGTACACAAGGCTCAGAAGCCTCCTCCCTAAGGTATCTCCACCACCACTAGAACTGGCGGCTGCGGCGGCACGAACAGGCACCGCCTCTGTGGAAAAGTGGCGAATGACGGCGAGAAAACGCAGCAACATTCCCCTTTTACTCCACTGCATCATGATCAGTGAGTTGGTTTGAGCTCTTAAACCCTAAATTGAAATGAGCTCCAATTTCCCTAGGCTATTTTTATTTTCTTTTGCCATTTCAGTTTTTACCAACACGTGGATGTGGTTTACGAATTGCCCCACTGCTCTTTTTTTAAAAAAAAAAAAAATCACGGTGTAATATATTTTTAAAAAGTTATTAATGCAAAAAATTCTACCACTTAATTAATACTACTTTATATATGATTAATTTTTTCTAAAATTTTTCATAAAATTAAGGAAGGAATTTTATGATAAATTATTAGCAGATAACAGTATAAAATATAAATTTTAGTACATTTTTATTTAATTTGAAAAAGAAATTATTTGTTATCTACATTTTTAATGATATATTATTCCTAGTTTAATAGGATAAATGAAACTCTGACTGGAAAACAAAAATATTTGAGTATTTACTAAAACAATAATTTTTTGGCTTATTTTATTAGGTAAAATCTAGTTATGTTCGTATATTTTACTTTACGTCTTTAGATTTTTACTAGATTAATATTTTAGTTTAAGATGTAATTGGGATAAATGATTACATAAATAAAGTATTCATTATTTAAATAAAAAGCATAAGATAAACAATTTGTATGGAAAGGTGAATTAATCATTATATTTTATTTATTTATTTATATATAGCAATTATCATTAGTTGAAAATATGTTTGAAGGTTTGAGATTAAATATTATTGAGATTTGTTTGATAAATGATTCTTTAACATGTTTTAAACTGATACTGTTCATATATACGATAATAGAGTAAATTTATATAGTTTTTTTTTTTATTAAAATTTATTAATTTAATATGAATATAAATTTGCATATTTGAAAATAAGAGACTAAGGTTGACTTAATGTAACATCCCAAAAATTATAGCATAATACTATAGTAAGAGTTATCATATAATAATATTGAAGGATAATCATTGGAATTAGAATAATATTTACGGAAGTCTTAAAATACTTAAAATTTACAAAGTTTGCATGAACATAAGTCTATTAACCAAAACTTATGAAACATATTGAACGGTTATACCATCAAGCTATATAAACAGGATGATTTACAAAATACAAACTCGTAACTACTAACTGAACGGTCCTAAACTAAGTCTTCAAGGTTCTCACCGTCCAGCGCTTGCTCCAGCGAACACTCTTCAACTTCTGCTCACATCCAAAGGATATCATTGCAAGGGAAAGAATGACCGAACGACAACAGGAGATAAGACAGAGACAATGCAGGGTAAGCTAGTGTAATTTAATTAATCATACATACAATCAAATCATCATAACATATAATCATCAAACATTCTTTTCTAAAAGACCGAACACAGTATATATATATATATATATATATATATATATATATATATATATATATATATATATATACAATAATTTACTATTTGACTCGACCATCAGGATTGTATGAATATGTAGCTTGTGGTTGTTCGTGCACCCGGGTGGTGTAGTAACTGGAAACCCATCAGCTGCCACCCGAGGTTAACCCGTCATACCTCACCTAAGGACCCCCCCTTAGACTAGGGCCTCCTGCCATTCTCACCACATGACTTACCCGTCTCTACTTGAGAACTGGTAATCATTAGAATTTCAGATGAACGCCGTGAATTTCACTATCCATATTCATACTTTACCAATTCAATAACCAATCACTGAGACATTCCTCCTTGAAATTCTCTTCCATAGCACTTGAAATATACACATATTATCTCATCCAATATACATATATTCATAAAATTAAACCAAACAATAATTCAACATCATCATCGAATACATCCGAATGGAAAGACTTAACTTAATCTATAGACAAGACCGAATGAAAAATCGCTACCTATAAAAGCGAACATGACCGAATGGTCATGTGAAGAGTAGCAACTCAAGCATGAGTCAAACATCCCTGAAAACCAAACGTCCGAACGATCCAATTCTAAAGCTAAACCGAACACTTGAATATTAGACCGAATGCTGATACTATACCCGAACGTTTTATAAATAATTATTTATTCCTTTTAGCTGGACATACTAAGAATCCGAATGCTAGTATAAGACCAAGCACTATTGAAACTGAGTATTGGCACAAGACCGAGCACTAACCCGACAGTATATGACCGATCATTCATAACATACAAGGCCTAGAACAACACAACGCAATTGAGGCCAAAGACCATTACTTAACCGAACGCTACATTCAACAGAATATTAGCGCAAGATCGATTTATCATGAACTGAGAGTCTACAATAGCAGAACTCAGTTAAGATCGAGTATCCAATAAAACCGAACAGTCATTAACAGGCAAGGTCTAAGAGACCAAACATGTTAAGACAGAATACCAATACTAGACTAAGTACTTAGCGTAAAATCGTTCGGTCATTAACTGAGAACTCCACTGAAGTGGAATTTTTGTCAAGACCGAACAAAAAGGGAAAAGACGTTCGGTCCATGAAGGACCTACAGCTAACTGCATAATTCTGCAGAGTGACTGGAAAACATAAGACCTAATTCTATTCATGTACAATACTTAACAATTCACCAAACATCAAGGCATACAATCAAACATACGGCATTCTAATATCAATCAATTCATCAACATTCAAGCATACAACCATTCATACTAAAGAATCATAATTAAATTACAAGTTTCCCTTACCTTTTTAACTGAACGGTGACTCGATCTACAACAGAATTCACTCTCTCAAATACTAATTCTTTCTATAACACCTACAACCCATCGAATACGAAAGAAAGACTAAGATATGATTAGGATTTTGTAAAGATGAAGCAGATGAACGCATGCAACCAGAGCTTTGGTTTGCCTGTGTCCGAAAATGAGTTTCTTGTGAAGAAGGAGAACTTACCGACTCAAAACGAAGATTGATCGGTGCAAATGACAACCTTTGACACCAGAAGAGCTCAGGCTTGGTCTGATTGGTGATCAAAAGTGAAAAGAGTGAAAATTTGTAGAGAGAAGAAGAAGAGAATCTAGAGAGAAGACGAAGAAAATGGAAACTCAGAAGCTTTGAGAAAAAGATGCATGCAAAAAGTGGTAGAGATTTTAAAATCCCAATTTATATACTACCGTCAAAACCGAACGGTCCACTCCCTCACAGCCACCTGGATCTCACTAAGCTTCTGAATTTAATAGTTCTGACACTTAAAATAAATAAACAATTATGTTTGAATAAATTATAATTTGGATTAATCATTAAAATTCATTAAAATTTATATTAGAAAAATGTTTTCCTTATATTTTCGCACAAAAATATTATATTTATTCAAATAAAAATAGAACAAAAACATATATCTTATTCTCTATCTTATTTTTGTTTAAGCAAACAAAGTTAAAAAATAACTTTATTTTTTAACTTATTCTTACTCAAGAAAAAATAACAACCAATCTCAACCCATTTTTTGTTCATTTCTTCGTTCAAGTGAATATTTTTCTCAAGCTAAAAGCATTTTTTCTCTCTCTAATTTGAATGTAAATATTTTCATAAATACAAATTAAATATTATTTTTTTATATGTAATTGATTTATGGTTTTATTTAATTGAATAATATTATATTATAATGTTTATTTATATTCGTTAAATTTTCATGTTATACGAAAATGTTTATCAAAATTGATGAAATATTAAATGAATTTATACTCATCTGTATTAGATGAAATATAAATTATTTTTATATTTAAATATTAGGTATTAGATCATTTTGTCATAGTTTTATTTATTTTTATTAAAATAACCTTAAGTGATTTGATGATTTATAATTAATTAAGATTAATCAATAATAATAATGTAATTTTTATTTAATATTAATACTTTTTTCTCAAGTTCATGTTTTAATATTACAAGTTTCTCCTTAGAAGTTTTATAGAAAATAATATTTATAAATTATTCTTAGACCAACTCTTAAATTATGTGTAGGTTGAGATATTATAACACTATCCATCTCAATTTATAAAATTAAGAAAAATAATTAAAAAGAAAACATTCAAAAGTTTAACTAGACAATAATATATAAATTAACCCTTAAATGTTTTAGACATAAGTGTAAGAATCTAGAAAATAAAATATTAAAGTTGATAGGAGTATTAAGATAATGAGACTAGGTATTTTATTATAAAATAATCGTATAATATAGATAAAATTTTCTAAACTCGTCTCATTATATAAAATATTGTATATTTCTTTAAAACATTATTCTCTTAATCTCTCTACCATCTCTCTAACATTTCTCACTTTTGGATCATCTGTTCGACAATCAGAAGATGTCTAGGCGATCCTTGCGTCAAAGGCTACCTATCTGATCGATCAATTGATTGATTTGGGCAAGTAAGTGTTGAACCCTTTTTTCTTTGATATTTAAGGTTCTTGAGCATGTGAACTGCTGCTGTTTTGCATGAATCAAGAATCCTTCTTCCTTTATTCTTAGTTCAATTGTGATTCTAAGGTTGGTCTCTCATCACCAATCGGTGATTTGTAGGTTTTCTAAATCGGCGGAGCGTTTAGAAGTTTTGAGTTGTTGAATTAGAGGTAAGGGAAGCTAGATTCTGTTTTAATTAGTAATTAATTGTGTATATGTGAAGAGTCTATGAGTATGGTATAGGCTAAACTGAAATTAGGTTTTAGGTTAAACATATCATATGCAATTTGACTATTTTTTAGTGTGGATTGAAGAACTGTGATTATGAATTGTATTGAATGATGTTTATATTGTTATTGAATGAGTAATATGTTAGATATTTGTGGTATGAAGGATTAGTGATGAATAGTTATAATTTATCTTTGATTTGAGCTATTTAGGAGGAAGTGGAGTAGTGAAAATCTGATTTGGGAGTTGGGTGCTCAATTAGTCAGTTGGGATAGTCTTGGTAAGTCATTTGGGACTTGTTAGAGTCCCTAAGTTGCTTAAAACTATGCCAAAAGTGGTAAAATGTGATTTGGGTTCATAAGTTGATATTTTGTAGATTTTGAAGTTTAATTTGTTTAGTAAACACTTTAGAACGAGGTTAGGATGATTTAGACACACTTGATTAAGTATAATTAAGTATATAACACAATCTAGGAGGATTAGAAGTTGGGAAAAATACTTCAAATTGGTAAATTTGGTGTGGGTTGCATAATTCTACAGTTTGGTGCTGCAAAATTTGCAAACTCGTTGAGCGAGTGGAGTCGCTCAGTGAGTGGCTGTAATGTCTGAACCATTGTCTGGACTTTCACCTAGCAAATTGGGTCGTTGGGTGAGAGGGTTGAGAGTCTGGGAACACTGTTTGTGTATTCGCACAACGAGCTGGGTTGCTGAGCGAGAGAGCTCTATGGTCGCCCAGCAAGAGTGCTCGTTGAGCGACTGGTTCAAGTTATGCTTTACTCTTTCATTCTTTGTTCTTGATTGATTTGAGTTATGCTTTGGTTTCTTGTGGATGATGTAGGATTATGTATGAGTTTATATGATTATTAAAGTTATGTATTGAGATTTAAAGTGTAGGAATGTGGTTTCAAAGTTATGTAAGTAAGTTCCAAAGTGGAATCTCTTGGTGAGGTTTGTGTATGTTTAGAATGAATGCAAGGAACTCAGTCTTGGGGGTTATCTAAACTCTAATGGTCTTTCATTCTTAAGTAGAGAGGATTGACACATGTGGTGAAGAGTAGCAAGAGGTCTTAGTCTTGGGGGCTTCCAATATGCTCCAAGACGTCGAACAAACTAACCTTTTGAGTGTGGTAGGATGAAACCCATTGGCAATGACTTTGCAAAGCAGTAGAGGCCACCACAAGTGCATAACCCGCCATAGCTCGACAATCATTCTAAGTCCGGATAGTTAAGTCTAAGTCTTAACATGTTTAGGATGTTTGAGTTAATTGTTATATGTGTATGCTTTATTATGTTTGATGTATTATAGTATTGTTTGAATCTTTTATATCTAACTTACCCTTTTGTTTGTGCTTGTATGTATGTTGTTGTGTTTTTTCCTTTGTAATGATCATCCTGTGGGTATGAACAAGGGGAGAAGAGGTTTCCTGCAGTAGATTCTTGATGGAGGGGATGCTGTTGAGTAGTTTATTTTATGTTATCTTTGTAAATAATTTTGTCTAGGATCATCTATATATAAAGTTTAAAAATTTATAGTTGTTTTTGGATAACTGTAAGTTTCACTTTATATTATAGTTAACAACTGTTCTATCATATTAGATTTGTGATGACTATTATATAGTATAATACTATATAATGGGATGTTACAATAAGCATACCAACAAGTATTAAATAATAATTAAATTTAGAGATAAAAATAATTAATTGTTATATTAATTAAATTAGAAACCATTTTATAAATGAAAAATTATAAATATTCAAAATAATTCTATTATCAATAAAAATTATAATTAATTTATGAATTAAAATCTAAAATAATATCTAATATTAATTAGTTTATAATTTATTATTATTGATTCTAAATTATTCTAAACTTTTTTTTATATATTTCCACTTGTTAAAGAATTTGGTGTCTATCATCCTTATTTCCTACTTCACTTTTAAGCTTTGTTTGTATGGACGACAATAATTGTAGACGTAGATTGAAGGAGATAGATTTGTGATTGTTTTTATGTTCGCTTTGATGATTTTGGAAGCCACTAAATGTGATTTGCAGGATTTACAATTTTTCTCATGTGACATTAGATTTGAGGGTAATATGATGGAAAAACCATTTATACTAAAAAAAATAAAAAATTGTATTCACAGATATTGTGAAAACTCAATCAAATCTATTGGAGAAAAATAAATAATGCATTCCAAGTGATAATGACATATAAATATTAAAATAAAATAATAATAATAATATTATATATATACTTTACTATTTTCACACGTCTGAATAATGTCATTTGTACTTCATATTACATTTTTTTACATTTTAAAAATTGAATTTTACCTTTTTTTCTTATAAACATTTGTACAATTATATATAATATTAACAATTATCATTTTATATTACTTTTATAATTAAGGATATTTTGATAATCTTTAATTTTTAATTCTTAAATCATTTTTTTATTTGATCAAATCCTACACTAATTTTCACAAACTTTATTTTCAAATTCATCTTCATCCACTTCCAAATTCACTTAAAAAATAATCATCAATTCACGTTCAAATATCTTCAAATTCATTCATTCACTTAAATCTTTTTTAATAAGACTATCTTCCACGTTGTATCTCTTATTATATTAATGTGTGAAAAAAATTAGTAAAATTGTATTATTCCAAACAATAAATAATAATTTTGATACTAAACTGGTATAAGAAAAGTAAAAATTGAAGTGGTATTTAAATTTTTTAAACAATATTGTTTTTCAATTTAAATTTTAAACTATTGTTTTTTCAGTTCACTTTTTTCTACCGAACCAATTATATAATTACACAGTATAATTTCAAAAGAACGAACCATAAATTTAGTTCCTAGAATGCTATGTTTTTTCTTAAAAAATCTTTAAAATAATAAAATCATATAAGTAATTTAGAGTAAAAAATATTGGGTGAAGAATTAATTTTATTTGTATAATTGCGATTACAACCTCTACTCAGTTTTCATAGTAAAAATCCACACATTTTATTTGGATAATGATACTTAAATTAAATTTTTTTGATAACATTTAAACATCATCTACGTGTCATTCTGTGATTAGTCTAAAATTAATCCACAATCAATAATAATAATAATAATCATAAATATTACCATAAACCAGAATGACAGATGATATTCAAATATTGTCAAAAAAATATTATGTAAATATCATTATTTTTTTTTACTAAATAGATAACCTACATAATATATAAACAAACTTAGGATGTTTAATTATTACTCCAACGGTACTCTTATTTTAAGAGATATATAGTAAAATTCTTAAAAATAAGGATTTATTGTCCAATGTTTCCATATTTACTCAAATTTAAATTAGTTGTTTCGGAACTGACAAGGAATATATGAATTCAAGTGACTCCATCGATTGTCCAAAAACACACCGCGTTTCCATACGAACACCTCTCCAAATTTTCTCGTCTGTTCCTTGTTTTCCTGCAATGGTGGGCCCCTTCAGCGCCGGCGGCGATCGCAGGGTGGTTAGAGTCGCCATCGTAGGCGACGGTGGTACCGGAAAATCCACACTCGTTGCCGCAATGGCGTCGGAATCTTTCCCCAAGTCCGTTCCGCCCGTGCTCCCTCCCACTCGCCTGCCTCATAATCTCTATCCCGATTGCGTTCCTCTCACCCTCATTGACACACCTTCCAGGTCTCTGCCACACTCGCATTCCTTCTCCGCGCCATCGCTATTCAATTCAAGCAAAACACAAGAAAACTGACAGTAGTAGTAATTTTGTAAATAACTGGTTAATCAGATATAAGCCCTAGATTCAACTGAAAGGAATGCCATTCAATTTTGTTAATGTAGAGTTTATATGGGAGTTTTCTCGTTTGAATTAACACTTTCGTCGCGACGTGTGATTTGTATTGTTTTAGCTTCGAAAAGCAAGGCGCGCGCAGTGAAGAATTGAAGCGAGCTGACACGGTGGTCTTAACCTATGCTTGCGACGAACCATTGAGCTTTGAGCGTTTGAGTACTTACTGGCTCCCTGAACTGCGGAAGTTGGAGGTTAGTTTTGCTTCTTTTAGTTAATGACAATTTTTCTGTTTAGAGATTGAGTTTGAAGTGAATGGGAAGCTAATGGTTGCCTTCTATTGTTTATTGTGATGCAGGTGAAGGCACCTGTGATTGTAGTTGGCTGTAAGCTTGACCTTCGGAATGAAAATCAGCTAGTGAGCTTAGAGAGTCTCACAACAAATATCATGCAACAGTTCACAGAAATTGTCACTTGTGTTGAATGCTCTGCTGTTACACTTTTCCAGGTATGATGTTTTGCTGCATCATTGTTACTTGGTTGCGTGGTTTTATTTGTTTCTTGATATTGTTGGAAATTTGGACAAATCCTGCTGCTGTGGGCACAACTGTAGTTGCATACACCTTCGGAACCTATGCGGACCATGTCTTAAAATCTTGGTCATGCTTATCTATTGTTTAGTTAGTATGTTATATGGTTAGAAAACAGCATCAGAAAATGCATGAATGGATCATATTTTTGATTTTTTAAAGATCACTCATTCCTGAGTATTCCTTTGATTGCGATTCATTACAATAATCCTAAGAAAGTCGTGTATTGATGTGATAGTGCTAGATCTGGCTTTAGGCATATAAGGACAACTTCTTGATGATGATATTCGAATTATATTCAACTCCCTATTTAGTAAAACTCAGGTGCGTTATATTTGATTATTTTTAGGTCCCAGAAGTTTTTTATTTTGCCCTAAAAGCAGTACTGCATCCAGTAGATCCATTGTTTGATTATAAAAGACATGGTTTGACAGATCCATGTGTGAGGGCTTTAAGAAGAATATTTATTCTATGCGATCAAGACATGGATGGTGCTCTCAATGATGAAGAGCTAAATGAGTTTCAGGTTTTTATAAATTGCCCTCCTTTCCCTTTATAGTTTGAATATTTAGTTTGTTGTGCGCCCTTTACTTTTTCTAATTCATATTTCAACAGGTTAAATGCTTCAATGCAGCATTGCAGCCATCTGAAATAGTAAAAGTCAAATCGATTGTGCAGCAGAAAGTACCTGACGGAGTCAACTCTGTTGGTCTTACCTTTCCAGGTTTTATTTATGTCAATAACATGTTTCTACAGAAAGGGCGAACAGAGACATTGTGGGCCGTTCTAAGAAAGTTTGGATATGACAATGATTTAAAACTTCGGGATGATTTCCTTCCAGTTCCATCGAGGCATGCTTCTGATCAGGTCATATTCTCTTTTTTTCTTGGTTTTGACTGTGTGTAATTCCATTTCGGTCTTCTTGTTTGAGTTAATTTGTAGAGGTTTGTTATAATCTCCACACTTGTATTAACCTTAGCAGAAAATTTGTGTAACTGTTAAATGAGGAAAACTATATTGCTATATATGAGTGGTGTTGGAAGTCTCACATCGACTAGAGATAAGGTCAACTTAAAGTATATAAGTGGGTGCAAACCTTATCTTACAAGTCGGTTTTGTGAGATTTATGTTTAAAGTCCACTTCTTAACAAGTGGTACTTGGTTGTTCTAGTAATATTTGCCATTAATTACTAATTCTGCAAAGTTGATGATTGCTCAAAAGCAAACAAGTAGGAAATTTTAGCTGACAGATGTGAACTACTCAGATCACTAGGATAGGTGATTACAGAGAATATAGATTTTATTTTTTCTTTAAAATTTAGCTCTTATATGTTCTGTGGTTATTCATTTTCCAGACTCTGGCAGTTTGGACTGTAATAGTTTACAGCTAGTATTTGACATATTATAATATTATTCCTTTTTTCTCATTTTTGAATTGGAAAAAGGATGCAAATATTTGATGGTATAGTTTAGTGATGCATGCTTATTCAATGAAATGATCATTTATAGAAACGTGAGACATGGTTTCTCTTCTAGCCAATCACTGCACATCCTCTTGTTTTAGGGCATTAAGTCATGACAGACATTTTTGTGAATGTGTTCTTTATGATTGCTGTATAACTTGCAAGAACTTACTTTCTTAGGCATTACCATGCAGAGTGTGGAGCTGACATGTGAAGCCGTAGAGTTTCTGAATGATATCTTTCAATTGTTAGATACAGATAAAGTATGTATAACTCTTTTGGATTATCTTGACTACTACTATGTGCATTAAACACCCACTTATGTGGATTTCCATGAATAACATCAATATACTCTTCTAATTTTCGGTTTGGAAACCTGATACTTTTCTAGGATCTAACTCTACGACCTGCCGAAGTTGATAACCTATTTGATACTGCTCCAGAAAGGTGACCTTTGCCGGTACTTGTCCTTTAAAAGTAGTATCATCCTAATTTTATGTTTATTGTAATTGTAATTTCTTATCGTGACGAAGTAGTTGATATGATCAAAAGGTGGTCAATATAATTTTGTGTTTTCTTTGTAATTTTTATTATACTTTTTTTACTAAGTGACTGAATTCTCACATGGGAAGATAAAAAAACCACATGTGAAGGTGAAACTTTCATGTTCTCATGGTGGAAAATAATGATGCATATAGTAGAAATTAAAAGCAACACTAGTGATTGCTAGTGGACATTAAGAACTACTGATTAGGAATTAGTGTGGGATTTAGCGGGTCTTAGTATGGTTGTCTACATGGGCACATAATTTAGCTTGTAAAAAGATGTATTTTTAATGTAATAAAAGGATATATATGAATTCCGATGGTAATTAAATTTTCTCTTTATAAACATTTTATGGGATTGAGTTATAAGAACCCAAGTTTTGATCTTATTAGCGTAACTTGTGATGATCAATCCCATGACTTATCACTTACCTTCTCATATTTCTTGAGTGTGGCGTTTATATCCTTTCTTGAACTGAATATCAAAACAATTCTTCTGTTTTCTCATCAATAGTCTAGAACTTGTTGACTACCTCTAACAACCTGACATATTGCTTCAGTAACTAGAAGAGTGCTTTAGATAGCTTTTAAGTTCAAAACTCAGTAACATATTTATAGGACCCTTGAGGACATAATAGTTTACAAACATAGTTTCCCAGCAAAATTTTACACTATTAGTTTGGTGGGTAAGAGAACTTACCTAATTGATTAGGTAGTTTGAGTTGTAGGAACAAGACAAGGGCTTCTTTAACTATTATTGACAGCCTCAATTGAATACTCGCTTCTTGAACTTGCTAATGGTAGCGCTTTATATGTGTTGTGTTGGGAGGTTTTATGCAACTTTGCAATGCGGTTTTGTAAATATATTGTTTCATAACTTGCATCATAACTTCTTCGAGAGATAGATTGGAATTGACTTAAATTTTCTGGAAGGAAAGGAACGTTCAAATATGTTGAGTAAACACCTAGAAAAGAGTTTAATAGGGCTAATAATAATGGATGTTTGGATTCAACTAAGTTCTTAGGTTATTGTCACTATCCATGTCTCGTTGGTTGGTAATGCTCAAGCAATAACAATGAGAACTTAGGACTGGTAAGTTATTTTTGTCTAATTCATGACTCTTGTTACACGGGGCTGATTTAGCTTATTTTTTCTTTCATTTGAACCAATCCTATGGGTTTATTAGTGTCTTGTTTATATTGATTGTGAGCGAGATTTAAAATTGTTGTTGTGTCTCGACCCTTGATGTTGTAGGAAATTACGGTTGCAATAACACCAAAAACCTTAACATTGCAGTCAAAATCTGTAGAAAATAGGATTGATTTTATTATTCTGAATCATTGAAAAATACATTCTGATACTCTCTATTTGTAATAATCTAATTCTTCTAAAGAGGGAAATAGGGAAACTAGGAAATCTAGGAAAATAAAATAAAATAAAAGATTATGTATTTATTTCCTTTAATTAGAAAGATTCTAAAGATATTATCTCAAATTACAACACTCCCCCTCAAGCTGGATCATACAAGATTGTATGAACCAAGCTTGGAATAGACAAACTCAATTGTAAAGAACGTCAATAAACCAAATTGGACAGCAATGGACGAGGGCGAACTAGCACCATGAAACTTCAACTTGTACAGCAATGGACGAGAGCGAACTAGCACCATTAAACTTCAACTTGTACAACAATGGACGAGGGCAAACTAAACTAGCACCATGAAACTTCAACTTGGATAGCAATGGACGAGAGAGATTTCCATCAAAAATGGATGATGACTTGCAACAACAAACAACAACAAACTGCAAGAACAGATGAAGGGCCTGCAGTGGCGAACAACAACAAACTGCAAGAACTTGATTTCCATGAGTAACATATGAGAGGCCTTCAAAGGCTAACAGTCACAAACCTGTAGGGACTTAACCACCCTAAACAACAACAAACCTTCAGGGACTTCACTGCCTTGAGTAGCAACAAACCTTAAGGGACTTAACTGCCCTGAACATATGGGAGGCCTTCAAGAAACAACTGTCCTGCAGAGGCTAACAACAACAAACCTGCAGGGACTACACTACCCTGCAGCGGCTGGAACTAAAAGTCTAACAACCACAAACTTGTAGGGACTTAACTACCCTAAACAACAACAAACCTTAAGGGACTTAACTACCCTAAACAACAACAAACCTTAAGGGACTTAACTGCCCTGTAACGACAGGAACTTTCTCCTCCTCACGACTGAATGACAGAACGTGAAGGTGGAAGAACTGGTGAGAACTGATCCGTACGAGGGACAAATCTGAATCCCATAACTTCGAAAGAGTCAATTCAGCGGGCAGTCTCAAAGAACAACTCACGAGTTGTTATAACAAAGCTTTGGCGGTGAAGAGAGCCTTTCACATGGCAGAAACCAAAAACACCAAATACCAAAGACATGTTGGAGGTCCAAAGTTCTCTGTTGGATTACTCCCAAATGTGATACTTAGCACTGTATCACAAGAAGTACGGGCTAAACTTGAGCCCAAGAAGAAAGTGACCAACAATCCAAGAAAGAACTGACGCATTTGCGTCTAGAGTGGTCGTTTTTGGTCTTCAAAATTCTGAACAGATTGATGGTGAACGTATTCCAAGTGGTTTTTTGAGAACGTCAAGGGAAACAGACAATGAGGGAAAATGGAAGGCCAAGGCCCCTCTACAGATTTGGAATCAGAGGCCTTCTTCACAATTTTTCAGCAAATCAATTTAAAGGTGCAACAGGATGGCCCCTTTCAGAATGGAGAAGAAACTCGCGAAAGCAGTAGAGGTAGGAATGACAACTGACTGTGACGGCAACGACGGTGGCTGACTGCAGCGGCGACGACTGATTGCGCCGATGCTGACTGTGGCATCAACGACATAAAAGCAGCAGCAGGCCATGGCAGAAAGCCCTTCAAGAGAGGCTCGCACAACAACAATACTGGTTGCTTGATAAGACTTAGGGTTTCAATATTAGAAGGCTCTTGCGAGACCAAGAGTGGTACATGCGAGAGTTTGCAACATGAGTTCCCTTGCTGTAGAACGAAAAAGAGAATATGGCAAAGTGGAACTAAGAGGCGAAACCCACAAGAGTTGGTTCCTCTCCTCCCTACGGCAGAGCTGGATCGTCTTCAACCCGTGGCGGAAGCATGGTGCGGATATAATGAGATGGGTTCAAATCTAGGCGCCGGTGCATCGGCGGCACAAGCGGTGGAGACGACGGCAAGATGGACCAATCAGTGCTGCACAAGAGAGGGAAGAAGAACCCATTGGTGGTGACAGAAACCAGAATGCAGAAACGAGTGAGAGGTCCGACAATGCGGAAGAAGTCAAAGATGTTGTGAAGACAACAAAAATGGTAGCAATGGCAGCTATGGAGGGTCAGAATAGAGAGAAAGAGGCCTGGCGAGTCGACCGGAAGCGGCGCGGTGTGATTCCGACACCGGGACAGCGGCGCGTGACAAACACGCACACGAGATCTGATGGAGAGAGGAGGCGCGTGACGGCGCCTGCGGAGGAGTCTAAGACGTCGACCACCAGGGTTAGGTTGCGCTCGAAGAGACGATCTAGATCCGCTGGTCACCGTCGAAACTGCGACGATGGCCGACGACGGACGGTGGTTGCTGACGGCGGACGGTGGCCGACGGTGATCGACAGTGGAGATCGATTGGGTTGCGGCTGGCGACGGCTGGTTCAGTGGAGGCAATTGCCTTTCTAGGGTTCTCAGGAGACTTTAGGTCTCTTTGATTCTGGGTGCATATGAATGGAAGCCAATGAGAATGCCTGTTTGGGCATTAGAGAAGGACCCATTCTAATTTTACTGGGGAAAAGTCTAAAAGAACAACTTCTTTTTAGCTATTATCAGAGGAAACCAACTTGTTGGTCATGAAGATTCTAGGTGCCTCTTGTGAAAGACACTCAATTGATCTAAGGATCATAAGCATAGACTTGGCTAGGGAAACTGGAGTAGGACTGTCCACTGAAGGTACAGGTTGAAAAAGAGATTTTTAGGGGGACTGCCGGCGGCCATGGCGGCCAGCTGCCGGCGGACAGCAAAGACAACAGAAATGGATCAGACAAGCTCTGATACCATGTTAGAAGTGGATTTTAAGCCTAACTCAACCCCACAAAACTGACTTGTAGGGTGAGGTCCCACATCGACTAGAGATAAGGCCAATTCAGTGTATATAAGTGGGTGCAAACCTCATCCTACAAGCCGGTTTTGTGGGGTTGAGTTAGGCTTAAAGTCCACTTTTAACATGGTATCAGAGCCATGATTAGAGCCTATCCTAGCGATATCTGTTGTTGTTGGGCATGCTGTTCCACCCGCTATCAGGCTGCTATCGCACCACCCATTAAATGTCTAATCCCACGCTCGAGATGTATATACCTCGGCGTGAGGGGGCTGTGTTGGAAGTCCCACATCGACTAGAGATAAGGCTAATTCAGTGTATATAAGTGGGTGCAAACCTCACCCTTCAAGCCGGTTTTATAGGGTAGAGTTAGGCTTAAAGTCCACTTCTAATAAAATCATAGTCATTGACCTTGTTAAAACCTTGATAGTAAGTATGGTTGTAGCTTTTCACGCTAGTGTAGATATAACGGCTTGAAAACCTTTCAAACTTTGGGGGAGTGGATTGTTTCACTTGAGAAATCTGAACATAAAAAACACGATGCTTACTCTTTTTAGTTGATATTACTTGAAACCAATAAGAGTAGTATTAATTTTAAACCTTTCATCCATTTCAAGTGTGATATGTTCTTGACAAAAGTTTCACCATCTGAAATTTTTACTTGTTTATGAATTTCAGTCCATGGAACAATGCCCCATATAAGGATGCAGCAGAGAAAACTGATATGGGCTATATCTCTCTAAATGGATTTCTGTCTCAGGTGCTTACTTTATACTTTTCTTCTTCAACCTTTACCATTGATGGATCTCTGAAAGGATTTTTGTGATTCATGATTCTATTTGTCAGCATTATTGATGCCTGTGATCTACAAAGGCTTTTTTCCTTGCTAATATAGTGAACACATTGCGAGGTTGAGACTTGGATAGGTTTTGTGCTAACTGTCATCAGTATTGTATATATTTCTGTATGATTAATTGAAGAAAGGGAAATAATAAAGAGCAGGTCCCAACCAAAGAAGAACATCTAGACTTGACAATCCCGTTAATATTTGGATATCCCCTCTCAACAATGTTTGTCTCTCTTTAACTTGCCCCTGGCCTTACCAATGTGCTGTTTTGTAGTAACGGGCCTCACTAATCTTAGGTCTACGAGCATACACCTAAAGGGGTTTCGGGGCTTTTGAAGTTGGATTTAGGTTCCAATCAATTCCACCTACTTTAAATCTTGCCTTGTCCTCAAGGCAAAGGGTACAAAACTTCTCTTTGATTCCTTTTTGCTTCTTATCAAGTAGCTTCTTCAATTGGTTTAGTCTTCCAAAGGATGACGCTTTCTGTGACTACCTTGCCATTGCATTTACTTTCTCTAGAAGCTAGAACTGCCTTTGGAACAACTAGATCCATGCCTTCAACCTCCATCTTAGATGGCATTGCGATTTCCATTGCTTTACCATGATAATATTGCTTGAACTAGGATACATTGAATTCTTGATGATCCCTGACTGCTTCTGAAAATTGTAGCTTATATGTTACCTCCCATGTGTGAGCTACAAAATGGAAAGGACCAAAGAAGTTGATAGGTATTACAGACCTATACGAATGAACTTGGTTATAGTGTAAAACGTAATATAGCATTCACTGAATTTCCTCTGAATAGAGGACCCAAACAGCATACAACTTTCTGATTATTAGAAAGAACCAGACACTCTCTCCCTAACCTTCACAAGTTACAAAATAAAGATAGAAACTGTTAAAACCATCAGTTGAAAATAAGACTGTTTATTATTCTCAAATCATGAAAAATACATTCTCAAACCTTCTAATTGTAATAATCTAGTTCTCCTAAAAAGGGAAATAGGGAAACTAGGAAACCTAGGAACAAATAAAATAAAATAAAATATTATGTATCTATTTCCTCTAATTAGGAAGATCCTACAGATATTATCCCAGATTACAACACTCCCCCTCAAGTTGGTAAATGAATATCAATCATTCCCAACTTGCCTACAAGATCTTGAAATCTACCCGGAGAAAGCCCTTTTGTGAAAATATCTGCTATTTGAAGTTCTGTAGGAACATGAGTTGTAATCACAAAGCCTCTGTCAAGATTATCTTTGATGAAATGTCTGTCAATTTCAATGTGTTTGGTTCTGTCATGTTGTACTGGATTATGGGCTATACTCATAGCAGACTTATTGTCACAGTGTAGTTGCACCGGGTGCTCCACTTTGACTTTAAGATCATCCAAGATGATTTTCATCCAGAGTCCTTCACACATTCCTTGAGCAAGGGCTCGAAATTCAGCTTCTACACTAGAACGGGATACTCTATCTTGCTTTTTGCTTCTCCATGTTACCAAACTATCTCCAAGAAATACACAATACCCAGAAGTAGATTTTCTGTCAGTAATAGAACCTGCATAGTCCGCATCAGTATATATCTTCATATTCAATGTGTCTTCCCTTTTGAATAATAGCCCCTTTCCTGGACTTGACTTCAAGTATTGGAGAATTTTGTCAACTGCTTGCATATGTCTCTCTCTTGGATCATGCATAAATTGACTCACTACACTAACTGCATAAGCAATGTCTGGCCTTGTGTGTGATAGATAAATCAATTTTCCCACCAATCTCTGATATTGGACCTTCTCTACAGGAGCACTTTCTTCACTTCCAATTCTGTGATTCTGTTCTATAGGAACAGTTGAGGTTCTACATCCCAACTTTCCTGTTTCTTTGAGGAGATCAAGTACATATTTCCTCTGGGAGATGAAAATTCCATTCTTGGAGTAGGCAACCTCTATCCCAAGAAAATATTTGAGTTTTCCTAGGTCTTTCATTTCAAATTGAGCTGCCAATTTTTCTTTTAATGCCAATTTTTCTATTTCATCATCTCCTGCAATAATCATATCATCCACATAGACAAGCAATAGAGTGAGTTTACCTATAGAGGAGTGCTTTATGAACAGAGTATGATCTCCTTGGCTTTGTTTGTATCCCAAGGAAATCATTGCTTTTGTAAATCTTCCAAACCATGCTCTAGGAGATTGCTTAAGACCATACAATGCTTTCTTCAAAAGACATACCTTGTTTCTTTCATTTTTCACTTCAAAACCTGGGGGAATCTCCATGTACACTTCCTCATCTAGATCTCCATGAAGAAAGGCATTCTTCACATCCAGCTGGTGTAAGTCCCATCCAAAATGGGCAGCCAAAGCGAGAATAACTCGAACTGTATTCATCTTTGCCACTGGGGCAAATGTCTCCTCATAATCAATCCCATATGTTTGGGTATATCCTTTTGCCACCAATCTAGCTTTATATCTTTCTATTGTCCCATCTGCCTTATGTTTTACTGTGAATATCCATCTACACCCTACTGCCTTCTTGTCTCTTGGCTTATCAACAATCTCCCAAGTTGAATTTCTTTCTAATGCATTCATCTCTTCTTTCATGGCTTGATTCCAATGTTCAAGTTTCATGGCCTCCTGGATTGAGGTAGGAATTTCTGTGGCATCAATGGCAGCCATAAAACTTTTGTGCTTCTCAGAGAGATTGTTAGTGCAAACATATTGAGAAATAGGATATTTAGCACATGATCTTCTTCCCTTTCTCAATGCAATAGGTAAATCCTCAGTAATACTTACCTCCTCCTCATTGATATCTTCAGGAATCCTCACCTCCGGATCAGACAATTTTTCTTGCTCTAGAGTCGAAGTGGGTTGTTCTCTTCTTGCATATTTTTTGCCAAAAAATCTGTCTTCCTCTTCTTCCTCACTGTGGACTATGGTAGCTTCATTGCTCAAGTCTTGGGCATCCTGCAAAGACAAACATGGTAATGACAAGAAGGAGAGTTCATCCACTTCAAGTGCTTTCTCCCCTTGAAGGGATGGACTGACATAAAAGGATTTTGTTTCATGAAAGGTGACATCCATGGTGATAAAGACGCGACGACTCTGAGGATGATAACATTTGTACCCTTTTCTATTAGAAGGATACCCAATAAAGACACATTTAAGAGCTCTGGGATCTAATTTACCACGGTTAAGAGGATGAGAGTGAACAAAAACAACACACCCAAAGACTCGACTAGGTAGACTTGTGATTAGGGAAGAAGAAGGAACAAAAGACAATAGAGACTCTATAAGACTAATGCCATTTAAGATACGAATGGGTAACCTGTTGATGAGATATGTGGCAGTTAACACAACTTCTCCCCAGTAATTTTTTGGAACAGACATTTGAAAAAGAAGAGCTCTAGTTACCTCAAGAAGATGACGATTCTTTCTTTCAGCAACCCCATTTTGTTGAGGGGTGTTAACACAGGTTAGTTCGTGAACAATACCATTATGAGACAAAAAATTGATAAATTCATGATTCACATATTCAGTACCATTATCAGACCTAATTCTTTTGATATTTTTTCCAAATTGAGTTTGGACAAGACGGAAAAAATTAACAAAAATTTGAAAAACTTCAGATTTATTTTTCATAAGGTATGTCCACGTGACACGAGTACAATCGTCAATAAAGGTAACGAACCACTTGGCTCCGGAAATAGAATCTATGACAGGACCCCAAACATCAGAGTGAATTAAATCAAATGGAGAAATACTCTTTTTATTACTAATAGGATAAGATGTACGATGATGTTTTGAGAATTGACAAATATCACAATTAAAAGACTCAACAGACTCTTTTGTAAACAAATGGGGAAACAAGGACTTGATAAGACTAAATGACGGATGCCCAAGCCTCTGATGATGCAACCATATTTGAGATTTTGCCCACGTGTCAGATGTAGCTTGTTGACTTATGATTTGTGTGTTGCTTTGGTCATCAAACTCTAAAAAATACAACCCACTTTGCTCCTTCGCAGTTAAAATCGTCTTTCCCGTGGCAAGGTCCTGAAAAACACAATAAGTTGGAAAAAATATTACGGAACAATTTAAATCCTTTGTGAGTTTTTGCACAGAGATAAGACTATTAGCTAATTGAGGAACATGTAAAACATCCTTCAATATAATAGAGGAGTCCAAAAATATATTCCCAGAGCCGCATACAGGTATACCCTGACCATTTGCAATTGTAATAAGTTGTTCTTTATGGCTCTTGCCATATGAGTTGAAATACCCACTAAAAGGTGTCATATGATCAGTTGCACCCGAATCAAGGATCCAAATACCTTGAGACACATGACCCACGGTATTGAGACAAAGCTTACCTTTTATGGATAGAGTACATGATCCAGAGGGCTTACTCATTGATGCAAGCATTGCTTCCAAGCGCTCGAGTTTCTCCTGATAAGCTTTCATATCAAGATCTGGTGGTGGTGGTGGATGAGACTGGGACGGACTAGATTGGTTGGTGACTTCCCGTTCTGAGGTAGTATGATTTACCCATTTTTGAGTAGGCCCTTTGTTGTTTCCCATGCGCTCGAGAACATTCTTTCTTCCATGAAGTTTGAAGCATATTTCCTTGGTATGTCCAGATTTTTTACAGTATGAACAATAGTCCCCACGAGCACCTCTTTCAAACGTTCTTCCCCCAGCATGTGTTCCCTTGTGGACTCCCTTTCCAATTGTCATGGCAGAGCCTGTGTTGGAGATCCCTCCATGAAGCATGATAGATCTCCGAGTTTCTTCTCCTCTTACCATAAAAAAAACTTCTGACAAGGGAGGTAATTTTTCTCTTCCAAAAATTTGAACCCGTATTGGGTCGTACTCATGATTAAGGCCCTGGAGAAATTTAAAGATTTTTTCCCCTTCAATGAATTTAGCAAGAACGGCAGCATCTGTTTTGCACATCTTCATTGTTTGGATCTGATCGAGTTCCATCCAAAGGCCATTCAGGATCCTGTAATATTCTGATACGGAAAGGGAGCCTTGTGTTGTAGTAAATATCCTGTTCTTGAGATCATGGGTAGCAGCAAGATTCTTTTTTAAAGAAAAAGTACTCTGCAAATCATCCCATATTTCTTTAACAGAAGAATGAAACATATAATTTTTCCTTATCTCAGGAGCCATAGATTGCCACATCCAAGTCATAATTAATGAATCTTCCTTATCCCAAATTGAAAAATTTTTGTCGTCTGGTGCTGGTCCTCCTCCATGTATATGATCAAGTTTTGAACGACTCTTGAGAATCCTTAAAATAAATTGGCTCCATTGTAAGTAATTCTGACCATCCAACCACGAGGTATTTCCTATATTTGGTAGGTCATTGGGTATTCCCAAAGGAATACTTTTTTCTTCAGACATCTCGTCCCCAAAAAAAAGAGGGGCCAAAAAACTTCAAACTCAGATCTACTCAAATAAAGGCCAAACGGGTCGTTACCAACCCTAGGAACAAAATCAGGAGGCTCCGGTGACTCTTCTGTGGCGGCGACGGCGAGTGGGTTTCACCGAGAAAGAAGGAACAAACGTAAAAGTCAGATCTACTCAAATACAGTCCAAACTAGTCGTCACCGACCCTAGGAATGGACTCAGGGGGCTCCGGCGACCTTGTCTGTGGCGGCGCCGGCGAGTGGGTCTCGCCGGAGGTGGGCGCGTGGGTTACACGCGCCGGTGACGGTGGCGGCGCGTGGCGGCGCGTGGCGGCGCGTGGAGGCTCCGTTCACGGAGCGACTTCCGGCTCTGTGATCGCCGGTGTTGGGCGCACCTTTCTGCGCTATCGACAACCCCAACCGGTGACGGCAGCAGCGGCGGTGGTCGGACAGCGGCGGCGGTGCGGCTTGTTGCAGCGGAATCTAGCCCCTAAGATCAGGAGCTCTGACACCAAGTTGAAAATAAGACTGTTTATTATTCTCAAATCATGAAAAATACATTCTTAAACCTTTTATTTGTAATAATCTAGTTCTCCTGAAAAGGGAAATAGGGAAACTAGGATACCTAGGAACAAATAAAATAAAATAAAATATTATGTATCTATTTCCTCTAATTAGGAAGATCCTACAGATATTATCCCAGATTACAACACCATCCATTATGACTTTATAGAAGTCAGATGCAAAGAAACCACTAACTCTATAACTATGAAATTGTGACGAGCTCTGCCATCCACCAGCATAACATGTGGGATAATACTTCAACAATCATTTAAACTTAATGGTCTCTAAATGGACTCTTTCTTGATGCTCATATTTCCCTATGATCCAAAACTTGATCCACCATAACATGTTCTTCTTTGTCTTCTTTATCTTCAGTGGCAACTAATGATTCTTCATAGAAGTAATCACCTCCCCAAATGAGCAGGTGCAAATATTTTGTCAGGCATTGGTGAATGAGATTGTAATGTTTCTCACACTTGAAACACAAACCTTATTGACATGTCTATCACTATAGATGAAGATTCAGAAAAGCAATTTTTAGGTTGTTAACTCATTTGATTGCTTGGAAAGATACATTAAAGGAAGTTACTTAATGTTATTATCATCCAGTTTTGAAAATTTTGGTTTTCAGATAATCTGGTCGTCTGTTTTGTTGTGCCTGGAGTTCCCTAGAAACTACTGTTTTGTGGGTTCCTTGCGGGGTTAATAATACCTCTCTTATGTATGTGTGTGGTCCAAGGAGGGATCAAGTTACTTTATGAGTAACACTAAAATAGTTACTCCGGATTCTTATTCTCATTCTTTTAATGGTTAAAGATGAGTTGCTCACTGTTACAGTTAGATTAGAAAAATACAAAAGGCGGGAATGAGAGTAACATTTTCAAAGTTATTCTTAGAAATATGTAATTCATCCTCTCTTTTTCTCTTGATATATGTGTTTATTCTTTTTGCTTCATCTTTTGGATGGGATGAGTTGGGTGGTTGTTTCTCTAGCCATGTGACTTGGTTCCTTCATTTATATTTTGTATTTCAGTTAGAAACTGAGTTTTTTTTTTTTTTTTTTTTTTTTTTTTTTTTTGTTGACGTATCTTTTAAATTGTATGGTGCAGTGGGCCCTCATGACATTACTTGATCCAAAACTTAGCTTGGCTAATTTGATTTACATTGGATATAAGGGTAATCCTGCTGCAGCACTCCATGTCACTCGTAAAAGATCATTAAATCGCAAGAAGCAAACTACAGAAAGAAATGTGTTCCAATGCTATGTTTTTGGTTCTAAACAGGCTGGGAAATCTGCTTTGCTGTACTCGTTACTGGGAAGGTAGGCCACTGAACCAATCTTCTTGCCTATGTTTCCTTTTCTTTTAATCCGTATCAGCATGTGAAATTTGATATACTCATACTTTTTATTGTTTTCTCCCTCCAAAGCAACAATTAACAGTATCATTTTCACAGGCCTTTCTCAAATAATTATGTTCCAACAACAGTTGAGCAGTATGCGGCAAATGTCATTGAACTAAAAGGGGTGAGGATGGTATTGTTTTATGATGTGAAAACGAGGTTACCATTTTCATGATATTATCAAACAGAATTGTCTTCCTCTCATGTCTCAGTATACTCCATTGCTGATTACTATATTAGGAAGCATGGTAGACATTGTTGTGTTGTGGAAGTAAATCGGAACAAGATGCATTCTATATACTCATAATCCTGATGATTGCTATACAGGTAACCAGGAAAATTCTCATATTGCGTGAGATACCTGAGGATAGATTACCGGAACTTTTATCAAATCAGAATTTTTTGGCTGCATGCGATGTAGCTGTTTTTGTGTATGACAGGTGGGGTGCAAGATGATTTTAAGTGGTAATAATTTGTTAGTTAACCGGCTGTTTTGCATTATCTATACACTTTAGCTAGATTTTTGTTTTTCTCGTTGAAACTAAAGTAATGCGTGTTGCACTATGATTCACTTAAAGTGGTTGATTGCGTGTTGTGTTTCCCTAATAGCTGGTTAATTATCTATGCTGATGGAATTTGCTTATTTTGGGAGTGGTGGTGGTGGTTAATTGCATGCATTATTTTATAATGTTGTAAGAGTCTTGTAGAGAGGAGAGAGATATATTGAATGAGAAAAAATAGATGACAAGTACTAGTGGGACGTACTCACTTTTTAATTCACTCAATTTTTTTTTCTATCCTACCAAACAATCCCGTTTTTATTCTTCAACCAAACGTACCATTAAGGTGAGGCTATATTCTCTTGCAAAATTCATCTTAACACTGCAAAAGATAACCTGGTGTATTAGCTTATTTTGGGAGAAGTATTTGTATTTTATTCTTCTTTTTCATCTTTCTAAGAAAAAGTGTTTTCTCGTAAATAATCAAACAAACATGTACAGTATCAGCTTTTGTGGTTCTACCAGATGGACATTAATGTTGAGTCCATGGATGGAATAAATTTCCCAAGTCGAAGTGGAATGACTGTCTCAATGTTCATTGCTTTTTTATAGTACAACTATTTCCTGCATTTCGTTCCCTGTCAATATTTAAAATGTGTTCCTGTTATACAGCTCAGATGAGTATTCATGGAAGAAATCCAGAGATTTGCTTGAGAAGGTCGTTAAACATGGAGAACTAACTGGTTATAGAACCCCTTGCCTGGTTATCGCTGCCAAGGATGATTTATCTCCATTGCCAAGGGCAGTACTAGATTCATTTAAGGTAACGCGTTTTCAGCTCATCATTACAATATAGTTGCATACATGATGATTATCTGTAATGTTATAACTATGAGTTGCGTATTTTATTACATTTTTATCTTCCTGTATAGGTTACCCAGGAATTGGGAATAAAGGCACCTGTTCACGTCAGTATGAAACTAGGTGATTCGAGTAATGTGTATAACAAAATTATTAATGCAGCAGAAAACCCTCATTTGAGCATTCCAGAAACTGAGATTTCGCGAAGAAAGAAGCAACACCACCAGTTTCATCGCTCTCTGATTTTTGCCTTGGGTGCGTTTATTTTGTCTACACTCGACCGATTCACGCATATACTACAAACTTCCATAATATCCATTTTCAGTATTAAACCTTTTTATAACTTCGTACCTTGAATTTACAGTTGGGGCTGCTATGGCGGTTGCCGGTTTGACAGCTTGTCGCGTGCGCGCAGCAAAGAAGAATGCTACTACTGCTTAGCAATCAAATAACCGTTATGCTATTGCTTCTAACTTTTTAACAGTATTTTTCTTTCTAACCTTGGTCTACCTAAAGTTAAATGTTTGATGTATAGTAATTACAAATCACCTTCATTGTTGTTGTAAGCATGCTTTAACAAGGCTTCTTCAATATGATTTACATCTTGGTTTTTTTTTTTATTTATTATTATTATTTGGTTTCCATTGGATACATTGTAACCTCTCTAATCCGATGAAACCATTTCAAGACTTTTCGATACTATTCATTTTATTTATCCCTTCCAACACCCATTTGGAGTCAACCTGTGGAGGTAGGTAAGGAACATGAAAGCCAGTCAAATGTGACGTTTAAGATAATAATTGAAAATGTTAACAAGCTTATTTATGTAACTAGTTGTGACTGGACGATATCAAAAACTGTTTTATCTGTTTATCCAATTTTTTTTCTTAACAATTTCCTCTAACAAGGTTTGTGTGAGATGTTGCAATGGTTCCTAAAACCAAACCAACCACACAGTATTCAAGTTATATTTTGTCATTTCAGTGAAGTGATTCATTGGAGAAAATTTCTAACGAACAAAAGACAAGTGTTGACAATAAGGAAACAAATCAGGGATACACAAGGGGAGGGAAAATTTCTACTTACAATAATGTATGATTCTCGTAAAGGTGAACGCATTTTACGCATGCAATTGCTTTTTCGAATAGTTATGTCCATTAATGTGTCCCTTTAATGCAAATGCTTTTAAGTATAACTTATCCTCTCCAATGAAATAATGATATTCTGACCTTTTTTTTATTATAACTTTTTAACTCTAGTTTATGATTAGTTCAAATGGCTAATTTTTTTTAAAAAAAGAAAATGATGTGGAAAGAGATGCATTAGAGATTTCAGGGGTTTTATTCTTCGTGAGTTTTATAATTTTGGATTCAAAAGTTTCATTTCTCAAGCTTTGTGAGGGAGAGTGTTTTGGGATGCCTTTCACTGAAATGAGAAACTATCGTTCATCGAACCTTCAAGAGCTGTTGTTCCCCTTCAATCGTCATTTGCCATTGGTTTTGCTACAATTGCCGTTTCAAAGCATCATTGAAGGTCGAAACCACCATTGACATGTGTTTTGTAGCTTTCCGACGTTCATTTCGATTATCTTTTGTTCTTGTTCGGTTATTTTTACTTGTTTTAAATTTTCTCAATTTTTTTTATCATTTTGGGGTTGTTCTGTTTTTTTGGTTGTTATTATGATTTTGGAGACCTTATTTGGTGTACTATAGATATTGTTGCAATGGAGGAAGTTGGTGAACATAGTGAAAACTCTTGCTGCATAATTGGGTTGGGACCAAGGGTCAAATAACTAGGGACCTAAGGCTAAAGTTTTGCACAACGAGGTCAACACAGTTTATGACATGAATTTCTAAGTAAAAATAATATGGTTAGACAAATTAATGCACAACCAACTCTTCTTCAACCAATGATGACCACATTTTTAACCATCTCTATCACCAAACAACCAAAAAGTGTAAAACTCTTGTTGCAGAATTGGATGGGGACTAACTGAGGACTTAAGGCTAAAGATTTGCACAGTGAGGTCAACACAGTTCATGTCATGAATTTTTTAAGTATGAATAATATTTTTTGACAAATTAATGCACAACCACCTCATCTTTAGCCTATGATGACCACATTTTTAACCAACTCCATCACCAACCAACAAAAAAGTGTAATACTCTTGCTGCAGAATTGGGTAGGGACCAAGAGTCAAATAACTGGGGACTTATGGCTAAAGTTTTGCACAACGATGTCAACATAGTTCATGACATGACTTTTTAAGTGGAAATAATATTGTTTGACAAAGTAATGCACAACCAACTCACCTTTAACCAATGATGACCACATTTTTAACCATCTCCAGCACCAAGCAACCAAAAAGTGTAAAACTCTTGTTGCAAAATTGGTTGGGGACCAAGGGTCAATTAACTAGGGATCTAAGCCTAAATTTTTGCACAGGGAGGTCAACACGGTTCATTAGCATCAATTAGGAGGAACTCTAACACTTTAGGGAGAAGTTTGTTTGTGATTGGATTCTTGATAATGATAATGTCGTAGAGACGAATTGTTGCAACAATTAGGGTTGTTGTAGATGTTATTGTAGAGTTAGGAGTGCTGCAATGTTGTTTGTGGTTTTATTCCATTATGTATTACGTATTTAACAGTTACAAGTTCGATAACCTAATGAAATGTATTGACCTCCCCGTGCAAAACTTTAGGCTTAGGTCCCTAGTTAATGGACCCTTGGTCCCCACCCAATTCTGCAACAAGAGTTTTACAGTTTTTGGTTGCTTGGTGATGGAGTTGGTTAAAAATGTGGTCGTCATTGGTTGAAGATGAGTTGGTTGTGCATTAATTTGTCAAGCAATATTATTTCCATTTAAAAATTTATGTCATGAACTGTGTTGACCTCGCTATGCAAAACTTTACCCTTAGGTCCTTAATTCTTTGACCCTTAGTCCCCACCCAATTCTACAAAAAGAGTTTTACACTTTTTGGTTGCTTGGTGATGGAGTTGTGTTAGAAAAATGATGCCTTGTGTTTCAAACCAAGAAGGGGAGGGGGGGGGGGTTGATTTGGATTTTACTTTCAAAAATTGTTCTTTCAAAAACTTAGTAAAATCTTTGAACTTTCTTGAAATCAATAAAGCAAATATATATGAATTTATGGTCCATTGCTTTTTCTTTTAAAACGTTTTTCATTTTGTAAAAACCAACGTCTAAACATCTTACAAATTATATATCTTCTTTATAAAAGCATTAGAACCTACTTTGCAAAAGGACTTCAAAAACATTATTCACCTCCTCTAGTATTTTCCTATGTTTTTAGTTGGCATCAAAGCTTACCTTAGGGATGAGTTCCTAACAGAACTTGAGGAAAAGATCCTAGTGAGCAATGGAAAATGAAGGATCTGTTGTCAACAAGCCTCCTCTATTCAATGGGGGATAAGTATGATTATTAGAAACAAAGAATGATTGCATTCTTTGAATCCTGTCACATAGACACGTGGGATATGGTTGAGAATGGTAATTATATACCTCTTGATTGTAGAGAAGCTCGTGGTCCGATGAGCCAAAACATAGGTATCTTCTTAACTCTAAAGCTTGAAATTCGCTAATTTATGCTTTATCTAAGGATGAATACAGGAAAGTACACGTGTTCAATAGAGCAAAAGAAATGTAGGACACCTTAGTTGTCACATATGAAGGCTCAAATGAAGTCAAAAGAAATAAGTTAAGCTTGCTAACTCGGGAGTACAAGTTATTCACCATGGTAGACAACGAGAACATCCAAGTCATGTTCAATCGGTTTCAAACGATCTTAAATGAGTTAAGATCACTAGGTAAGACCTATGAAAATTTTGATAATATGGACAAAAATTCTTCGTAGTCTCTCTAGAAAATGGAGACCACATTAAAAAAGTTCCATTCACCGGATCCAATAACATTAAATCAGATTCCTCAATCTGGTAGCAACAATTCTGGAGCACACAATATGGCCAAACGACATCGCATTTACTAATTTGGTATTTCCCTTTGTTAACCAAAACACACAATCTGGTTTTTTCTCACTAGATCTAATATTATTAACTGAATTTCCCACTTTGGTATACCCCCATCAAATCGAAACAAAAACCTACACCCTCCTCTTCCACCATTTGACAATCAATAACACCCTTACATAAACACAAACAAACAAACCCATACATCAATGCTACAAGTAAAACACGAACCCACCTATATGCTGAAATAAAACAATATTTACCTTAAGAGTAAATTGAGGTGTGAAGAAAATGGAGGTCCATATTAGTGGAGGAGCAAGTTAATAGAGGTTACTACGGATGTGCCTAGAACAAATAGAGGTCTCACACTACATCAATGTGGGGCTGCAATGGAGGAAAACAACAAAGGAGAAAAGAAATAAAAAAAGGACATGAAAGGAGTGAAAGAAGTTTAGGGTCTTGGAAGGAGGTGTCATTGCTCAAAAGGAAAAAGTATCATGTAGGGCTTTTGTTAGCAAAATGGTGAAGATGAAGTTTTGATGTTGCCCAAATCAAGTCAAGATATATCAAGATTCAAGAAGATCCTTTGAAGACTTGTTTTGTTATTAAAAGTTTTTGTAATAATTGTAGTTTAATGTTTAGGACTTAGATTTGTAGTAGGTTTTGATTCATGTACTTTCATACTTTGTATTTGTTGTTCAAAATAAAAAACGCACAGTTTTAATCGATTAAATCAAGTATTAATCGATTAAAACGTTGCAAGTGCTGAAAACTCAACTGGTACGGATATAATCAATTAATACCTATTTTAATCGATTAGTTAATCAATTAATCCTTAAAATAATCGATTAAAGGTGACCGTTGCAGTTTTCTAGTTTTTGAAAACTAACCGTTGTACTCATTTTAATCGATTAACACTTGTATTAATCGATTAAAAACGTTAAATGGCCAGAAACGAAGAATGGAAGAGCATTTGCTTGAGTCTATATATAGGCTCCCTTTATCCATCATCAACAACTCTTCCCTTGCGCTTAAACACTCAGAACTCTTTGAGAATTGTGTGCTCTTGCTCAGCTAAGGAAACTCTTATTTATGGTGTTGGTACATTGCTACTACGGTGACAGAGGAATAACTGGTTCATCCTTGGTGCGTTTGAGGAGGTGTTTGGAAGAGGATAATCCTTCGTGAAGTATTCGGAGGAGGTGTTTCACCCTTCATGAAGCATTCAGAGGAGGTGTTTCATCCTTTGTGAAGATTCAAAGGAGGTGCATGTTCATCTCTTGTGGTATCAAGAGAGGTGGTTTCTAAACTTTTACAAATTGTTTCTTTGTGAATGTAGTTTGTAATTGTTTTGTGCTTAGTGAACTGTTTATCTTGATTTGAGATAAGTGACTGGACGTAAGATTGGTAAGATCCGAACCAGTATAAAATTCATCTGTGCAAATTTCTCTCAACCTTACTCTTGTTATTTATCTTTATTATTTGCATAGTAAGTTTAATTGAGTAGAAATTAAAAGACACACGTTTATATTAAAATCCCTCTTGATTTGTTATTCCACGCTAACCATTCCGCTGCAGCCGCTCTGACAACTTTTACCTTAGCCAAAGTCGAAAGAGTTTTTTGCCATTATGAAAAATTTTGGGGTGCAAGAAGAAAACAATGGGATATAAGAAGAAGCCCCCATGTAACATTAGTAGGACAAGCTCCACTTAAGAACTTGGACCTTAGAATGGTCGATCTTAACACCTTGACTTAAAAGGACATGGTTTAAATATTCCAGCTATGGATAACAATGTAATATTAGCACAAAAACATAGTATAAATGAACGATAAGACTTTAATCATCAAAGATTGAAATTAGTTGGGGCATTGGTTAATCTAAATAGCAAGATGCATTATTCATAATGTTCATTATAAATGAAAAACATTTTTATCATAATAGTATTGGATGGAGTGCTTATCACTGGACTAAAAGTTATACCTAATAGATATAATGTAAATCTTTCTTTTTAAGAATGCCTTATTCAATTGTGACAATTGATCGTTCTTTCTACTTATATATTCTTTAGATTTTGCTATTATCCATTTATTTTGTCTTCAAAATACACTAATTTAGTATTTAAAATATATTATATTATGTTTAGTATATCAAAATTAGTGTATTTTGAAGACACAATAGAGAAATAACATCTAAAATTCAGTAGAGAAATCTAGATTGAAAAAAACTTAAATTTCTTAGGTTCATCAAATATTTCATTCACTATTGGTACCAATAAATAATCCTTCACTATTATGGTATTCCAAGTTTTGTAATCACTACAAAAGCATCATGAACTATCTTTCTTACTATTGAAATAACAAGAGTGAAAATTCAGCTAACATTGAGTACATAAATCCCTTAACCAACATCCCTCCAACTTCAATTTAATTCAACAGTTTTGATAGAAGGGATAACTATATGAATCAATGTGCATAAAATAAAAACTCTCTTAAAATGGAATGGAATTGTGAGTACATGATGATTTCAAACCTCTCAAAGTTGCAAATGATAATGAACTAACAATAAAAACTAAACTTGAAGGTAAATCAAACAAAAACTTCAACAAATATACTCTAAAGGAATCTAAATGAGAGCAAGATAAACTGTACAATTCAACAATGAGAATAATAGTTAAAACACTTAAGGTGATGAAATTGAGCAACATAGGGTCAATAAAAAGAGTCACCTTGCAAGATTACAATTTCATTATCAAAATAAAACAATACCATATGAGTTGTTGTATGTAATGTGTGTATCCTATAAAGTAAGTCAATTTGCTCTAAGAGCAACCTCAAAATCCCTCTCGTAAGACATATGCTAGGAAATATATGATATATATGACCAATAATAATGAGTAATTCACAAATAACCCTTGGAGCATAAAAATATTTTCTATTGTCCACCATAACCTTAACCCTCAATGTTAGAACAAGAAGAAACAAAATGTTGTGAGCCATGTAACAATACTTGGACTATTTTTTCTACAATGAATCCCTTGAAACAAATAATGACAACTACGGGGAATATTGGTAAGCTTGTAATGAGAGATGTTGGAGTAGGCTCAGAGGCTCACTTTCCCAATTGCTAATAAAAAAATTAACATAATTGTCTTTTGGTGTTAACTTAAGACTATCTACAATTTATAAATAACATGAATTGTTTACTGAGGACATTTATGGTTCTAGAAATATTTTGTCACACATAAAATAAGGATCCTTTTCTTTGCATAATTGCATTTGAACAAGAAAAATATTTACAATGAAAGTTAATGGTATGATAAAAAAGGAAAGGTGGTGGGCATGTGGAAAAGTTGGTGTTAAGACTTGTAGTTATTTATATTGTTTATAAGGTGTGGTTCGAAAAGTATTCAAGAAAAAACCTAACTAATCTATTTGTCATAAATATGGATTGATTATTGTTAAGAAGTAGATTTTAAGTTTAATTCAATTATACAAAATCAACTTGTAAGATGAGGTTTGTACAATAAGATCATGACATATGCGGTCTTTAAGTGTACTAAATAAGCAATCAAGATTATTGTTAATAAATAACACTTCAACCATATTGGAGAGGATTATAATATGATTGTAATAATATGCTATTAAGCTTGTTTCTGACAACTTGAACAATTTTTCCCTAACGTAATCAAATTTAGATGGGTCAAATGGTTCCTCAATATGACAATCTAAGTAAAAATTAGATTACCTTTTGTAATATCTCAAACATGAATGAACCTTGAAAACCATATTAACAAGATCAAAACCACTAAACTTCAAAAGATCCAATTTTATTTATCAAAAGTGGGGTACGGAGAATCATATTCAAAGTTGAAAATGCAAGAAGAGTCAATCGAAAGAACAAGTAAAATATCTGGTTACGCTTGAAAGATTCAAAAGTATTTTCAATATCGTTAAATATTTGTTTAATTTTGCTAAATTGCTCATTGGAAATAAATAAAATATTTTTAATACGATCACAACAATATATTTCATTTTGTGATAATCATCTTCTAAAGTCAATAAAGTTTCTATGTAATAATTTTTATAATTAAAATAGTCACACAATATATATTTTACTTTGTGAAAGAATGATTTATAAGTAAAAATCTATACAAAAAAGAAAAATATTATACAAGAAGAAAGAAAATATGCTTGTGTATACTCTACCCTTTTATTATTTTTTTTTCGTTCTGGACATGTTAAGGATTCGCCCTTAAAGGCCCAAACCTTTTGGTCTTTGAAGTGTGACACTGATTGATGTAATGATAGCAGATTTTGAGTAATGATAATTTCACCAAACCATAAAAAAACACTAACTTTTATGCGTGAAGTATTGAAAAAGAAGATTACCATATTAGAATTCGCCCGATGATAACTTTCATATACCACAAACTAACAATCCTATGAACTGTAAGATTTTTTTATTGTTATAATAATTATTTTAGAAAGTACATTTATGGTGATTTTGTTATTAGTTATCGAAGACGGAAATGTGAACTAAATAAGTTTTTATAGAACATGAAATTTGTAAAGTTTCATTTAAACAAAAATAGCTATTAATACTTTATCATAGATGGATAATATATTGGTTAAAAGACAAGTAGGTTCATTACTGCATAACACAGTAATAACTAATGTAATAATTGATATAAGTTATTAGAAATATAATATCAAATCATTCAGCAATTGATTTGGTTGATTGTGTATTCTAAAAAAAGTTATTTAGTGGTATAAGGAAATTTTTGACACAGTATATTTGACCCCAAAATATAGAAACTAAAGACTAATTTATCTCAAAATGTAGAAAAAATATTTCACGTTTTTATCCTTTATTTTTTAATCTAACTGAAAAATCATTTATTTATCAAAATTATTAAGATCAAATGAAAATAATGATACTCTTCGTCTTTATCCTTAGTTTTTAATCTAATGAATTTACAAAGTAGTTCATTTTTGTCTGATAGATTAAAAAAAATGTAATTATTTTAAAAGTTATTTTCGAAGCATCACTTATGGGCTTACTTTTAAAATAACGTTCTCTTCTTTCTATCATTACCAATCGAATTAGCAAAGTTAAAGTAAAATTATAAGACCTTTTGTCAAATAATTATTTTAGTTTTAATTATTCATATATGTACAGTACAATTTTTCCTCTTTTCATTACAATTTTTTTAAAATTATCAACAAATTATACTAATGAAAATTTCAATAAATTTAAATTATTAAAGATTTTATTAAAACATATTAAAGTATTAATTATCCATAGATTTATTATTGATGGATTTTTCGTTTGTAAATATGTTGGAAATATATATTTCAATTATTGATGTTTTTTTTGGTAAATTCGTCGGTAATATATATTTCATTTATAAAAAAAAAATTTGGTTAATAATTACAAGTCTTAAAATTCATCGATAAAATTTATCGATAATTTAAAATATTTATTATTGATAGATAAACTTATCAATAAATTTGTTGATAAAAAGAACGGTAACTTTCTTGCTCAAATAGTCTGTAGGTGAATAAGTAGTATAGATGCAGAAATGTAATACTTCCTTCTTCGATTTCCTTCTTCATAACAAAGGGTTTCTTGCATTTCCTTCTTCACAACCAACATAGACCCCGCAAGGGTTTTCAATCTCCTTCTTCACAGCCACCACAAACCATCGGTTTCGGTCTCCTTTTTCACACTCATCACAAACCACCACAAGAGTTTCGATCTCCTTCTTCACAACCACTACAAATCACCACAAGGGGATTTTGCGATCTACTTCTTCAAAGTCACTACATACCACTGCAAATGGTTTCTTCGTTCTCCATTCTGTGATGGTTTAGTCTTTCTCCTTCTTCACCGCCATTGCCATACCAAAACACTCACCATCACACCTCTCATATTGTTACAATTACTATAATTTTTTTAGTGTTTATGCAGTGATTTGTTGTGTGTGGATATTGAGTGTGATGTAATTAGAAAAAAATGATAATAATGATGAAGAAAAATGAGGAATGTGATTTGATTTCATTACACATTTGTGTTGATTGAGAATGTGTTTGAATTAATAGAAAAATGAAAATAAAAATGAAAAAATAAAGGAAGAATTAGAAGCATTAAAAGATGAAGAAGATTAATCAGATCGAAGTGTTTATCGATAGATTTTATTGATAGATTTTTTCATTAGTAATTATCGACAAACCAAAAAATCCGTCGATAAAATTTAACAAAATAAAAATTTCACCAACAAATTTTATATTGTAAGTAAACCATCGATAATTTTAATTTATTGATGAATTTTAAATATTACCGTCAAATTTTGACCGTCAATAATATCAATTTTTCTTAAAATAAAATTATAAGACTTTTTACCGGATAATTTTTTACTTTTAACTATTTATATATATATATATATATATATATATATATATATATATATATATATATATATTTTGTACAATACAAATTTTCCTCTTACAAGCATTATTCTCACTAAAACGTTTATACATGTACTAAAATTCATCATCTTTTAATAATAAATTACTATATATGTAATATTATTGCCCTTTATAACAATTACTTCAAACATCATACCTAGATGAATCTAATAAGTTGACGTAGTATATTAAATTTAATCAAAATCTTTCTAAACTAAACTTTGTTTGTAAAAGTTAAAAAATGTAATTTACTCTCTAAAATATAAAATTATCATCGCTCAGAATTCGCTGGCTAAAAGAAAAAACTGCTTTGTGCTTTCTGCAACTACTTACAACTTGTATGATCGTTGTAGACAGCTCAATATATCAGTGATCTTCCCTTTAATATGTAGGAAAAATGCTGTATTTGGGCACGAAAGCAAGGCTATGGAATTCAAATATGTTACCAAAAGTGAACTCCCGAATGATAGATGGGAGGGATTTAGGGAAAGTTGAGAAGAACTAGACAAAGGGCTGATGTGGAAAGATAGCAAGTGGTATCTGAAATACTTCCAAAATGTTGAACTACAAGATCATACTGAAGCTGTGAACACCATACACTGTGTTTCTAACTTAATCCAAGTCTATAGCACTAAACAGATAATATTAATAAAATTAGAAATGCATGGCATATATATGATAAGGTTTTTATTTTATTTTTATAAATTGGTTTTAGAACTTTCAAATCTGCATGATAATATTAATGCATGGAAATGCTTTGAACCCTTTATGCAGAAAATAAAAAGAATGTTAGAAATGGGTTCAATGATTGAAAATTATGATGGGATGGCATTCTGGGGTGGCTGCGGAAAACGATCTGTTTTGCTGTTAGGTTAAGGTGGTGCATAAAGAGAACTGAAAAAAATTATAGTAATCGCACAAAGCGAGAGCCTGGGCTTTCGACACGTAAATAGCACATTACTTAATTTGGTAGCAGTTTGTATCAGTCTCTGATCGATTTGAATTAGTGCTCTATGATGAATTTACATCTTTTTATAAAGCATGTGGTCCACATAAATAAACTCTTGCGGAGAATCTAGCAGCAGAAGAGCACCAAAGAGACAAGATAAAGGGCTCGAGTTGAGTCTATCAGAACATTGGCGTCTACTTGAAGGGCACCTACTTTAGGTATTAACCCTATTTTTGGGTAGAGAAAGTGGGCTTGTGTTTCACCATGTTTTCAACAACTTCAATTCAAATTCTTCTTTATGACAATTTCATTGCCTCAGCCATTTTAACTTAGCTTCAATCAGAGCATAAACACAGCCAGAGCAGTCACAGATGGTGGCAGACAAGAGGTTTCTTGCATGCTTCTTCCTTTGTTGAATTTTACCTTATATTGAAAACTGTCAAATTTCATTTCCTTTTTTTCATTCACTTGTGGGTCACATGTATGATCGGATAGATCAAAGTGAATCCAATAAAAACGCTTTTTTTCAATATAGACAATCTCGTATTGATTCTCAACGAAAATTATATATTTTTAGTTGTATTTTACCCCCTTTTTCAAAAAAAAAAAATTATAAAAAAGAGGATTACTGGTGAAAATCACTACGGTGGGATTATTTTTAAATTTGTTAAATATTTGCTTATATTAATAAAAGTTAATTGAATGGTAAGTCAACCTATTATTACTTTTGCTTGAGAAATAAATATGTGAATTATTAGTAATTATATTTATTAGTTTGTTAGATTTTGCTTTTTTTTTTTTTTATAATGATAAATGTAAATATTGTTGATGAGATCCCTTGCCTTCAACTTAACAGATTCTAAACTATTATATTTTCCCGCTTTTTTTTTTTTTTTCAATAATTGATTTTATAATCCTTTTCTAATGAATATGGACAAAAACTATGGAAATGAAGTCTTGTTAGGAGACATTTGATATTTGGATTGTAAAAGAGGATTATGAAATATTTTTCCTTTGTAAATTTCTATTATAATCCAAAATCAAAAGTCATAGGATGGAAAAATAAGCAAGCGAAAAGTAAAGTGATGTCTTTTAGTTTGACCCTTCTCACAATAATAACGACTTTTAAATTAACAAAAGAAAGATATTTGAAATTATCTTAAAGCAGAATACATTAAATATGATGGTGTTTAATTTCATAAATAACTTTAGATTATAAAGAAAGAAAAAATATGAAACAATCAAGAAGTGTGTTTAAACAAATTATTGAGTATTGTTAATAAGATAGGATATATATTTTTTTCATCTAGAAAATTATGGTAACAATATTAGAGAGAGGTACAGAGCATATATATATAGCCTCATTGGAATACAAAGGATTTGATTAAAGATCATTTTTACAAAAATGACACATCCATTTACAAGCTCAAAGGTTGGTAAGACAATACTGTGATATTGAAGGTGTTTTGGCAACCAAACATCATGGTTTTGAGAAGAATAACTTTGTAAGTAGAATAAGTTACTAAGTAACGAACCAAACAACCAAATTAAGGACAATAAGATAAAAGAAGAACTATTCACTTTATCAACATTGTGGCAAAAAGGGTAACACCCTTTAAATGTTTGAGAAAACCAAATTCAAAATGAAACAAGTACAACCCAATGGACATGAAGCTTTAATTTGACCCAACAAAAAAATTACCATAGTGAAGGTCCAAATTGTTAATTAAGAAAAGGAAGAGCAATTTTTTATCCATTATTTGGGATTAATGATGTGAAAATTTATTAATATACTGTGGTTGTAACAATCAATGACCTATGACAACACATTATTCAAAAATTTGAAATAAACCAATGTTATTAAAGTCAAAATTGACAATAAAACTTATTTATGACAATATATTTTTTATGAAATTAACTAAAACTTGTAAATTGCAAGTCGACTTATTGAATACAAATTTAAAGTTCTCTTTAAAAATAAATATTCATGCTTAAAAATTTAGATGATAAAATAATTTTTAAGGTAAAAATGAAAAAAAAAATTGTTTTAAATCTAGGGGAGAGGAGGAAAATATTTTCTCACCAAGAAAAATCTCACACAAATTTGACAGAATGTTGAAGCATTGTCACCAGGATGTTGCAGTTGATTGAAAAGGGATTGGTATTTGATGTTAGCAAGTTTAAGGATTACATTTCCAAATGCAAAGCTTGTCAGTTTGGAAACAAAAACAAAAGACTTTTTTTAAGAAATCATGAGAACATTTAGAGTAGTGGTGGAATACCACATTGATTGTTTTCGACAATCGATAGTGGTTTGAGAACCGAGACATATTAAGACTAGGTAAAAAAAAAGGAGGAAGAGAGTTTTGGCCTCAATTATGAACTAAAGCAAAAAGATCAATATATCCTTAAAATTAAATAATTATTTAAAATTTGATAAGGTCTGTGGTTTCAATTGTTTGTAGAAATTGGTTATTGTTATAACCGATACCATAGGCCTAATTTGAATTAAAATAATTATTTAATTTAAGAATCCTTGACCTTAGTTGCACCCAGAATCGAGTCTATAAATCCTTTTTTTACCTAGGCTTTTGTCATAACCGCTGCTTAAAGTTTGCATTTTTTTTAAATAAAATTATTATTTATATAACTTCCTACATCACAAAAACAGACTTACATATCAAAACTAGTATCCACAACATAGAAACAGACCAAAATATATTTTTCAAAAAATCAATGCAATGTACAAATTATGATGTCCTAAATATTATTATATCCTAACAATTACATACTATTGTACATTTCTATTACATATTTTGCGTAGGCTTTTTGTTTGTAATGAATATACTTGTTGGGAATTGAAAGAGGAGTCATGAATTTTTGCACAAAACACAAGAATTAAACACAAGAATTTCAGTTAGTGTATATGATTTCAAAACAATGGAGAAATTTTTTTGATTTAATACCATTTCTTAGCCACTTGTAATATAGACACGAATAATGGTCGTCATCCAATACATTACATAATAACCACATTTATATGTGTAAGAACCTAAAAATAGATTAATAGAGTAAATTAGTGTATTAAAAGAATGAGACAACTTACTTTACTTTAAAATATCGTGTTTATACAAATAGAAACTTTAAAAGCACGTCTCATTACTTTAGAACACACAATCTCTCTAGAACGCTATTTCTCAGAGCTCTCTGACATCTCTCTAGCTTTCTTCATCTTTGAGCTAACGATTTGACGATCAGGAGGTGCCTAGGCGATCCTGGCGTCAAGGGTTGTGATCTTAACCGAACAAATGTTTTGTTCTTCAACCGGTAAGCTGTTCTCCCCTCTTTCATACGTTTTAGAGCTGTGTTCTTGCAACAGATTGTGTTTGCATGTAGCTTTTCTTGTTTTTCCCTCAATTCTTAGTTGAACTTAGGTTCTAAGAGTTGTCTTCTATCATTAATTGATGATTTATAGGTGTCTCTAAGTTTTCTTGTGATGTAAGAGCTAGTTGGATCATCTTATGGGCTGGGCTGTTTGATTTAGAGGTAAGTGAAACTAGGTTTTATTTCTGATTTCAGTGAATTTTGATTGTGCATGAGTTAAATATCTGTTTAAAATTATGAAATAATGTATGTGAGAACTTGTTTATGTACGTTGCTGTTGTTTGAGCTGAAATTGGGGTTTTAATGGAAAAAGGCTTGCTTGTTCTGTTGAATATGGAGTATGAACTTGATTGATGCTGAATGATGTGTTTAATTGGATGTTGATTGAGGTTCTATAAATGATTTTGGGTATATGAAATCTGTTATAGGCATGAGAATTTACAATCTAGCTGGTTGGTGTTAGTTTTAAATGAAACTAGAGGAACTAAGGTGGTCAAATTTAGAATTGGGTATTACAGGTTGTTCTGGTCAGTTTAGATAGCTTAGGCAAGTCAATTGGGACCTAATTGGATCCCTAAAATGGTCAAAATCAGACACAAGCTGGTAGAATTAAATTTAGGTTCATAGGTTGAGAGATATTCAATTTTTAGGTAGAAATCAATGCATAAACACTTTATAATGAGATTAGAAAGGGTTAGAATCATTTAGGCAATTTTAATTTAGCATATAATTCGATCTAGGGGTGTTAGAAGTTCACCAAAATGGTTAGAATTGGTTTGGAGTGGTGGAGTTGCATAATTCTGCAAAATTTCATTTCTGCAGATTATGCAGACTTGCTGTGCGAGAGGATTCGCACAGCGAGTCACCCTGGTGAGGTGCTCTCTGCCAGGGCATTCGCATAGCGGCTCTGTGCGCTATGCGAATTACTGTAGATGAGTTCCCTCTGTTTGATGATTCGCATAGCGAATTTAGGTCGCCTTGCGACTGGTGCTGGTTTGGGAAATTCCTAATTAAATAGAAGAGCAGATGAAGTGCGCCTTGCGAGAGTGTGAGGCTTGGAACTTGTGACGGTTAATTCGCACTGTGAACTTAGTCGTTGTGTGAATTTCTGAGAGGGGGTGTTCTCTGTTTGAGGATTTGCATAGCGAGCTAGAGTCGCTATGCGAAAACCCTCTAGTCTCGCCTTGCGACCTTGTGCGCTGAGCGAATTGTCTCATTATGGTTTGCTCTTTTCTTCTTTTGTCTTAATTGGTTGATGATGGGTGATGCATATATGATCTAGTATAATATTGAATGTAATTATATAAACAGAAAATGGTATGTTGATGATTCAAAGGAAAAAATATTATTATTAAGGTGATGTAATTGAGTATGAAAGTAAGATCTCTTGGTGAGATCATTGTAGTGTTTAGAATGAATATAGGGAGCTCAGTCTTGGGGGTTATCCTAACACTCTAATGATATTTCATTCTCACTTAGAGAAGATTGATGCATGTGGTGAGAGTAGTAAGAGGTCCTAGTGTAGGCACTACTTGGAGGCCTATTGCGTGGTAACGGACTAACCTTATGTGTGGTAGGGTGAAACCCATTGGCAATGGTTTTGCAAAGCAGTAGAGGCCACCACAAGTGCACAACCCGCCATAGCTCGATATTCATTCTAAGTCCGGACGTGTTTAGTCTAGATTATATTGTGATAAGATGCTTACCTATCTACTTTAGTATGAATTCTTCTTTAAATCTAGAATGTTATTAGATATCATGTATGCTTTTAAACCTAGCTTACCATTGCTGCTTGTTTGTGTTTTATATGTGTTGTGTTCTTCTTTTTTGTAATGATCATCCACTTGGATGTGAGCAGAGGTAGATGAGGTACCTCTGGAGCAAGCTTTGGAGGGTGACGATGCGACTACCTAGTTGTTAGGATCCCTTAGTTGTTCTGTTTATATTTTGAAGTACTCTCTTGTATATAAAGTTTTAACTTTATGGCCATTTTTGGATGACTGTAAACTTATCACTCTATCTGCAAGCCTGCAACTGTTCTATTATATTATAATGTTAATCATTCTATATTATATAGTTTTATATATAATTTGGGATGTTACAATATGAGTCAATTTGTCTATTACACTACAATATATCATCATAATTACAAATAAATGAGGAACATTGCTGGAATAAAGCAATTATAAGAAAGTACGGACCAAAATACCAAACCTTAAGGGTCAACCATCTTAACTTTTAATCCTTATCAATTGATTTTCTTGACAACATCATATATGCTACAATTGGACTATGAAAAATAGAATGTTTTAGGATACACTTATATAACAAAAAATTCATAACATTGAGGTTTTTATCAATCTATTACTTGTTTGAGATGTTTTCGGGGAGACTACAATGAGAAAAATCACATAACAATGTTTTCCACTAGGAAAACCACAAGTAGTTACCAATGATGCCAAAATTGATAATAACTTAATTATTATGCCTTAAAATTAACAAACCACACTTACACAACAATATAAGGGACAAAATATATTTCCTTCCTCATGCAAAGCAGTTGATGAAGTATGCTTGGATGTCATCAAATTTATTGTCTTCATGAGTGAGTTGAGGGTCAACGATGTATATGAGTTCATAGACTCTTAATATACATCATTGACCCCATATTTTTACTTACACCAAACATATACCTAAAAACAAAACATTTCATTGATATAAGTAATTAGATAAATCAATTTTATATAAAGAATGGTTCAGAAGCTTACATAATCCATAACTAAATAAGGGTTATATTCAACTCTTTTTTCCTTGACACCAGCTCTAGGATATCTTCCCTACAAGTACAATGGGATGTCAGCGCCTCTCCCAAATACAGTAGAATCTCATGGAATTGTCATTGACTCATCCATATGATGTTAGCAAGAAAGTGTAATGCACCAAGAGGGTCGTTCACAACTAAATGAATCTTCTTGTGTGTAAGAATTCCCTTCACACATTTGTTATTACATGGAGAAGTATTTAAGTTTAAACATGAATAACATGTAAAGTTCAAATTTTGGAAGTTTATAATGGAAGTCCTTACCCGAGGGTCAGAAATAGAACCAAGCAAATGTCTAGGCTAGACGAGAAAAGATTGAAATGCTTGTGCCATAGTAAATATCTTATCTGTTGGCATAGGAACTAAAGCATATGGTATGACAATTTCCCCTACCATGACCTTGACCTCATCGTCCAATAACTTCATACCATGAATAACAATGGTTAACTCAAATATTGTTACACAACCACTAGTATAATCAAGTATCATTGAATACATATAGTTGACATGGACAAGTGTTGTCCATATCATCCCTTGGGACAACTGGAGTTTAACAACTACATTTACCGCCTCTATCTATCATAGGCAATGATTATTAATTTTAACTATAGGAAACACAACATGTTTCGTTGGAGGAGATACATGCAAATAAATGCCATAACTATCAAATTGTTGTTGGAACTGGCACATAACTTTTTCAATCACTTCTGAAGTGACTTCATCATAGAGTTGTACTTTGGTCTTCTTAGTGATCTCCTGCGTCAACCTTTCTTCATACTCAGCATTGTATGCGTATAAAGTGTGATGCAAGGAGCCCCTAAATTGAATGCCAACACTGAATCTAGCAACACACACTCATTCAGGGTGATCAGACAATATAATTGCAATAGCAAGAATATCATGAAGACTTTCTGGAGTGAATTGGCCTTGGGAGCTATGCTCAACCAAGGAATATTGTAACATAACAAAATAACATTATTACTTAAAATACCACATAATATGTATAATGACAATATTATTATTACAAAAAATGATATCTTACAATTCTTTTTGATATTTCTCGTGCGATTTTAGATGTGTAAGAGCCCGATGATCGTAGATAGGTTAACTTTCACTTCTCATGAAGAGATGATGGTGAAAGAGGCTAGGGAAAATCACCCTCAGAAGGTGGGGGCCTAACTTATAACTTCTTCCTGATGATTTTCTTTTCAAGCTTTCTATGCTCAACACAAGATAATAAGTGTGAGTTTTTATTTTGAGCACTTATACCTTGTTCTTTTGTTCTCTTTTCTTATCACATATAATGAATTAGTTCATATCATATAAAATTGTCAATGAGGAAATGAATGACTTCAACTAAACTAACCTGCCATCCCTCAGATGTACGAATCTCAACAAACTGACGTTAAGTCTTTTCATCATTTTGTTCTCTTTTCTTGTCACATATAATGAATTAGTTCATATCATATAAAATTGTCAATGAGGAAATGAATGACTTCAAGTAAACTAACCTGTCATCCCTCAGGTGTACGAATCTCAACAAACTGACGTCAAGTCTTTTCATCATTTGCCTTGTATTTGGCACATGAAGTTTCATTACTTTTTGCTTCATCAACTGCCATTTCTCTAATTGTCTCAAATTGTTGTCCTTCACAATGGCTTTGTGTGTAGATAAAAATTGAATCATCTTATTTGTGTTGTTCAATATGTATAAATGTGCTTGCAACAATTCTTCGCGATCTTTGATCACCACATTCACACCTTGGATGCTCTTATTTATAGAACATTTGTTCAACCATGATCTGCAAGGAACTCCTATTGGATTTGCTTTAGTTATGTAATCTAAACAAAACTCGATACTCTCTTCATCTCAAATGCTTCTGCTACTCTCATCTTTCCCATGGAGTTTACCTCTTTGAAGAAGCTTCATCAACCCATTTGTAAGAACATCATTTGTTGAAGAAGCTTCCTCAAAGAAATCTCCATCATATACTATTTTCCTTCCGTGTTTCAATTGATAAGCTACAATGTTTTCTTCACATGTAGGACATGCTTTATGACTCTTGACATTGTACCCTAACAAATTACCTTAAGCTGGAAAGTCATTAATGGTGCAAAATAGCATTGCATGCATCACTAAAGTTTAAACAACGAAGGCATCAACTATTTCAACCTCATCAACCCACAACAACTTCAAGTTTTCAACTAGTGGGATGAGATGAACATCTATGTCATTTCCAGGCTACCTTGGACCACATATTATCATAGACAACATTTCTCTTCATGCACAATCTTGGAGATAAGTTGTAAATTATCAATATAATGGGCCAACAACTATGGTTGGTACTTAAATTACCGAATGGGTTCATTCCATCAATAATTAATCGAAGCTGATGATTTCTACATTCTTGACCGAATTTGGGGAATTCATTATCAATATTTTTCCATTGCATTGAATCAGTTGGATGACGAAGCAGTCCTTCAGTTGTTCTATCATTTGCTTGTCATATAAGTTTTTTAATGTCTTTTAGATTCGCAAACAAATGCTTAAATCTAATTGCGATTAGAAGGTACCAAACTAATTACAAAGCATAATCATCTTTTTCTATCTGACCAATATCTTCACTGTTGTTTGTTGGCTTGTATCGTGATAATCCAAATTTATTTTTTCAAACCTTTGAACTCTTTCCTGTATAATATGCAATAACTTGGACATGCATGTATCCTTTTATACTTCATACCCATTGGACAAAGAATTTTCTTCATATCATAATTACAAGTAGGTAGTTTATTTTCATCTGAAATCTTTTCATTCAACAACGACAACAATTTTGTGAAACTCTTATCAGTCCATCCATTGGTTGCCTTCAAATTCATTAGCCTTAACAACCCTAATAACTGTGTGAACTTAGTTGAACTGACATATAAAAGAGTCTCTACATCACTAGACATCGTCTCATACACATGTGCTTGGGAAAAAGCTTCTACGTCAACATCGAGGATCATGTCCTCTAATTTTTCCTCTTCTGGTCGATCTTCCATTGAGAAATCAAATACATGTTTAGTTCAAGAGACAGTTGGAAAGTCTATCAATTCGTCATGTCATGTCCATATTGTATAACTTCGAAGGAAACCATCACAGACAATATCTTACTTAATTTCGATTGCATTCAACTTTCTTCCATTTAAATAGTTGACACAAAGACATATAAACTTCACTTCATCATCACTTATGCCCTCATTACGCTGCGAAAATTATATAAATTCTTCCATTCCTCTCTCATACTCAACACTGATGTGTGGTGAGTTAATCCAATCTTGATCCATACATACATACACAATTTCAGTAATCTTGAATGATAAATTCAATTGCTTTTGTATTCAAGGTTTGACCTTATCCCATTCAAGAAGATTCACTTTCTTTAGTTTTTTGTACATATAAATGCTAAACATCATATCTTAAATTTCAAAAAATTTTGTCAGCATTTTGCATTGGTCTTTAAGTTTCATGAAATGAAAGTAATTAATCAAATATGTATCTGAAGATCAATACAAAACACAGTTGCAAATATTCATCAATTTTAAAACATGCGTATTAAAATTTATATGGACTAATAAACTATGAAAAAGTGATTAATCTTCTTAAATTGTCCAAACAGAAAATTCAAGATTCAATAATTATAACATATTAGTACCATCTTCACTTATATTCATTAAAAAAAATAAACTTCTTAAAAAAACTTGGAGACAGTAAATAATTTTTGAATTAACTCTCAAATGGGAAACTAAGGCTAACTCAATACAACAATATATTTAAGCATACAATTAATCACATATCCAGCATAAAAAAATAAACAATATATTACAAAATTATAGGCTCATATTAAAAAGTAAAATTTAAAGATAATAATAGGAACTTATGAGCATTAAAGGAGGACAACCATGGAGAAGGATGTAACTCCCCTCGTTTTAGAGAGGTACAAAATCTCACCACAAAAACACAGTACCTGGAAATAAATACAAAATAGCATACTAGTATTAGGAACCAAAGCAAGCACAAAAGTGCACATAAAAACGAAGAGAATTGTGCTCACCACGGCAAAGAAGACGAACGATGAAAGCGGAGAACAAACAAATGAAGAGGTGGTGCGACGGTGACAACGACGAACGAAAGGTGTCACGACGTTGTAGTAATAACAGTGACATTCACGTTTGGAGATGAAGAGAGACCACAAAATGCAGTAACGTTGGTTCACATACGTGAAAGGAAGAAGAAAACTGTAAAAGTGGGTCCTTTATGACTTTTCGTGAAATTTTAATCCTCAAAAGACATATTGGTTTGGTTATTTTAATAACTGAAATAATAAAAAATTAAAATTTTCAGTGGTAATTTTGAAGTGTGATCAAACTTTTGGCCTCGGTTATACTTAAAACTAAAGCATAAATATCCTATGGCATTGGTTCTACAAACAATCGAGACCATAAAGGTTGCTTAAACATATATTATTTTAAAATTGTTGTTTTGAAAGACCCTATGGCACCAATTTTGTAAATAACCGAAACCATAGGTCCTGTTCAGGTAGGAAATAATTTGAAACTATCATTTTTGCAATACCCTATGATAGCAGTTTTATAAATAATCAAAGCCATAGGTCCTGTTCAAGGAGAGAATAGTTTAAACTGTCAGTTTTTTGAAATATTTTGAAGATTTGACAACACTTTAGGCTTTGATTGTGTTTTAACTGAGGCCAAGAGATATATATTGTTTCGGTTCTTGGGTGAAATGAAGCTTATATGCTCACAAAATTTATAAAAATGTCACCGCATCATTTTATGTTGTAGTTTCGTCAAAACCAAAACATATTACGCGTATCCAAAGGATAATTCAATAGTAGTGTAAAATAGTTGCAATTGATTTACACATATATTAGAGGGTCATATACTTTCATGGAGAGAAAACAACTCTTCAAAGAGATATTAAAAAATAAATGATAATGGAGTTTGAGACGAAAAATATCGTTTTAATGATTTTCTTTTGTAACGAAGTTGAAATAAAGAGATATCAAAGTCTTTATTTTTAAAAGAGAAATGAAAAATTAAATTCTTAAAAGAAATGCTTTTTTAAAGAATGAAATAAAGAAGATATTCTAGATATATTTTAAAAACATTTGATTTAAAAAAAGATAGACTAGACATATTTTAAAAACATTGATTACATGATGAACCTTACCATTCTTTATCATAACATCTTAAATTTTGTAAGTATTTTATTAATACATTGTATAAGTGAAAAGCACTTCAAAATTGCTAAAATAGTGTTTAGATATATTAAAAGTACATTAAATATAATAAAATTCAAAATATTGAACTAATAGACTTCTCTGTTGATTAAAAAAAAGTACTCTAAATATTTCTTTGACATTAAATTGAGTTTTTTTCTCATTAAAAGTTAAATTTATTGATGTCATATATATATATATATATATATATATATATTTATTTATATATATATGTGTTAACCAAACTTGTGATTGAAAGAGTTTAATTAACCTTATCATAGACCCTAAGACAAACATAAATATAGTAATTGTAACATCCCAATAAATATATAACAAAAGTTATAATTTATTGTAGGAGTTAACATAATTAATAAAGGAGAACAGTGAGGAATATGCACAAAGATGGATAAGAAATATGAAATATCATATAAAATTTAAAACTTATACAAGGATAGAATGTACACATAATACCGCACGGTCAAGGGGTTAAGACTGAATGGTGATACAAAAGGTTGTGCCGAACGGTTTTACAAAACAATAATAACCGAACGACTATTCTAATTATACAGAGAAAATAAAACTAAACTAAGGACCAGACGGTCCTGCACTGCTCTCAGGTACAAAATCTACGGGATGATCGACCTCTAGTGCACCCTCCAAAGTGTCTTCAATCACGCTTTCTGCTCACATCCAATGGATGATAATCGCAGTGAAGAAAACAAACCGAACGGCCAAATACCGAACGACAATATAGGAAAAGACAGAAAAAATAAGGGTAAACTTATGTAAATTTAATTAATCATTTCCAGCATACACATAAACATGAAAACCGAATAGTTCAATCAACATTTCATTCAGAAACTCCTCACATGCATAACTATCATAACCGACCACTTAGACACTGTCCGGACTGTATGAACAACGTAGCTCGACGTCTCTAGCACCCGGTGTGGTGTAGTAGCTGGCATAACTCATCAGCTGCCACCCGATGTTAGTCCTACAACGGTCATCTGGTCTTATGACCGCGGACCTCCTGTCATTCCCACGCATGAATAACCTTTCTCTACATGAGAAAGCGTCATCACGGAATATCAGGATCAAGACGACAATAGAGTCTGACCATGTTCATACTTTACCAACCATCATCAATCATGAGACATTCCTTCCTTGGAATTCTCTTACTTAACCAAACTCAAACAAATACACACCATCACATTCATAAGTATAAAACAAAGTTAATGGAATGACCGAACGGTTTAGCACTGAGAAGGGAAAATGGAGTATCATGGAAAACTTCAATAGGTGACCGAACAATTTAATGCTGAGAGTGACCGAGTACTATTCAAAGCAAAGCAAACATATAATTGATTTATGAAGTTGACCGAACGCTCAATAACCGAATAAAACTTTAATAAGATCGAGTACCATATCAATCACACCGAATGTTTTTGGAGTAAAAGAGTTCTCTTCAATAGGCCGGGTGTCAGTACAAGACCGAACACTCTTTGGGAAACAAGTGTCAGTATAAGACCGAACACTTTCACAAATACATAATATTATAAACCGAGTACTTTAAAGGTCAGGTGCTGGTATAAGACCGAGCACTAAAATAACCAAAGGCTAATCTATGACCAAGCACTTCAAGACCGAGCACTTGGTGTAAGACCGAGTACTTTTAAATCATAGCAATACTAGTTTATGACTAAGCATTTCATAAGACCGAGCACTAGATCTATGACCGAGTGCTTCACATGACCGAACGTTCTTTAGGTGAGTAATAATAATAATATGAAACCGAATGCTTCATAAGTTAAGTGTCAATCTAAGACCGAACACTTGTAAGACTGAACACTTGGTTTATGACCGAACGTTCTTAAACATTCTGTATATATAATATGAGCATTGCAAGGCCGATCGGTCATCAACTGACTCTCTGTAGAAGAGGATTCAGCCAAGACCGAACGGTTTAAGGGGAGGACCGAACGGTCCTAATGACCTTCGATCCCAGATTTCAGATTGTCTCTAAATTTCATACATTTTCACTAAGTTTCTAACCAATATCAAACAATTCATGCAGCAGCATACAATATTCCAACATACCAATTAAATCATCAAACGTACATTAAATCATGCATCCAAACCATACAAAGAAATCCTAATTAAATCTTATAAGTTTTCGTTACCTCTAACTCCAGCTAGCTTCCAAGCAACTACTTCTATGGCTTCCCAAAATCCAAAGTGCTCCAAATGAAAATCTGATCGGTGCAAGTGAAAGAGCTTGGCACCGAGAAGAATTATTCTGAAAGGTGTAAGGTGATCGGAGGAGAGGAGGTGGTCCGAATTTTAGAGAGAAGGTTGAGGTTTCTAGAGAGAAGGAGGAGAAAATTGTGGTTTCTGGAGGTAGAAGACGAAGGGTTTGCATGCAGAAAAGTGGTGCAAATTTTTGAAAATCAACTTTAAATATGGCCACCAAATTGAACGTTCGGTGCACTCCCTGCCTGCCACATGGCTTCCACTGCCTTAACATTCTCATTCCCCTTGCTGCCACACGTTCACCGAAGACAGGGAATTAAATGCACTTGCACACCTTGTCTCCCACGCACCTAAGAAAATCCAGAAGTGTGACACGTGTACTCTACTAAAGTGGAGCATTAAATGGGCCTGACAGTAATCAAGTTGTAAAATCTCACAATCCATATTTAGTGAATCTAAGTATATAAGTATTTCAACATAGAAATATTTCTTCATAACAGAAGAAAATAGAACTATATTCTTGTACAAATAAAACATAAAACAAGTTTAAGATACTTTTACCAAGTTACTATCTATCTTTGTATAAAATATAAGTTTATATTTTTGTTTCATAAATAGTTTTAATAATAAACACACACACATATCAATAAAATATCATTTTTTTTCTTATTTTTTCAAAATATTCAAATGTATACTATTTTTCCTCTTTCCTATTTTAATTTTTCTGCCATGCTTATTTCTAGCACTTACACCCACACATATCAATAAAATATCATATTTCTTTTTTTTTGTCAAAATATTCAAATGTATACTATTTTTCTTCTTTCCTGCCATGCTTATTTCTAGCACTTACTAATTAAATAAATATTGAAAGTAAATCTCATAATTAAAAAAGTTTTATCCACTACGTGTAAATAGGAAGCACCCGTTTAATACGTTCGACTTTAATTCTAAATTACTAAAATATTAAAATGTGATTGGAATACAAGATTTTGTTGAAAGTGATTAATAAAATTTTAAAAAAATATTTACAAAACTGATAGATATTTTGCACACTAATATAACTAAAAAAAATATAAGAAGCACAAAAATAAACAAAAACTTATTAAATAATCATTCTTGCTAAACGTTTGTAAAAATAAAGTAATGTTACGAACAATTTGAGATTTGTTCATTCATCTGAACTCATGAGGGTAATAACAATATCCTGATTAGTTTAATGATTAGGTTTACCACATTCTAAATTACCATGCTTCTTACAAAAATGTACATTAAAGTTGATGTTGAATGATGCCACTATCAAGTTTAATTTTTAGTGGAAAATGATTGGTTAAACTCTATTTACTTTCACTCCAACCATTTAATTTTGATATGATTATTTTTTTAATATGGATTAACCAAGTTTATGGACAAGATTTCCCTAACACTAATTTTAGAATAATAATATATCCTTTATAACTTGTTTAACTAATTATTAATGATTAATTTTTAATTGTGCAATGGATGAAGTTTTGTCAATATAAATAATTGCTATATAATTATTTGATGGTGGTAGGGTCATACCCTGTTAGATTCTTTGGTTGGAATCAATTTGTCATCCACTGAGAAAGGCAAAAGAACCTATCAACTTGGGTTGAGGAGACCACTTTGAATTATACCATCAAATTGTTCATCTTTTACAAAAATCCCCAAAGTAATAGCAAATAACAATAAATCTAAGAAAAGACAAACATAATTTTTGTGTCCTAAAAAACATCTCACACTTTCCTATGTCGTTGAATTAATATTATATACGTATTTGATAGGTAAATTAGGCTTATTTAGTGAATTTAAATTGAAATAAAAACTGCCACTTTTTCTCTTTTAGAAAACGCAATGTTTGTCTAGTTTGTTCCAACTACTGTAAATAAGTAATTTTAAATCAGTCTACGAGAGGCTATATTTAAAGTGGCTGAAAGAATGAACATCGAGATAAACTATTTGCAGCACATGAAAAAATATCACTTTGGTATTAGGAGCTATCATTAGGATGTAAGTTGTATATAACTAAGAGGTTACTCCTTTCAAATTCCTTCAAATTAATTGTACTAAAGTTGCATCTTAAATTTAGTTGCGAGTAACTTAAATTAACAATAGTTTTAAGTTATATTAAACAAATAAATATATAGATAGATAGATAGATGTAAAGAGTTTAATAATTGTAGGTTGTATTAAAAGTTGTAAAAAAAGTTGATTGTTTTATCTTGAATTTGGATAGAAAATCTTACAAGATTTTCAAATAGAATTTGAATAGAATTCATTTCCTAATCTAAGACAATTCAAAGTGAATTTTAATTTTTTTATTGGAAAAATAATTTCAAGAAACATCAAATTTGAAAAAACTATTTAAATATTAAATATTAAAAATATCAATATTAATAATATTTTGTAGTCGATTTTGATTATCTTAATTTTGTCAACTTTTTTTCAAGAGTTTTTCATTTTATAGTTATAATTTTTTTTTTTCAATTTATGTTAAATGAGGTTTGGGTCAAATAAATTTATTGATTTGTTTTGACATTCATCTTAATTTTTAAATCCGAATCGGTTTATCTCGATATCTGACAAGAATTAAGTTTACTCTATTTTGGTTATAATTAACTTGTTTTGACCTTTAGTATAGACAAACTCATCTCAACCTTCAACCAAGATTAAATCATCTGGACCTTTCGTCTGGACCAAATCGTTTCAATCATCAATCGAGGCCAACTCGTTTGGTCGCCTCATCTCAGCCCTAGGCTCGAGATGTCTCACATTAACTTTTAGCTTAAACCGAGTCAACTTAACATTTGGGCCATTCCATTTCGACTCAACCTTCGACCCAGTTCAACTCGTTTCGACCTTTGGTACGAGTTGACTTGTCTTGACCTTCACCCTAGACTGACTCAACCTTTGCCTAAGGGCAAATTTGCTCAAGCTTCGCTTCAAGTCAACTTGGCTTAACCTTCGGCCCAGACTAGCTCACTCGATCTTCAAACGAAGCTTACTCGACTTGACATTCACTATGGACTGACTTGACTCGACCTTTGGTCTAGAGTGATTCAACTCAATCTTTTTGGCCTTGCTTGAATCGACTTGACCTTAGGCTTGGCTAAATCAACTCTACATTCATCCTTGGCCAAATGGACTTAACCTTTGACCCTGATTGACTTGACTCGACCTTCAGGCTAGGTCAAATTAGCTCGAGTCAAATCGACTCGACCTTTAGTCGGGATCGATTCAACTCGACCTTTGCCTCGGGATGAATCAACACAACCTTCGACTCGAATCGATTCTTTCTAACTTTTGAACCAACTAATTTATCTCAAATTTTGGCTTTTGTCAACCTTTTTCAAGCCTTAGTTGAACTTTTAACCCAAATCAACTTAAATAAACCTTTAACCTAAGTGGACTCGATTTGACCTTGAATAACATTTATACGACACTCATGATTTTTCTACTATTATTCTTTTGATCCTTTAATTGTTAAAATACGTGGGAGATTGCAACAAATTATTGTATTTCAAAGTTAAAGATAGGGACATTTTCAGGAGTGAGATTTAACCGCACATTTGTTTGTTTTCAAAGAGTAACACCCTTTGGCTTGTTCACCCCCACAACAAATATTTCTCCGTTAATGAAGGGAGAAGTTGGCTGCTCAAGCTTGAGATTGTGCAGAACAAGATTTCATCTCCTATATAATTATATATATATTAGAGAGAACACATAAACTTACATTTTCTTCTATAGAAACTACAATAACATATATATTAATTCACTTCTCTCGATTTTTTTTATATTCTTATATAATTTTATGTTTATTTTCTATTATATAAATAGAGTAATTCTTGTTAATTCTGAATCTTTAAAAATATAGAAAGACATACATAATCAAAACGTCATCATGCATAATAATTGAAAACAGTTAGAGGTGTAACTTAAGGTATAAAGGAGTACAGTCATTATAGTACTAGAAATTAAAAACTTAAAGTGCTAGAAAGTATCTGAAAATAGACTAAGCTGAAAGTGTTTCAAAAGAGCCAATAAGTCCTAAGGAACAAGGCACAGCAAGTGGCCCTAGTGAACTAAGCTGCAACATCTTCATTTTCTTCCAAGACATGGTCCAAGGAAACCTCTCTTTCCTCTGCTCACATCCAAGTGGATAATCACTGCAACAGGAAAACACACACAACATGGCACAAACACAAGCAAATGCAAGGGTGAGCTAATTATATAAAAAGCATACAATATGTCAAGCATAGACTATACAAGGGTTAACTTTAATCAAAACAGATCAAGGCATACACCCTAACAATTGAACAGTAGACTTGACTCGTCTGGACTTTAGAATGATAGTCGAGCTATGGCGGGTTTTGCACTCGTTGTGACTTATGAAACTTGGGTTCCCCACCCTGCCACACTCACGATGTTAGCCTATTTCGTGCCTTGAGGCATACTGGAAGCCCCCAAGACTAAGACCTTCTGCTACTCCTCACCACATGGTTCAATCCTCTCTACGTGAGAAGAAGGACCATTGGAGTTTCAGGATGACCCCAATACTGAGCTCTTACTTTCATTCTAAAACACTAAGAATCTCACCAAGAGATTCTACACAGATGGAACTTGGTTTACGACTTGGATTGTACTTTCATCCCTTTGTAATCATATACTTTTCAAACATAGTATCAATAATAGACATTAACTCATTTATAAAACCTATAAAAGTAACCGCTCCATAAAATTTAATCTAAATTTATCAATACCAGAATTTTTATAATTTATTTCCAAATGCCTAAAATCTGTAGATTCGAAGATATGAAAAGTTGTTTCTTTAATTCTGTTATAATAATTATATTAAATCATAATAATATTATAATATTTATATTAAACCAACCCACACATCACAAATTACAGATTCTATTAAATCTGCACTCTCAAACCAAGCTCATGTCTGTATCACACTTACAATCAATAAAATAGCTTTTTCCATCAATATATTTTTTTATACCTCCTGGGACACGCATCAATAAAAAAAAATCTTACATTAAAGTTCCAAACACGTAAACCCAACTTTATTATACAAAATTATAATTTATATTATATTACTATTAACTTACGTAAGTCCCAACGTCTTTTATATATTATAATAAGTAACTCCTTCCCTGTTTTATATATCTATATACATATATTACGTATACCTATAATATATTAATATAACATTAACATACTTTGCTCGTATACCTATATTATATTAATATAATATATATTTCTTACCATCAATTTCCTAATACCAACACTACTCCCATCTACTAAACCACCCCCTCCAATTTCTCAAAAAAACCAAAAAAGATTAAGGAAAAAGACCCCTCCTTTGCACTCCCGCCCCTATAAGCCCAAAGGCTGTCTTTTCTTCTTTCCGAAGTGGGTCCCACACAGAATCCATAACAAGCAAAAACTCACTTTCTCTCATGATTCTCACGTATGTTTCTTCTTCCCTACACCAAAACCTATAAGATTAATTCTCTCATCCTGCACTCTTTTTCCCACCAATTCAATGCATCATGAAAGAAACATTACTGCACTGGTCAAACCAAAACGAAGGAAGCACATGCAGAACGACATGCCCAAACCTTCGTGAAGGAACGCCATCGACTCACAAAGTACATACACACATTCATAAAATTTCACGAGATAACATGGGAGTGAATTCAATTTCGCAACGTAGGCATATCATCATGAAAGTTCTTATTTAAAACTCAAACATTCACCTGATACAAGTAACTCACAATACATTACAACATTCTTAGATTACTCCCTTACACATATACCCATTCCCATAATTTACATGTATAATTACAGTATCATAACACATATCACTCAAGCAAAAAATATGACATTTAAGACGAACAAACATATTGTTTCAGAAATTAACCTACACACGTATCAAACAAACCATTTAAATATATAATCAGCTCCCTTACCTGGGTTTCTCAAAACAAGCTAATTGAAGACGCCCTAACAGGAACCCACTCAGCGTTGAAACCTACAAATCACCGAATTGGTGATATAACACAACTCATAGAACTCGAATAGGCAGAGAATGGAAGGAAAAACAGATGAGGAACATGAAACTAGCAAAGTTGCATGCCCTAGGTTCAAGACAGTTGAAGAAAAATGAGAAAGTGACTTACTGGTCGGAACAAGAAACTGTTCGGTTCAAAGTGAAGCCCTTGCCCCTGTAAATGCTTAGGCACCTTCAAATTAAAATTTAAACAGTTCAGTGTTTGGATCTCTTAGAGAGAAGGGAGAGCAATATTTAGGAAGAAAAAAAAATCTTTTTAAAGAGAGAAGAGTTTAAGCAAAAGTGAATTAAACTTCTGAGAAATCTCCCTCCAAGACCATGTTGTCCTTAGTTTATGGACTGAGATGCCTTATCAATAAGCCCAATAGTTTTAAAAATAATTTTCAGGCCCTTACCTTGAATTCATATTCTTGTCATATTTTACAACATATTTATATATTAAATATATTAATTGTTATATCATAATATTGCTATATATACCTTTTTCCTTTTATTAATTATATCCAATACCGGTATTTTCGTGTCTATATCTAATACGTGGATGCCAGTTTGGATTAGTTTTCCAAATGGGTGGCAAGGGTAGGGTAGGCATATCCGCAATAATGCATGCGAAATTCAGATCACGATAATCACCCAATTTATGGTTTTCCAAATCTGTCTTATATTAATGAAACACAATTTTCTGTGGACTATTCTGTCTCTTCCTCTATCCATGATGTTAAGTTAATGAGTTAAGAAATCGAAAAAAGTTATGAATAACATTAATTCCCACAAGCAGAGGGTTGATGGAAAATCTCGGTCACCATAGTAGTATAGTGGCCAGGGTAGGCAGCCCCTACTTCATGGGCCATGTCCTTTCCTAGGATATATGGCTCTTATCTTATTCTTTTGGATCATATATTATCGTTATTAGGTGGTCCTCCCATACATAATTATATATATAGTCTGGAATTGGGCATGCATTTAGTTGAATCAAGAAACCAGGCAGATGGGGATATGTCTCAGAGATGTTTGGTAAAGGATTTGATCTAAATCAAATTAGCAAGTGTAACAAATTCAATGCTGATATATAGGACACTTAAAACCCCTGAAGAAATGGAATAAGCAAATGGAATGTAGATTTGGCCTATGACATAGGATTCATATAAATGGAGTGACAGCACTGCCTATGCATGGATTTCAGAGTACACGTGTCGAACAATGAGAGTGGTGTCAGAGATACAATATATATATATATATATATATATATATATATATATATATATATATATATATATGTAATGGATGTAAGAATGTATTAAGAAGAAACCGAAAACACATTAGCCATAGCGGCACTAAAGAAATTGTAATAGCAGAAAATGTTTCCCCACTTGAGAGACACCTAGACATGACGGTGTTAAGGACGACAGCTTGAACACGTATGCTTCACGCATATCTTATCTATCAATCAACTATATATATTTCTTCAGTTTCGAAATAATATATATATATTTTAAATGGAGAAATTACATAGATAGACAAATGGTGAAACTAAAACATTCTACCATATTACTGAAATTAATTTAATTACTTAGGTGAGATTATCGAAATTTCTTATTAGATTATCGGTATACGGGGATGACATGTGTCATAGATCTTAGTTATTAAGGTTTGTCTTCAAAGGCCAACATCCTTAGTGACCAGCATCCATTCTCTCCATCAATAAGAACACAAATAAGTTTTCCTTTCGGCAAAGGCCAACTACACTACGGCCCCATGGTCCAAAAATATCATGATCAAGAAAGCCGAACTTGATCATTGAACACCAATCTATTGATAAAGGTCAAGAAGAGATTCATATGCAAAAAGAAATTCTTTGATCATTATATCGGAAACAACTATCTAAAATATCAAATATACGAATATTGTGTGAGAGAAGTAACTATTTTCTATATATTAATATGTATTTATATAGCTATATGTTATTTTATTATATTATGTTACAATCATATATCTTAGAGTACATTCCGATATTCCTACCAACTTGCAAAATAAAACTCATTTAATTAACATTGGTACTTATGCAATATCTTATTTGTCCCTCTTTTTTTCTCATTTAATTTGGTCTAATATTTTTTAGATAATAAGTTGCATAATTAAAGTTTTACCAAAACTATTATTCGTGTGCTAACTGATCGAATTAAAGAACATTACCATTTTTGTAAAATCAAAGTTAGTATATACAATTTCCTTTTCTAAGTAATGTTGAATCAATGAAATGTTGCCATATATTATTAGTTAGCAATTACATGGTAGAGATGACTAATATTGTGTCTCAAGACTGTTATTTCTTTAATTTTGTTCTTTATTATATATTCTCGTGTTATTTTAAGATAAATTATAAGATGAAGTTGAAGTGTAACTAAGCTATATATTATGTGGAACTGGGTAAGTTAAATAATATATAACCAAGAAAGATCCATAGCTTTGGTATTTAAAAGTTTTTCAAATTATGACTCCAAAAAAAGAAATAATCATCAATTAAGTTTCACAACCTCTTAATCTTGGCAGAATCTATACAGATTGGAAAAAACATCAATAAAAACAAAGAATAACATATGTAAGTTGTTTGAAAGAGAAACTCACTTGAAGGAGATATAGAAAAGAGTTTCTAGAGAGGTTTAGAGGACTCTTTACGAATATGTGAAGCACACGCTATTCATCTTTCAATTGTGGAGAACAAAACACAGAGGAAGAGGGAGGCAGCGGAACACGGTGGTACAACGACTATTAGTTGTGGTGGTGGCGTTGATATAAGAACTTAGTCTTGTGAAATTACATTTAATTTCTTATTAAAAATAAATAAATAAGTAGAGTGATGTGTAAAATAATTTTAAATGACAAAAAATAAATGAAAACGAGATTTTAAAACATATGTACATGGGCAATGAGTATTGACAATGTATAATTAGCATCAACCTTTTCAAATCTATTCATATTACGCTCTTGGTACAAGAATGCTCCTCCTAACAGAAATTTAAACCTTTGTTCTTCAACTTGAGGAGCACAGTAAAATTGGAGAATGATATAATGATATCTACGTAGGTTTAGGGTTCACGTTCTACTAAAAGTTAAATTTATGGGAAGGTTTTATAACGTTATCCGATGATTGGTCGTTTAGGATCATGAAAGGAGTGTCATGGAGGCATATTCGATGGGGAGGATGTGACCTTTTGGAGAAAGTTTGTATGGCCGCATATATTATTGTCCCCTCTTCTCGTGTAACTTTTCACTTCCCTGTTTTTGTTTCATTAAATGCTTATTATATGTATATATAGAGGAACTGGTTAAGAAGACATTGTGAGTATGCTGTGCCAAAACCAGCAGGGTTTACTAGACCTTCTCTTCTTGTCTTCACCAGTTTCATCATTTATGTATAAACGTAAGTTGCTTTACTGGAATGAAATTCCTTCACAGACAGCATTGTATATGTCTCAAAACTAATCTTGGTACAGTATATAATTCATGTCTCGTCTCATCCTTTGTCTAACCACTAAAGCACAACTTTGAAAACTCAAAGGGGGATCGCACAATCACTCAGTCTATAATCTTTCCTCATTGACCTCTAAGGCATGTCATTTTGTACTCAATTATTCCTATATGCTTGCAGTAGATTGGTAAAATTTCCAAGTTCAGAGTGGAGAAATGTACATTTATATATGTATAGAGTGTTATATGTACTATGTCTGCGTAAAAAATTAAAACTAGAAAAAAAAAAAAAGTTTAGGTTAATGGGTAGAAATTTTGTGCAGAAGTTCATAAGTTCATGAGTTCAAAACCCTTTTGTAATCTAGTGAATCAGTATTGCAATATCACGGAAGCCAACAAGGGTTAGACGGGCATTATATAAAGCATATGTGTTAAAAACTTAACGATCATATGTTTACAATTTTTTTTATCAATTTTTTTACAATAAAATATATATCATTATTTTATTAGTATGTTTGAATTTATTTAAAAAAAAAATATTTGATAAGTGGATAGTAACGATACATTCAAAATAGGACGAAAGATTTCATTAATTTCATAAAATCGATTTATAAGGTGAAATTTTCATCTCACTTGTATATTATAAACTGATTTTATCTTTAATCGACCTGAAACTTTTAACACAATTGATACAAGGTATTACATGTTGTATGGTAGATTGCATAAGCTCTTGCATACTATATTAAGAGCCACACAGATTAATGATATATTATATATGCAACTTAGTCCTTTTGTTTGTAAATTCGTGACTTGTAGAGTGCAAGTGGACAACGTATGCTCCATGATACCTCGTACAGTGGTGCAAATGTGTGGATGCATTAACACAGTGAATTTGTGACAAACTCTCTTTTAGCATTTGCTGATTCAATTTTTTCACGTGGATTATTATGATGCTAGGGAAGTGTGCGTACAGTAAATTAGTGACACTTAATGTTGCATCTCAGAGCCAAAATTTGGCCTAGTGTGCAATGAAAATGAAAATGGACCTTCAAAAGAGCTTCTTTGTTGAGTCAATCTTCTCGAATGTTCTAAGGCAAAATATAAAGTCATGTGCCTTTCCCGTACAATTTTAGGCAATTGCTATGGAAAACCTAGAAACTAGAGAAAAGGAGGAAAAAAAAGCAATAAGCAGTGTAAAATGTCTCGTTTCCTCTGGCCACAAATTCAATTTAAACAAATACTTTAGCATATTAATTAAGAAAACTAATATAATAAAATTTATTAAGAATATTTATTATATTGAAATAGTAATATTTTATTTAATACGTATATAATTTTTTTAGGTTATTTAAGTATTTAATAAAATGTAATTAATTTTCTGTTTAACTACTAATTAATATTTATAAAGCAATCATTGTCAATACCCTAATTTAAAGAAGACATACTTATTTTGGGTGAATTTATTTTATGCCCTTTCGATAAAAAAATATTTAACATCATATCAACAAGTTTATCATATATGACGATAGAAAATTTCTTGTAATTTTTTCTATAGAACCCTTTGATATTTTAGAATTATAGACCAATGGAAGAAATAAAAAGAAATTTAAGAGGCCTCAGCTTTTATATATTCATGATTAAGGATAAAGTAAGGTAAAGTTGGAGAGACATCTCTTGGCTTAGAAGACATGGAAATGAATTTTCTTCAAAGATTTTATTATATGACTATCCAAAAAAAAAAAACAAAAGTTTTAAAAATATAATTAACATTCTCCTAATAATCATATCCTCATTTATTATATAAGTATATTAATATTAAGGATTGAGTAAACCAAAGTAGCATATGTTAAACAAATAGTATCATAATATTTTAAACTCTTGTCAATACAGATAAAGATGTCAAAATGGGTCACAACATGTGGGTCAATCCGACCCACCAAAGATTCGGATCGGGTTGAGTTTGAAAAAATTGTATTTTATTTTATGTGAATCAGATTTCAACCCGACTCATTCGAGTTGAACCCGTTGTAGGCTGGGTTGGCCCACCAACCCACCTATCTAATTTTATTTTATTAAAATTTAATTTTAACTTTATAAAAAAATATTTATTAATTTTTTTTGTCTGAAAAAATTATTTAAGTTTCTTATTTTCAAAATTAATTAAAAAACGTATATTGGGAGTGAAATTTAAGAGTGAAATTTGTTTAAAAAGTTTGTAACTTTTTTTATTTAAAAAAAATATAATTAAGTGAGTCAGTAAGCAAACCTGTTTATCCATCAACCCGTAGTGGGTCAGATCGAGTTCGAATTTTTCTGACTCACTAATAAATAAGTCGAGTTGGGTTGACTAACTAAGTGATCAATCCGTAATGGACTGAGCTGAGTAGTCCGTTTTGACAGTAAATAATTGAAGTTTTTTTTAGATAAATAGACAGAAAAAAATTGAGACGACATACTGTTTATCTATTCCTTGGTTCCTTTTGTTTGGTCGGTTGACTTTAAAAACTACCATAATGTCTGAATTATATATTCAACAAAAAGCTCAATAGCCTCCCTCAGAATAAAAGAGAGTTCAAAAAACACCAGAAACGCATTCACTATCACTTCTTTCTTGCAACTAAGTGGAGACAAGCAGGACCTACTCAAAATTTTCAAAAATAATTGAGTGTTGGTTGTTATTTGAATCTTCAAAGGTAAGACATTGTAACACCAAATTTATTACTACTGCTATTAAGGCTGTCCAGATGTTCATTTCTCCCTTCAATTGTCTGACTCAGAATGTCAGCAATTGGTTTCTCTAATGGGGGATTCAATTGAGTAAATAAACTACCACTTTGTAGGTAGTGATCAAAAGCAGAATCACCCTACCATTATTTTTTAGACACACAAACAGACATATTTTTGAATACCTTCAACTTCAACTCCATGCAATGCAACCATAGGCTATATTTTTCTTTCTGCTGATTTTACCTTAATTTGAAAACATAAATCCTAGACCTCTATATGTGAGCTCATATAGGCTATGTTAAAAATGTACCTATATTTATTAGCATAATCTTACACATGTCCTAGGTTGATTTGTTTGTCTCAACTACCAAGCTCCCACCCATGAATCCTTTTCCCCACTTGATCACCCTTTTCCTTTATTTTATTCTCTGCAATTTGATCTCAGACGAATCCTCACGCTTCTAAAATTTTCAATCAAATAGTACAAACTTTTGAGATCCGAAATCTAGTACAGAGTTTACATTTACACTTACACTATTGAAATATGTATGAGGGTAATTTTCGAACCGTAATAATCTCTTTCTGAACGATTATAAACATTTAAAATTAAATTAAAAGTTATAACTGATAGTTTCAATATAATTTATTTCTTTTCATTTAAGAACATAAAAATCTAAATGTCATTGTAATTTATTTCAATTGACTTATATTATGAGACAATTTGATGCATTGGTATACACCTTCAAAAACCAACCAAGATTTAGGAATGCATAAAATAAATTCAGCACTAAATATCAAGCAGGAATTTGTCAATTTGATTTCAACCTCAAAGATTTCTTGCAAAACTAACTCATCTTTGTTACGACTCATAATCTTAACTAAATCAAGGGGACTTGATCAAATTAAATGTATAGTTGTGGACTGAATGCATAAACAATATGTTTTAGGTTTATCAAGTTAGTGTTCATAGTATGTCAAAGTCTCTTTTTCTTCTACTTTTAAAATGGATGGTGATATTTTGAAACCTGATATAAAACTACACCCACTTTACCATCAAAATTTTAGGAAACGATTTCTTAAAATTTTTGTATATTTTTCATTAAGAATTAAAAAAAAAATTCTTAATGATATACTAATATTTAAGGGAAATCTTAGAAGGGAATTGAGTAAAGCTTGATTCTGGTGTCCTTAAGTTTGATTAATTTTTTAAAAATAATTTGCTGAGTGATGTTGGGACCCTTTCCCACTACAAAATAATAAAGCTAGAAAGTGAACATGGGCAAGTATATTATATATAGACACTCACCCTTGACACTTGTGTTTCATGTCCGTTCCTCACTTCTTCATCTGTTTTCTTGTTTTCCGAGGAACCCATCATCTACATGAGCGAAAGCAATTGATAAGTTTTACTTAATCTCCTCTGTTTTTGACTCCACTTCTCTAAACAGAACTCCTCTGTTTCTCCCCTGTTCCTTTGGACACTTCCATTGTGGATAACGCAAAAATGTCTTACTCAAGTGTCTGTCAAGGGTTACAATCAAGTGTGGAACCCTGCCTTCTGGAACAACGTGTGCTAAAGCTCAAATTGGCTCCACCAGGGTCCAACTCCAACCATTCTCCACCACCCTCTCAATGCCCTACCTCCAACACTCTCCCACACACTCCAAACCATCAACATGGAAACAAAAACTGGACTTTCCTTCAATCCCTCTCCAACATTTCTCATAGCAAGGACCCAGAAACTCACAAAGTCTACGTCCACCCTTCTGTTAAGCGCTCCTCTTCAATGCTCAGTGCAAAGAGCTTGGAACTATGCACCGAAAGCTTAGGCTGCGAAACTGGTAGTAATGCCAGTGATGACACTGAAGACATGTCTTTATTTTCACTTGAAGATAGCCCCAGTTTAAGGAGTAACAACACTCCACTGGTAATGGTAACTAATGAAAATTCTCAGTCTAAAAGATTGAACAAGCGAGGTAGTAGCACCAGCACCTTTCCACCTCCCTTGACTTCGATGGGAGAGGTCAGAGTTAGGTCTCATCGTGAAGATGGTAGGCTTATCTTGGAAGCCGTAACTTCCTCTTCTCCTCAACCCTATTTTGAAGCGGAGCGTGGCAATGGCAGGCTTAGGCTTCGACTCCTTGAGAGTGAGGCCAGTTGTTATGATGATGAAGTTGCTGATGATGAAGGCTTGAAGCAGGAAGTATCTGATGAAGAAAAAGAAGAACAAGAAGAAGAAAAAGAAGATGATGGTGGAAATGCTGAGGATGAGATGGATATGACCAAGTTTGTGAGGCCAAGCAGGTGCAAGGAAAGTGGGAATAGAGTGATTTTTGGCGATGGATACTTTGAGCATCCCCCTCTTTCTCTTTGCCTCTGATCATAAATCCTTACATAATATTAGATTATTAATTAATTACGTGATCATAGTCTATATTAATCTTAATGACACATGTAGTGTGGTGTCTGAGGATGTCACATGGCTATAGTCTGAGATAGTAGTCAGAGTAGAACTTATATAATTTACTATTTTATTTTGGCTTTGATTTTGGTGTTAGGATTTCGTCTTTTTATGATTGGAAGTTTGGTTATTGAAATTGCTGAAGGGTAGTTATTATAGTTATTAGTTAGATTGGATGTGTTTGTTCGTCTGTTCTCTCTCCCTTGTTTCTTGTTCATTACACTTTTTATGTTTCTAGAATGCTCCCAGGGATAATTCCTTGAGAGGGGGAAAACATTGATGTTCGAACAGCAGAGATACACTTCCAAAAATAATAATAATGAAACAGAAGGGGAGAAAAAGTTGATCTTGGTACGTAATTTACTAACTAAACACTGGGGCCCAAACCTTAATTCCTCGGATTTGATTAGATATTTGGCTATGGAACCTTGTCGGAAATTCAAATTACAGAACTCAGTGGGACAGTACATTTCCTTTCCATAATGGTAGCCAGTTAAACTAGTTTCTTTTTATTATTTTAACAAATACTTTTAAATTTAGTTAATGGTAGCTGGAAATATAAAGAAGATACATGTGATTGCTTTGATACACAAAGAAACATGTTCTTGAAAGTTAGGAGACAGGTATTCGTTGGTATAGTTTGTGGAAATAAACTTTTGTTACAAATAGCAGTTCACTTTAATCAAACTTTTTCCAAAAAGGGTAGTACTGTAACTGATCGCAGTCTAATTAAGTCATAGCCATGTCTAATGTTGAAGGAGAATGAATGGGTTAGGAATGTGTATGTGTGTGATCAAAGGAAAAAGTTTTTTTAATAATTTTTTTATGTTATTGATCGATTTCAAATATTTTTTTAAAAATAAATTTAAACAAACCGATGATATCATATCTTTTATTATTAAATAATTGTTAAAAAAATTATTAACTTATCAAAATCCGTAATCAAAATGCAAGGGAGGCAATAAAGTATCTTTCTCACAACCCAAAACCTAAAACAAGTTGTGGTGTACGGAATAAGTACTACCATTGCCTAGTAACTATCAAAGGACGTGGGGACCAAGAAGAAAACTACTCATTCATCTTATTTTATTTCTGTTTAAGGTTTTCTTACATATTTTATAAAAAGTAATAAATAAGTTGGCCCATGCAAATATTTTTTTAAAATATCTATGCACTTTGTATATAATTAACATTTTAACTTGTTCTCCTACTTAATTTGTTTGTAATTTTCAATATTCTTTCTCACTCATTTTTCTATATTGAAATTAAATTGTAATTATTACCCTTAAATAAGTAAATCTTAGTTAAATTGAGAAATTATAAAAAAAAAAAAATATGTTAAAATGGAGAGAATAACATGAACTAACTTCTTCACGTAGTGTCATCTACGATGTGCTTGCCTTACTCAATAATGGTCGTATGGTCTTTCCACGCTAAAGAATTACTTTTCCAGGTTATATATATCTTTTACTTTATAATTTATTTTTCATAATTATAGTTTATCAGGTTCATAAAACTTCTTTTAGATTAATTTAACTTGGCCGGAAAACAAGCTTATGGTGACCAATATATTAAGAGCCAAATGTAAAGTGTGTAGAATGATGTTGAAAAATGTTTAAGTCAACTTAAACACTCTTTAGAAAGGGGTTAGTAATTTGTTTTTTTCTTTTTCATTTAATAAAAATGATATTTTTTAATATTAGTTATTTTAATCCTTGTAAAACTAATTAGAGATGTCAAAATTAATTTAAAAAAAGTTGAAGTGACTTAGGTGAGTTGATTTGTAATCCATTAAGAACTTTTTAAAAAAATTTATTAGTTTTTTGTTATAATTATTTATTATTTATAAATATTATAACATTGTTGAATAATATTGGGTATGACATTCCTTAAGAGAGGAAGGGAGAGGTTAATCGTGGAGTGTGGATATCCATACATTAAGGTGTTTTGGTGAGGGTTTTTGGATGACAGTGAAACGCAATTTTCAAGCCTCACATGCATCATTTTGTCCCAAACATCATGTGCTTTAAGAACCTTGTTTGTGAGGTATATAGGTCCTTTAAGCACATATTCTCTCACCGTATCATGTCACAGAAACAAAAATCTTTGCCCAAATCACCATGTCCCCTAATTTTAATGTCACATGGAGGTACTAATGCTAATATCTCCAAAAGATAATTTAAAGAAGAAAGTGACTCCACCCTCATTCTCTTCTTCGATTCGCTACTTACTCTCTTACCTCACAAATTCATCTTCAAATTTATCCAACCATTTCTCCACTCGCTCCGACCTTTTTCAGTGCTCAAACATCAGATTCATGCTCTTCCTCTTCTGGCATTACTTAAATTGTAATCACAAATTTTCTCTACGCCAAATCCACCTTTCTATTTCAGGGTGGTATTTGCGTCAATTTCTTACTGTTTCATATTTCGGAATCATGATGTTTGTACTTGCACCTAGGTTGTTGTATTAAGGAAACCAATTTTACTTTATATGAACTATGGTATCTAGGATTAAGTCCTCATGAGTTTTTATCTATGACTGCATACGTTGCATCGATGCTACTAAGATTTGCTCGAGAAATTAATGACTCTATATTCTTCCCCTGTTTCTACTAATTTGTGTACACCAAGGATCAGAATAAGATCACGCCTCTTCAAATCCACTTAGGTTTGTCAATGGTAAAAATTATTTTTATTTTGAAGCAGTAAAGAAAGAAAATATTTTTAACTAATGTGTATTTGAGCCACCTACTACTTAACAATCTTCTTTTTATGTTTTTTAATTGATGAAGTCATTCATGTTAAACAAAACTTTAATATTAAAAGTATTTTCTTTAGCAAATCTTAATGTGAAGTTCTTTACTCAAATATGAATATGTTACATTAGACATGTTTTCGAAATTACATTTGGATATGTTTCTCAAACATGGTAGAAATAATGTTTGATATAAGAAAATATATTAGCAACATTGATTTTGTATCCAATGAATTTATAGTTATTTGACCATAATAATGAATATAAAATAATGATAAAATCAAGTTTGAATTTATCTCACTTAGTGTTTCAAAGAAAAAAATTAGAGAAAAATATATATTTTTACATCCAATTTCTAAGTAAGAAATTGAAAAATATGTTAAAATCCTATAAATTTATAAGAATAATTCAGTTACTTCAAATTAAATAATATACAATTATATCTAGAAAAATAAGAATTTGAAATTGTTAGTATTATCTCATATTTTAAGTTTATGTATGACATTTGTCTAATCTTGAATTATGTTAAGATATTATTAACTCAGTTGAAATTTAAATAAGATTAAATATGTTTGTAGTTTCTAAAATGTGAAATTGAAATTTGTTTTTATTTAAAATTTTGATATATTTTGATGTTGAAACTTTAAAAATGAATAGATACATTTCTTTTAACATAACTAAGTTAAATTTTTATTGTGTCAAAAAACATTTTAGATTGGTACTTAAGCTAAAACTTATCAAACATTATAAACAACTCAAATATCAGTTTGAAACGTTATTTAACACATCCAAAAAAATGTAACACACATAAGTTAGAAATACTCTATCTATTCATTTTTAAAGTTGAGGGACCAAATCGTACCAAAGTTTGAGACATAAACCAACTTCAATTTCAATTCAAAGTTTATGGACTGAAAACATATTTAATCCATTAAAATATTATTGACAAAACATTATTTTATAAATTAACGTTATGAAAGTTTAGTCCAAACTAAAATTAACCTATAAGGATCTTGAAAATAGTTTAAGACTACTAATTATTTTATGAATGTACTTAAATATTTTATTATTAAAAAGTACAACTATAAATAGATTTTATATAGTCAAGTTTCATTTTATAAGAACCATCATCTTTCTAAAATATTTTCTTAAATTATTTCTTTACCTTTCATATATCCATATATATATATATATATATATATCGAACATGATATAATAGATGGCCTAATATTAAAATAAAAGTTGAATTTGTAATATAGAAGTTACTTAAATTGGTTTGAATAGTATCGAGTATAGCTTGTTATATCATATTTTGCATATGCAAATTATACAAACTTATTGGATGAGTGATGTGGCCCCTGAATAAAAATAGGATTTGTGAAAGTCAAAGAAGAGGTGGCTTCACTTGTTGAGCGAGATAGGGCTCACTAAGCAAGTTTGTGAAAATTGCTCCTAGTGGTCTCGTACGTTGAGCAAGTGAGATACTCACGAGTGAATTTCTAAGAATTTGCTTCCAATACTGGCTCGTTGGATGATTCATGATGTCGTTGAGCAATATTATAGAAAAAAGAAGAAGGCTTTGTTGAGATTGAAATTTTATATAAATCTAACTTATTATATAATTGCACTAGCTTATCATGTTGTATGTTGTGTTATGATTTGTTCACCTACAATAATTGTATGTTATGCATGAACATAAGATGATATGGGTGGGATAAAAGTATAACTATGAGACTGGTGTGGACAATTCCTTGAAAGATAATTGTTGCTTAGATATATAAATTTTGTATTTAAATTCTCCTAATTGATTAAATATTAATTATATTTTAAAAGTTTAACTTTGATTTTCTCGTGGATCTTATATATTTATATGTTTGTTCATACTTATTATCAAATATGTAATGATATAATTAGTAGTAAAAATTTTTGTTACAAATTGTTTATTAATATCAATAATGTTATTTTTGTAGATATACATTATACACTCGTTTAAGTCCACACTTATTTAAGTATGTGTAAGGGCCTAGAAATATATATATATATATATATATATATATATATATATATATATTCATATATACTAAATAATAAAGAAAAGGGATTAAAATAAAGAGAGGGGCTTTTCCTTTATTCTGAAAAGCGTACAACACAATAACTTTACCAAATCCTGTTCATTTCTTCTAAAATCTTTCTTTCTCTCTCTCTCTCTCTCATTGAGTTGTTGCATGTACGTTTAGGTGGTGTCCAAGCATCCACAGCGTCGAGAGTTTCGTTTTGAACCGAACAGTTTCTTCGTTCTAACTGGGTAAGTGGTTTCGCCCTTTTTCCTCTACTGTTCTTGAACTTAGGGCATGCAATTTTGCTCCTGCATATGCCTTGTGCATTCTCCTTTTCATTCCTTGCCTTATTCTAGCTCAAAGAGTTGTTTGCTGTCACCAATGCGGTGGCCTGTAGGTCTGGTTGAGTTCTTCGCTGTGTGGGGTCCTGTTTAAAGTGTTCTAGTAAACTGTACTGTTCAACCTCAAGGTAAGGGGAGCTAGATACTGTTTTTCATTTTTTGTATGAACTGTGCATGTGCTAAAATCTGTATTATTCTCTGGTTTGATGAATGATTGTGTTTTGGTGTCAAAGTGTGTTGTTGTAATTGAATGAGAAATTGTGGAACTATGAATTGGTGTTGTGAATATATATTTGGAGGAGAAGTGTGGCTGGGATGAGTTATTGGTAAGGTAAATCTGTTATAAGAACTATTAGTTAGAGGGTTAAATGAATTTATAGTGTTTGGGGGCAAAATAGAGGAAGTAATGGGGTGATTTTGAGAAGTCGATGTCTGGAATGTAATTGGACTGTTGGGGTACTGTTAGGAAGTCTATTATAACTTAATAGAATCATAAGATTGGATAAAAACATGTCCTTAGTAGTGGAATTGAATTTGGGTCACCAAGTTAATGATGCTGGAGTTTTAGAGTTGAAGTTAGGGCAAATTGGGGGATGTGAGGTGGTGATTTGGAGTAATAGAGATCTAAGGTGTTTATGGGCTATTAAGGTAGTGCTAGTAAGTCTATTCTGAGTTATTAAGATCATAAAATTGGTTAAAGATAGGTTCAAAGTGGTAGTTTAAGATTTGAGGATCTAAGTTGAGGAAATAAAGGTTTTAGAGTAGAAACCTGTGCATAAACACTAAAGAATGGTGTTGGAAATGTTTAGAACCATCTAGGCAAGTTTAATTAAGCTTACACTACGATCTAGGATCATTAGAAGTTGGGGAAAAGGTCTAGAACGAGTTCTGGGGTGTTGAGATGCTTGAAACCTGCAGAATTTCGATCTGCAGATTATTCAAATTCGCATAGCGCACTAGGTACGCTATGCGAATTACTCTGGAGGGCTCCCCTCTGCAGGTTAATTCGCCTAGCGCACAAGGGGGGTGCGCTGTGCGAAATTTTCTGATTTTGTTGTGCGTCCTAGTGCGCTGTGCGACCAAGTGCAGTGAGTTTCACTCTTTTCTTCGTCTGTTTGAGATGTTTGATGTTGTTTTGATTGCCAAGGTGTATGTAGGTCTATATAATTGAATTGGGTGGCTTAATTGAGTATGAACTGAACATCTCAGGGTGAGATGATATTGGAAGTGGTTGTAGAGTTGTCTTGTATAACTGTATGGAGCTTTGAAATTGTATGTTTATCCCTACACTCAAAGCATTGTTCATGCTCAAATAGAGAAGTACAAGAGTAGAGGGAGGTCCTCGTCTATAGTCTTAGAGTTTAAACATAGACTGGTGTGAGGATTTACCTTGCATAGTGTTGGGAGGGCTAACTGAACTATGCAAGTGCAAAAATGACCAATAGTTCGACAGTTATACCAATCCAGATAAGTCGTGTTGAGTAATTTGATGCATGGTTTGGGTGATATGCTTTGATTGTTCCTTTCATATGTAACTAAGTATGATGACATTGATTGAGTGTACTATATTTATATTGCTTGATTATCTAGCTCACTCTTGCTTCCTTGTTGTGTGTTGTTTATGTATGTTTTCCTTTACGATGATCATCCACTAGGATGGAGCAGATGTTGTTGAGGAGATCCCCTTGGAGCAAGAGTTGGAAGATGTTGATGCTATAACTTAGTTTATTAGGATTACTATATTTCAATTTATGTCATTTTGAAATACTCTGATGGTTGTACCACTTTAGTATACTCTTTATGCCTAAGTTTATGTTTAGATCTTTTGCTTAAGGTTTAAATTCTGGTATTTCTTGGATGACTGTAAATTTTGAGACTTATTGCAAGTCTATCTCTAAATTGTTCTCTTTTATTTGGATGATGACGCTTATATTATATGATTGTGTTATTATATATTTAGGATGTCACAACATGCATTCCACCTAAATCCATATTTGAAAAAAAAATATTCTAAAATCAAGTTTCGAATACTTTCTTGTTAATTCTATATTATGGAGAGAAAAAATGCGCATGGACTATACTTTTGATTGTTCTAACAAAATAACAATCTCCTCATATTTTATAATTATATGACTTATAATATTTTATAATTATATCATGTTAATATTTCATAATTATAGGACCATATAGGTGAGTGTATACTGTAGTTTAATGTCACATAAAAAAATAATTATATATTAAGGAACATTGCGGATTTCTTTTCTATATTATTAATTTTATTTCTTATGCAAACATAGTCTGAATTTTGTTTTTCTTGGGTGAAACTTTTAATCAATCTTAACTAGATTTTTTTTCCAACCAACCATTAATTTATCAGTTAACGTTATTTAAAATATTAACAAAAGAAAAATCAACCAATTGAAATAATTGTTATTAACATAAAGTAAAAATAACTTAAATAAATTTTAGTTACAAATAACTTTCTTGACATTAGGTGAAAATATTAAAAAATTTGACAAAAAAAAAAACTTTGATCAACATCATTCATTGATATTTTTGAATTATTAAATATTGAGTAACATTAAACAATTTTTATATTTAGTAGTGATTAAAAATTTAATAAAACATTTAAAAACAAACCAATTCAAAATAAAATAGATAAATTTAATAAGTTTTAAAATGTAAACCATTTCCTCCAAAGATATTCACAATTACATAATCTGATGAGCTATCTCAAGAGGTTGAAAAATCTCATTAAATCCTAACCCAGAAGACACACCCTTGATGTTGATGAATATTGTGGAACATTGCTCCTATCTCAAAAATCATATCTTCAAATCCATACCAATTGCGAAATATATATTTCTTTTCCATTCGTATGAATCCTCAATCTAACACGAAAACATTTTTGATTTTTTTTTTCTTTTACACGTTTTCAATCTAACACGAAGACAAAATTAATTTATATATATTAAAAGTATATTTAGTTACATAAACATTTTTTAAGTTTTTAATTTTTTAATAAATATCTTTAATTAAAAGTATATAGTTTTTATTTATTTATTGACCATGCAAGATCTCGAATAATAAGCATACAATATTTTTTATAAAAATATTCGGAAATGTAAGGATACTCTAAAATCTAAGATATTGTTTTTGAAAGTTGAGATTTGAAAGGAAATATATGAAATATTCCAAAAATCATTGCCAGGGTGGTAATGACGTATTTGATCCGATTGTATTGTATGATTCCTTTTGCAAATATGAAGTGAGAAATTGATTCTGTGTGGACAAATATTGTATGATTATTGTGTTGAATATGGATTCATAGATTGCTACGTATACCACAATTCATTATCTGTTTTTTTGTCGTCGACGTTTTCCAGAATTTGCATCACCAAGTTGGCCACATCATACCACAACCATGCTTTCAATTTCGTTGCGTCTTTTTCTTCTTTAAGGATTGCATATTTCTCCCCACCTTTCATACATGTCCTTTACATTTCCACAATTTCTTTTTTTTTTTTTTATGTTAACTCAAATAAATCTTCATGGGTTAATTGAATTCTATATATTAAAAGTAAAGAAAAATGTTATAAAAATTGTGATAAAATATAATTAAAAATAGAAAAACATTATAACACTACTAAATTAAGACACTCGCTTTAATAAATTAATAAATTTCTAGGAAAGAGGTCATTTTTTGTCTTTATAATTTTAAGAAAATAAAATTAATAACAGTAGTTGTATATAAAAAAAAGTAGTAGGTTGTTTGTAAAATGTTATGTTATGGAGTTGACATGTGTGTAATTACTTTTAATATTTGAATAGTTTGTTTTTATATTTATTTAAAATAATAAAAAAAATGTATATTGTTAGGTATCAGAATAATAATATAAGTACTCACAAATAAAATAAAAGATGAAAATAAAAAGACCAAACAAGATAATAATAAATAATATAATTTTATTAAACAAAGAAAATTATGTACTTTTTTTTCTCGAGTTTCAAGAAAAATACAATGACAACCTCTCTTTTGAAAATTGGGAAAACAAATATATGGAGAACCTTAAAAGAAAACTAACCCTTTTTTTCTTTTAAATGAGAAATTAATCTTTCTCTTAATTTTTCTCTCAAACAATAAAGCAAAATAAATAAAAAGAAAGAGATTTTAAGATGTATTCATAAGAAAACACTTTACTCCTTTCATGAAAAATAAGCTTTAAGATAAGTTTTGTGAGGTGAGACTTCTCTTCTCACAATCTCCCAATTGAAGATTTTGATGAAATTAATCAAATTTTCATACCATGCTTTATTCTTTGCCACTATGTTGTAACACCCAACTTTCTTTTGATGTATCTGAAGATGCTCTTAATAGTACTTCAATTCTCCCCATCTAGATTTGCCATGAATCCATATTAACCAAAGATGTTTAGTAAGTAATTTTTCTGAGAAAGCTAGATCTTCTTATATTTTATATCTCAATGAATCTGCATCCTTTGTTAATACCAAGTCCTTCTTATCAAGCTCCCTAGCTAACTATGTCTTAAATTCTTGGATTCGAACTTTGTTGGGGTCTATCTCAAACATGTCATTGACATACAACAAGAAGATGATAAAATTACCCTTACTAACTTATTGCACTAAGTACAATGGTATAAACTCAGTCTATTTTAAGTAAGGCTAATGACAAAGGAATCAAATCTCTTGTACGAACACTTGAGGTTCCCTCTTTAAACTATACAGAGACTTGTTCAGCTTGCAAACCAAGTTTTCTTGTTCTTTAAAACCTTCTAACTAGAGAATTATTACATCTACAAGATATTTGTCCTCTTATCACAACCTTTGTGCAATTATATTCAAATGATGTATGCCAATTAAATATTTTTGTTTCATTTGAAAAAGTCTTTTTATTTTGCTAAAATAATTTTTGTTATCTCAATAGTTCACTTGATATTTGAATTTTTTTCTTAGATCTCTATGGTATTTTTTATCTTATATACCCTTAACTATACATTTGTTTTTCTTTGTGTGATTTTATTTAATGGTATATAAAATTATTTCTAAGATAAAAATTTGATCATTTTTTTGATATTTTTATTTTTTGTTTATTTTAATCATGTAGAATACTGTTTTGATATTTTTTATATAATTTTTTATTTTTTTCTAACTCATTATCATAAGTTTAATTTATCACTATAATTGTATAAATAAATTTTATTTATTATAATTAATAGTCATGAATCTATTTTATCACCATCCAACATATATTGAAGTTCAAAGAATGAAATATTTATGTTAAATATCAAATTTTATTAGTTTAATATATGTTCTTTGTGTGATTTTGATAAAGGGGTGTATTATAATTTTTATTAGTTTATAAAAAAAAGAGATTTCATTAGAATTTAAAAAATCAAAGTCGAGAGACATTTAAAATATTTTTTAATTTAAATATTTGTTTTCCTTTTATATTTTTTAATTTTTTTTTATTTTATCAACTAGGTTTCACTAAATTTTGTCATTTTAATAAATAGTTTGGTTCTCATGGATTTTTATTGAAATATATACAATTATAATTTCTTTCTAAATATTTTATATTGAAGAGACAAGAATATCATCTTTTTGATATTGAATATTTGATAATATCATGTTTCCTTTGTAGTAATTTTTTATTAGTTTATAAAATTAATTAATTAATATTGAAATAGTAAGAAAGCGGATACGAGTACAAGTACAAGTATATACTCGTTACCTAGTAGAGATGGGGATGAGAAAAAATTGATACCTGTTGAGTTTGTGTATGAGGATGTGGATGAATTTTTCTTTAAGGATGGGTATGAGATAGTGAAACAAGTCCCCACCTCACCCTATTGCCATCCCTAAATATGTGTTTGCTTCTGGTAACCACTCTAGCAATCTTCAATCCATGTTGCTTGCTTAGCACACAGTGCTGGCAAAAACGTAAGCTAACCTCCTTGAGTCCGAGTAAGAGATTACGTTATGCAAAGATTTGCAAGCCTCGCTCTAACATATGCCTAAGTCTAAGATTCCACATCACTACTTCTTCTTGACTTGTCGATGCAACTGTTACATTAACTTCTTGCAACTTATCTCCCACAAGCACGTACATATTCCCCATTATTTTCTCTACTTTCATCACTACTAGATTCTGTAACATCCCATTCTAGAGTGTCGCGTAAAAGATTTTTCCAAAACATTCATCTGCCAAGAAAAATACATATGATACCATCACTAATAAGTGAATTCAAAATCTTTATAATAAATAAGATTGTTTTCCAAAATCCAATACTAGAAAGTTATTCAAGATACAATTAGGAAATAACATGATTTCATAATACATTTCAAAATCCCCAATAAGTTTTTTCCAAACGTGACTCATCGCTCTACTCAACTTTAGCATCACCTGTAATATCATTTGCTCTCGTATAACAACATGAGTTATATGATCATCGCAAAAACACAAATAAGCAAGGGTGAACTAACTAAAAACATAAGATAAATATATGCCATAATCATATATACCCACATTACCCAATCGATCATTACAATTCATGCATCTCAACCTCATCCATGATATTAGCATATCATATATTGTCACTCTAGTAATACTCAACAATTATGTCCTTCTCCCACAACATATCGTCACACAATCTACTTATCAAAGCAAACCGGTTTAATTTATTCTACTCTCACAACACAAGACTCGTTTCCCCTAATCCTCAAGAACTCATGAGTAAAAACTTTGGTGAGATACACATCAGGCAGTTCAAGTTATTGCACTCTCACAACACAAACTTGTTTCCCCTACTTCTCAAGGATTTACAAGTAAAAACCCCAGTGAGTCACACATTGGCACTACACTTAGCACAAGCCAAAAACCTACGAGCGAAACGTCCTTTCCTTCACCACTGATTCACACAAGCGAGAAGGTACAACACTCAAACCTCAACTCTTGCATTATTTCACACAGGCGATTCATAATGGCGAAAGGTAAAACCCCGACTTTACAAGTTATTGATAATGGTTAATTTTACGTGTTTTTGTGTACATATTTTGTAAATAAATCAACTCCTTCATAGATTTTATCTTGTTTTATCCTCAAGTTTAGTGTGTTTTCTAGTTTTCTTGTGTTTTATTTAGTATATGCTTATTTTTACCTCTAATCTCTTTATTTGAGTGTGTGAAATAAATGAATAAGAAGCAATTCTAGTGGAGGAAAACAAGCAAGAACTTAAGAGAACATGTTTTGGGACAATAAAAGATCAATTTGAAGCAAATACCCATGTTGGACGCCTTTGGAGATGGCAGATCTATAGAAAAGAGAAAAAGATGCAGTGTAGAAAAATCAGGCCTAGGCACCCCAGGAAGGGGACTGAGCGCTGACGGTGATGATGTGTCAAAATGAGTTATTTAAACATGGGTCTTGCAATTTTTTGAGCATTCTTCTCCTCCTAAACTTCATTCTTCATCTAGAGAGATTAGGAGAGGCCCTTGAAGGCTGTTTGGGGTGTTGGGAAGCTCTCCCACTCTTCCTTGGGTCTTCAAGCTTCATCAATGGTGATTTTGCCCCTTTTGAGTTGAGGAAGAAGATGGGTCACAAATTGGAGATGAAGATGCGAAGGGGAGGCGCAAATGGAGCATGGAGCAGTTGCCAAGAACCTTGGGAAAGGCTGTGCATCTTCTCTTTGGTTCCAATTTCTTCCCCATCTCTTCAATTTTGTAGAACCCTAAGTTCTCCACCATGGATGGCTTTTCCTATTTGTTGAGATTTGTTGTAAAACATGAAATTCTTATGTATTTTGTGATGTTAATGCTATATGATTTTCCAATTCATGTTAGTATTCAATTTCTATGCTTAATGCTTACTTTGGATTGATCACCCATGCATGAATTGTGGTTCTTGATGTATTGAGAAATATGAATTGAACCTAGAACTGAAATTGAACACCTATTGGATGGAATTGAGATGTTTGTGAATGCATGAGAATGAAATGGATGAATTCTAGTCTTAACAAATTGTAAATACTCTATGTTAAATTCCTTTCACACCAAATGTTTGATAAAAATACCAAAAAGAGTTTCTTATGTTTTTTGTACACTTTGATGTCTAATTGAGTTATGGAAGGAAGAGTTGTCATGTGTTGCATAAGTCCCTTGGGAGATAACGATATTTATCACTTTCTATGCTGCGACCGATGCACTTGTCGATGGTTTTGCAGCCAACAAGTTTTTGGCGCCGTTGTCGGGGACTTGTGGTCCAACACAAGGCAATTTGGGCTTTTATGGCTTTTTTAGACTTTGTTGTTTGTTCAGTCTTTGAATGTTGTTTTTTCTGCAGTTGGCTTTAGTTTTTAAGACTTTCCATTGATTTAGTTTGAACTTAATGCCTATCTCGGGGTACGCCTTTGAGCTTGATGCAGTTATTGAAAGTCGCCAAGGATGGAATTTTAGTAGCGTAACTAACTAAATTAAACCAGATGTGCAAATCACCAGGGATGGGGTTGTATGGTTAGATTCACTGTTTTGGAACTTAAGGCACGTTTGATGGACTTCTTACACTAAGGGATTAGGTGAGGTTTGTCATGCTTAGTTAGGCACAACAAGAGGGATCTGAGTGTTCTAACTTTAGAAAATAGGGAAAGTGGAATTCTTTGCCGATTTATGTCTGCTTTGTTTGTGTTTCTTATATGCAGTTTGGCTATGGATGTTTATATGCAGTTTGGGGTACGCCTTAGAGCATGATCTAGTTGTTGGAAGGTCCTAGGGATGGGATTTCAGCAGCCAAACTAGCTAAATCAACCCAGATATTACTAGTCACCCGTGTGACAGATGATGTGATTGTGTATTTGGACCCCACTGTTCTGGTGCTTAATGCAAGTTTTGATACATTCTTAGGCCAAGGGATTGGGTAAGGTGTGTTAAACTTAGATAAGCGCAACAAGAGGGATCTGAGTTTTTTTACCTTAGAGAACAGGGAAAGTAGTATTCATCACCTTAAGAGAGTACTAAGTGATCTTGCAACAAGAGGGATCTGAGTGAGGTCATTTGGGAAATCCATTTCAATCATTCTGCATATTGGAATTGTTGTTTGGTTGGTGTGCTCACGTTCTGCAATTTTAGTTTATTCTTTTCCTTATTTCTTTGTTTGTGTTTTTCATTTTTCTATTTCACTTTTCTATATGTTATTTTTATTTTTATCTTTATGTTTTCAATCTTAATTCTCAAATCTTGGTTTTTATAAAAATTGGACTAACATGTTTGTTCAAGTTTCTTGGTGTTCTTGCAAGTAATAGGTATGAACGTTGATGAAGAAGACTATACAAGGAGCTGAGGAATTTAAGCAACAAAAAGGGTTTGCTTTTTCTTTCCCTTTCTATTTTCTTTTCTTGTTTGTTGATAATAAGTGTGACTTGGCTAGTTTGACAAATATGAGGCATTGGTTATGTGACTTTTAGTAAGTTTTGCATGACTTTGAGGAGAACCATTTGTGTTTTCTCATAAATTGGTTTTTGAATACATTGGGAATGTGTTGTGATTTAGTGAAAACTTATGCTTGTGGTTGTTCTCATGTAGGTATATTGAGAGTGTTGTTATTGTTTTTATTGTGGTTAATTATTGTGGCATGGTGTATGACAACCATAGGAAACCAAAGAACTTAACCGGGTGAGATTTTGTGCCTCTGAGTTTTTATCTGAGTGCTACCTCTCTTGGTTACAATTAACTTTGCTTAAGTTTCATTGCTAGTTGTTCTTCATTTGCATGCTTACATTGAAACAAGGTTGTCTTTCTTTCCCTCTTTGCATCATATACCCAAAATAGCCAATTGTGTTTCAAAGATTAGAACCCTTGTGCAATCCTTTGAGCATTAAAAGAAACTTACCTTCACTTTTGAAACCTTAAGCCTTATTGAATATGATTGACCATCTCACCTTGATGGGAGAGTAAGGTTTCCATGGTCAGTAGCAGGATTCAAGTGTGGGGGAGGTTATTATTAAAAAGGGAGCATGAGTAACAATTGTGAATCGGTGCTAGTTGATGTGATGCATTCTTGTATATATGTCATCTATAAAAGAAAAAGAAAAAAAAAGAAAAAAAAATATATGAATAAGGTGATTGCAAGTTGGTGTTTGGTTGTTCTAATTTTTCAGATAAAATGAAGTATAATGATAAAATTGTAAAAATGATGTGATTGCTCTCTTTGCTCATTCACATTACCTATATACAAAAATTTCCTTCTTTGCCTTGTCCAAACTTCAAATAAAGCCCTTGTTGTGTTTATATGTTTTGATAATTCTTGGCTCTTGAAATGAAAAGCAAAGTCAAATTGTGTGCTATTAGAGGTAGATGAGAGAATGACACACCCCTATACACTAGTGAGCTTGAGTGAAAACACATTTTCTAGTGAGGTTTGGTTCCTTTGGTTGATCAATGAAAACATATTTGCCATGATTGTTAATCTCTCATAAAGCATGTACATTTATTCTTGTAATATTTGCATTGTGAGCACCATAGCTAAAAATTTACAACGTTACACATATTCTTTTTGGATTGGTGATGAAAGAAGAACATTCATGAATGTTACCCGATTTGATTATGTGAACTTGCTTCTTTGTTATTTGACCATTGTTGAGTATATGTTTTTCTTGGCCAAGTTACCTTTTGCTTGAGGACAAGCAAGGTTTTAAGTGTGGGGGAGTGATAACGGTTGATTTTACATGTTTTTGTGTATATATTTTGTGAATAAATCAACTCCTTCATAACTATTACCTTGTTTTATCCTCAAGTTTAGTGTGTTTTCTAGTTTTTTTATGTTTGATTTAGTATATGCTTATTTTTACCTCTAATCTCTTTATTTGAGTGTGTGAAATAAATGAATAGGAAGCAATTCTAGTGGAGGAAAACAAGCAAGAACTCAAGAGAACATGTTATGGGAAATTAAAAGATCAATTTGAAGCAAATACCCATGTTGGACGCCTTTGGAGCAAGTAGATCTGCAAAAAAAGAGAAAAAGATGCATTGCAGAAAAATTAGGCCCGGGTCCCCTAGAAAAAGGGCTGAGCGCCAGTCTTCGTGAAACTCTCACACCCGGGCACCCTAGGAAGGGGGCTGAGCGCCTATCTTCGCGCAACTCTTGCGCCCGGGCGCCCCAAGAAGGGGGCTGAGCATTGACAGTGCTGAAATGTCAAAATGGGTTATTTAAACATGGGTCTTGCAATTTTTTGAGCATTCTTCTCCTCCTACACTTCATTCTTTACCTAGAGAGATTGGTAGAGGCCCTTGGACGTTGTTTGGGGTGTTGGGAAGCTCTCCCACTCCTCCTCGGGTCTTCAAGCTTCATCAATGGTGATTTTTCCCTTTTTGGGTTGAGGAAGAAGATGGGTCACAAATTGGAGATGGAGATGCCAAGGGAAGGCGCAAATGGGGCATGGAGCAGCTGCCAAGAACCTTGGGAAAGACTGTGCATCTTCTCTTTGGTTCCAATTTCTTCCTTATCTCTTTAATTTTGTTGAACCCTAATTTCTCCACCATGGAGGGCTTTTCCTATTTGTTGATATTGGTTGTAAAACATGGAATTCTTATGTATTTTGTGATGTTAATACTATATGCTTTTCCAATTTATGTTAGTATTCAATTTCTATGTTTAATGCTTGCTTTGGATTGATCACCCATGCATGAATTGTGGTTCTTGATGTATTGAGAAATATGAATTGAATCTAGAACTGAAATTGAACACCTATTGGATGGAATTGAGATGTTTGTGAATGCATGAGAATGAAATGGATGAATTCTAGTCTTAACAAATTGTAAATACTCTATGTTAAATTCCTTGCACACCAATTGTTTGATAAAAATACCAAAAAGAGTTTCTTATGTTTTTTGTACACTTTGATGTCTAATTGAGTTATGGAAGGAAGAGTTGTCATGTGTTGCATAAGTCCCTTGGGAGATAACGATATTTATCAGTTGCTACATTGCGACCGGTGCAGTTGCCAGTGGTTTTGCAGCCAACAGTTATGACAAGAAGACATAACAAAGACACACATCACTCTTCCATTGCTTCACACAAGCGGAAAAAAAAACTCCCTTTCCACTGTTCTCAAAAGAGAAAGGCATAATCTCAGCCTTACAAGTTACAACTAGAAGACATAACATCCATACACATCACTCTTCCACTACTTCACACAAACGAGGAGAAATCACTTTCCACTACTTCACAAATCTATCATACATTTTTATTTTGAAAGTACCAACTCTAACAATCTCTAAGGCATGACCATTCTGTTAAGCTTTTGGCAAGCGTACCAATAGTCAACTATAGTATAATGATTTTTAAGTAAGAGTGTCAATCCTATGAGGAACAGTTTCAATTAAGTAGATAAATTTATCTCAAACAGCATATATACAGGGGTGTTCAATGTGATTCATGATGGATTTTGTTAATTTATACTACGTTGCATGAAAGTAAAATACTAATAGTAATAAGTTAAGGAAAATTTAATATGAGAAGTTGGGATTGAATTCATCTATCTCACTCGCCTACAATTTGGATGAATACAAACATATAGCCACTGAAATTACCAATATTGATGCAACACAAAAGTCATTTATACTGATTCCTCGCATATAAAATTTATAAGATCAGTTCCTTGAATATTGATTCCTCACATATCCAACAAACTGTCCAACATTATGTTCAAGTGTTAAAAACAATTGATAAACTGAAATCTATCCCTAGCATCATAGAATATCAAGTATTCTTGTTTAGATCAGATTTTAGAGATACTTCTCAGTCAAATCTAAAATCCACATTCATGAGACTATTGATCAGGTAGAATCAAGCATTAAAAGTAGAATAAAAATACCAATGTTGAATAAAAACAGAAATGCTATATATAAATACCACCAGATTACATCCGAGTTTGAATCGATTACATTCAATCCCAAGAGAAGAGATCAACCAGTCATGGTGGCCATTGACATTCTAAGAGATGAAAAAGAAGATCCTACAACTAAAGTGGAAGAAAGACTCTTTGGGTAGCTCTGGGTATTCTATTCTCTGCGCTCTCCGTCCGTTTTCTTTCTTTATGCCTCGTAAGTATATATACTGCCCGAATTCTCCTTAAGCTAAATTATTCTCGCTTAAACGAGAAGAAACTTCTTGGAGAAGATGGTCATTCCCGCTTAAGCTAAAATATTCTCGCTTAAGCGAGAATGACTTTTAAGGTAATGGCTTCCTGGACAAGTCTAGCTTAAGCGAGATCATTCTAGCTTGGGCAAAATATTGCAGGATTTGCTCTTCTATCTTAATTTACCTGAAATATATACAAAATAGGGATCAAATGATTTCCTTTTACTCAACAACTCAGAAACATGTGATTACATTTCATCTTTCTTAGATTAGGGAAAATTGATACAAATGTACTCAATTCAAAACATAAGTGCCAAAATTCCATATGAAAATTTACTACTTTTTTGCACTTATCAACTCCCCCCAACCTAGCATCTTGCTTGTCCTCAAGCAAAGTAATAAAATCCCAACAGCTTTTCAAAACTCAAACTTTGAAATTGGTTATTTGAGAAATCGATTTCATTGTCCTTACAAAACAACTTCTGCATTCCAAACTACAGATTCAAAATGGTGAATCCAATTATCAAATAAAATCAGGATAAAAAAGTGCAACAAAATTTTCAAGACAATCAATTGTAAGAACCATTGTTTCTAACCAAGGAAATTATCTCTTGAATCTTACAGGGATGTGTTTCTCTCATTTTCCACTAAAATTGAACAAATTAAAATTGCCAGTCATTTTCAATCAAACCACACACACAATCAGCATGAATCTCAAGGTCTTTTAAGGGTTTTAATGAGGTTGGGCTTCCAAGAATTATGGTTTTTCAAGATAACAAAAGCACAACTTTAGAAAAGAGAGCATAACTACACTTTAAACTCACTTCCAATTCTACTATCAATTCATCCCATCTCATACATCAAAACCCAATGTTTCTTTTTCATTCATTATTCACTCCTTCTTTTTCTTCTTTCCTTTTCTTGTTTTTTTTTTTGAATATATATACATTTCTATACAAAACTAAGGAGTGAATTATAGTACAAATTACTCAGCCCCTTTCTTTTCTAAGTACAATTCCACCAACCAATTCCCATTTTAAAGTTGAATAAAATGCACCTATTCTCTTTATCCCTAAAGTGTGCAAAGGGAGAGGATATTAATTAAAGTTAAGGTTAAGGTGTATAATTCAAAACAATTAGGCTCAAATGGGCTGTCACAAAAGGATGATTATTCCTAGGTTGGATGTTTGGCACTGAGTTATTTACATTCAACAAAACTGCCTTGATCATTTCCATGCTTCAAGTGTGATGTTATCCAAATGAAAACTCAAGCAATATCAACTAGACGACAAACAGTGGAAACTCTCAAACTGTTTAAGGATTCACACACTCACTGGTTGTGTTTGGTTTCTTTCCTTGGTATATCACTTGTTGTTCTAATTGATTATATTATCCAATTATCCAGCACTGATATCCTAATCCCATTTAATTATGGATTCAACCAAAATTTCCTTCTTCATTTTATTTTCTCAGGACACTTTTTGAAACTTGATTTCTCTTTAACCAATTTCTTCAAGAAAGATTTTCTTATAATTCCCAAAAAATTCATTTTAGTTGTATATGTGTTCTGTGCAATATTAAACAAAAGTAAAGTAAGCAAAAAGTAAGTGAAACTGTACATTCTAACCAAAACAACTAAAGCATAATATTACTAAAATAAAAGTTTTATAGTAAAACAAAAACAATCGTATTTCATTGAGTTCTGTAGGTTGGAATAGATCTGTGTGTCAATTTTCCCTCATAACTCTATCAAAATCAGTCTAAAACTCCTCCTTTTGAAGGTCCACTCTGACTGCCTCTTCCCCCACAACAAGTTCATCTCTATATGCAACTCTTGATGGCCCCTCACCTGGTGTGAACCCAGCTGCAAAAGTGTTGCCAGGCCCAGTTGGTCTGCCTCCCCATAGAAAAATTGGACTGTCCCCAGGCCACTGCAAGTATGCTAAGAATTTTGGTGGAGTCCAACCTGGATATGGTCCTCATAAAGGTGGAGTTGTCCTCTATGGTGAATCTCATCAATTAAGTTAGGCATTTCATCGAACAGTTCATGTGCATCTTCATACATCAAATTTTCAAGAATTAATCCATGCACAAACAACATACATTATTCAGTTATACCAACAACTCACATTTAAAAATTCAAAACAATTCATGGAGAACAACAACCAACATAGGCACTACCTTAGGGTTCCACAAAACATACAGAGAAAAACCCCAAATTTGTCCTTTGAAAATGGAAGGTAGTGAAGTGGAACTTACCTTCAAGGGAATTTAGAAAAGGGAGGGAGGGAGGGATTAGTGAAGTGGATCAAGAAAATCGTGCCCTATACTTTGAAGAAAGAAAGCACTATGTTGAAAAGAAAGTAATTATGAACCAGTACTTCCTTTTCTGAGTTTTAACATAGGGTCACGATTTTTCGCTTAAGCTAAAACTTTTTCGCTTAAGCTAGACTGATAGGATTCAATTTTAAAAAGTTTCGCCCGGGCGAAAAAGCCCAGTGGTTCAACATTATTTGCATAACATTTTCGCCCACGCGAGCAAGGTTTAGCTTAAGCGAACATGTTCCAGTTGGCACCCCAAATTTTAGCCTACATCTCGCCCAGACAACTCAATTTTTAGCTCAAGCAAAAATCTTCCAGTGGCTCAACTTTAGTTGCAGGACATTTTTAGCTTAAGCAAAAAATTTTAGCTTAAGCGAAAATATCAGCAAAACTTGTTTTTTAGTTTTCTTCATATCTCGCCCAGGCGAGAAGGTTTTAGCCTAGGCGAAAATAATGCATTTTTTGCCACTTTTGAAAAAATTTCAACTTTTACTCACCCAATCCATGATGAATTCAATCTAATTAATCCATAGACACATATCAATCTATTCCTCAACCAATTATCTATCACTCCAAAAAGTTTCACATCATCAATTGCATAATCAAACTCTCAAACTCAAATTTCACAATTTGGCCAAAACAAGGTAATTTTTAACATTCAATGAACTCAATTTTGGCACCAAAACTTAGTATCATGCATGACACAAACATTTTGGTACAAAAAGCACTTAGGCATGCATGGTTTGCCTATTGAGACATTTAAATGTTAAAACTTACCCTTTTTCATGCAAACACATAATATATACACAAACACAATTAACACACAAGATAATATTAAAATGCGAAAACATAATTAAACATTGGGTTGCCTCCCAGGAAGCGTTTGTTTAATGTCACGAGCCTGACGCCTTTATCATTACGTTTTGTTCAATTGGATGGTTGTGGAAAGTCTATCAACCTCACCACCAAAGTAGGCCTTCAATCTTTTTCCATTCACAACCCAACTTCTTTTAGATTCAAGATCCTCTAACTCAATAGCTTCATAAGGTTTGACAACCTTAACAAGAAACGGTCCTGACCATTTTGATTTGAGTTTTTCAGGAAATAACCTGAACCTAGAAATTGAACAGTAACACTAATTGGCCTGGATAGAATTTTCTCTTGAAAATTTTCTTGTCATGATAAGCTTTCATCCTTTCCTTGTATAGCTTAGAGGATTCATAAGCATTGTGTCCCAATTCTTACAATTCATAAGCACTATGTATCAAATATTCATCAACTTTCTTCTCATCTTCTTCTTCCAACTCATCACAAACATCAACTAAAGCTTTCTCCAATGGACTTGCTTTTGCCAATTGCTTCCTGGCTAACAAATTTCACCTATCATATTCATTTTGAAACATTGTTGTTTGTCTTTAGGGTGTTGGATTGCTTCAAAAACATTAAAGTTGACTTCCTCATCTTGCACTCTGACTTTTAGTTTGCCATCATCAACATCAATAATGACCTTAGCGGTCTTCATAAAAGGTCTTCCCAATAATTAGAGGAACTTCAACATCTTCCTCAATATCCATCACCACAAAGTCAACTGGGAACATGAATTCTCGCTTAAGTGAGAAGAAACTTCTTGGAGAAGATAGTCATTCCCGCTTAAGCTAAAATATTCTCGCTTAAGCGAGAATGACTTTTAAGGTAATGGCTTCCTGGACAAGTCTAGCTTAAGCGAGATCATTTTAGCTTGGGCGAAATGTTGCAGGATTTTCTCTTCTCTCTTAATTTACCTGAGATATATACAAAATAGGGATCAAATGATTTCCTTTTACTCAACTACTCAGAAACATGTGATTACATTTCATCTTTCTTAGATTGGGGAAAATTGATACAAATGTACTCAATTCAAAACATAAGTGCCAAAATTCCATATGAAAATTTACTACTTTTTTGCACTTATCACATTCCCCATTAACACGGATTCACCCGTGATAGGTTTGTAAGTGTAAAATCAATCTTAGTTTGGAGTCATGTTCCAAGTCACACATGAATCCACTATCCACTTATCATGTAGTTATCTTCTGCATGGATTCTTCTTCGAGAATAGCTCTGGCAACATCCTCAAAAGTGCCCATCAATGTTGTAACTTTTGATATTGATGAAGAGTTGATCATACTAATAAGGTAAACTATGTAGTAGAACCTCAGATAATTATGTTGTATTTCTTTTGCTTAAAGTTGGGGAAATAAATAGATTGTTGATGTGGTTTGTCACTAATGTTGGCTCACTCATTCGAAGAGTATAGAGTTTTCTCTTCAAGAATATTCTTGTGTGAAGGGACTTAATCACGTACAATTTGATGAGAGTATCCAAAATACCCTTTATTGTAGTCTTTTCTTCAATGCTGGATAAAACTGCATATGCCAATGATAAGTGCAAATTTGCAATACGATTATCATTCATTTCTTTCAACTTTTGATTCATGATGTCCATAGGGTTTTCTTCAATCACCGCTAGCCAATTGTCCTGTCTCAAAATTGTTTTCATCTTCATTTTTCATAATGAGAAATTATTCCCATTGAACTTCTCTATCTCATATTTTGTTGTCATGACTTTAAAACTAACTTATACAATTCTCCCTATGAATATATTGTCTATTGGAACAACAAAGACAAATTATGAACCAGTGCACCAAGTAATATTCAGGAAAGAGAGGTGAGTTAGTGATGCACACAATTAAATACCAAGTATTTCCTAAAGAAAACTTTTCTAGACAAACACTTTCACACTACCAAACTATATTATCACAACAATATTCTAGTGACAATAACAACAAAATACAATTACACGAACTAGTGACTTTGATACTACTGTTGGGTATTCAAAAGGAACAAAACAAAGAATAGACAAAAAAATATATAATTTTATTAAAGAAAGAAAAAATTACATACCATTTTCTCTATCTCCAAAGAGAAAACAATGATAACTTCTGTTTTGAAAATAAAAAAAGAAAATACAAGAACCTTAAAAAAGAAATTAAACTCTCTTAAAAGAGAAACTAATTTTCTCTCTTAATTTTTCTCTCAAACAACAAAACAAAAGGAAGGAAAACAAAAAGATTTTGAGTTTTATAAAGAAACACTAAACTCTTTTTATAACAACCCCAACACAAATTCCCACACTTCTACTAAATAGAAAAACCATAATCATAAATATTAACTAACAATTTTTGTTTTCAATTCTAATACTGACAAAATTATATCTTCATGCGTTCACACTTTTAAATAAACGAGGTTAATTATGTTACAATGAATTATTCATCTAGTTTATAATGTGAACTTTAATTTATTTTAAAAATTTATCTTATCAAATATGTTGTTTTTTATAATTAATTTTGAATCTAATTGAACCTATAAAATTGATTTTTAAAATAACATTTACACCCATTCCAAATATAAAATTTATAATATGAAAGTACAGGAAGAATCTTTCTAAGTCGAATTGATTTTAATTCATGAATCCAGGATGATCTAAAAAAAATATCAAATATCACTAAAATAAAAAGCTAAAAAAGTATAGATTTAAAACATACTCCAAGTTAAGCTGCTCTAAATTTTGGAAATAGAATAAAAAAATAATTATAAATGATTATTCTTTTGGTGTTCTCTCTAACTAGAATCAATGACATTCTTAAACATGGTATATGAATCCTAGTAAGAATCTTTGGTTATATTAGTCAATATCGTAGTTCTGTATTTTATATAATTTCGTTATACTGCTAGGTCAACATTTTGAACATGAATTTTGTTTGTTAACTTACTTTGTACTTCTATATAAAATACAATTTTTGTTTTCATCTAATTTTGGTAGTATCTAAACAAGAAGTCTAATCCCCAAATTCTGAAATTAATGAAGAGCAACACAAATTCTCCTTTTGTGGAGTTCATCCAACACCCAACCAATGGTATATTAATTATTGGTTTGTTTGAGACAACAACTCCAATCACCTTCATCAACTACATCTAACGTACAACCATTGACATATTAACGTTTTGTTTAAGGTATTTATCCAATCAAAGACCAAGAAACATTGCAAGACCTTAATGAACATGTTAATCATAGATACCTAAAGTTTCTTGTTAATAATAGGACATGGGTCACTATGAAATGTGTTTCATCTATCATGCATTAGGTTGCAATTTTCTATTGCAAATAGTTTTTTATTAATTATGGGGAATCAATTTGATTATAATCTCAATAGTTTATACCAAAATTCATACCACTTGACTTCATGATTTTCATGTTGGAGTGTTTTTTTGCACCCTCCTATTTTTCTTCTTGCAACTCCATAAAATTTTATATTCCGGCTTTACCCTTCAATTGAATTATATTAAAAATTCTAATTTCAGCATTCAATTAAATCACCTCTTCCATCAGCACTAGAAGCTTTAACTGCGTCGACCTCCGTGACTCTCCGGTCATCCCTTTCAGAACATCCTCTGATGAAGCCGTGTGGGTAATGATGAGATTGAAGAGTATTTGGAGTTCTTGGGGATGAATGGCATGAAGGAGATTGAAGAGTATTTTTGCAGATTCGTTTATCAGAAAAAAAAAAGATATAAACAATCCTATTTAAGGAATAAGCTCAAGTGGTGTATATATAAAAACTTGGGTGTATAAAAAATAAATTCTCCATTGGGAGTTTTCATAATATGGGCAAATTTTCATGGTAAAAACAGCTTTTGAAGGGTATTAGGTTTGTGAAAGTATAAGTGTACGAAAAACAAAGGTATACATAACTAAATATTTAATTTACGATTTAAATAGTTTTTTACTTTTTAAGACATGTCTTTTTGTAATCCATAAATTACCTTTTTATTTATAATATCAATTAATATATATTTTCTGTTTTTAATTTTTAAAAACATGCCATTTTTAATGACACATTTTTCCGTAAATGATAATTCTATTTTCGATGTTATTCTTTCTTTTATTTCAAGTGACACGCATTGGCATGTAAATATAATAAAGAATCTTATAAATATTTTGTTAAGGTAAAAAAATTACTATATTAGTTAAAAATTAAATGAGTATCAATTTAGCCTTAAAACTATTTTTTTTTTAAAAGTGTAAACAAATATGAATTGCTGAATGAGAACATGACATAGTTTAACATTAGTCCTTGTATGTTTTTATACATACAAAAACTAGAACAAATTTTTCACTTCTTTATAAAATAAAATTAAAATGTCCCACACATTGAGCATTTATACTATTTATTTTTTTGTGACATGACATTTTTAAATCACATGACCATTGTTAATTTAATACTTCCAGAATATCATGAGATAATACTTGATGCTGTTATTATTTATAAAAGTTTGACAGTGGCCATGTCAACTGCTTCTTAATAGTTACGACATTTTGAAAAATTAGACAAAAGATTTAAAAACGAAATAAATTTACGGATATGCTTAGAAGAAATAACAACAAATGGGAGACGCGTCCTCCAAGTTGACAACTTATCATTGAAAATTTAAAAAAAATAATTACTCCAAAATTGGGAGGCTAAGATCCATGGTAAGGTAGAACTGAACAGGAGAGTTCAAAGTCACGACACATGAAGATTTTGAATGTCAATTTGTAGTGTTCTAAGTTTTTTCTCAACATTTGATAATTCTTCTTGAATCTGTACTAAGTTGTTAAGTCTATTCTGCGCTTCATCGTGGTAAGGTTCGCTAAGGACTTTCACAAAGGTATTCAAACTTTCTATGGCTTCAGTTAAATCCTTTTTCATGGCTTCTTCGAGTTCATATGCCAAGTTATCTGCCTTTCTTTTCACCTTATCTATCACCCTCTGCCTGCGACCAGGGAAAGTTGATATAGCTAGATACCTGCAATAGAGGGCAATGTCAATCCAGACATTTATTAGCAGCTAGTGAGCAAAACCATCATGCAACCAACTAGAATTATCTTTAACCACCGTATGAAGGTTTTAAAAAGAAAATCACTGCATTGTCAAGAAAACAGAAATTTGTGATAGCGAAAGAATATTTAAGTGTACTTCCAACACCAGCTCATTGTTATTGATATATATATTACAAAAGAATGTAGTAAACTGATCTGTTTGTGAATTGTTATGCCTTATATACATATATAGAACAAAAGATACTGTGTTATGATCGATGATTTTGAAGCAGGTTAAAAATCTTATATTCAGAGTTGAACCATGAATGTTCATGTGCATGTTTCAGTAATGGATATTCTTATTAGGGTCTAAGATCGAAGTCTCATCAATCACTATGCATGCACACGTTTTTGAAATAAAATCAGTGCAATCAGAAAGGAACTCTAACTGAATATATTACCCGCCAGCTGAACAAATACCAAGAGCAAGAAGATCTTCCAAGGTGGTTTGCAGAACAGATGTCAGTAGCGAAGCAGATAAACCGGCCACACCCAGTTGACCAAGAGTCCCTATGATCTAAGTTAAAAGGAAAACACTTTTAGATCAAATTGGCTTAGTAAGAACAGCGATAACAATAATAATAATAATGACATGATGCTAGAACTCAAATCTCAAAGAGAAAAAGAAATACAGTATTTACAACTCGGGAAGGTACAGAAATGATTCACATTAGTATACGGATTGCAGGATCAACACAGACTAAAGAGAGCAATTTGCAGAGATCACAAAAAATTATCACTAACTTATTATAACTACATGCCGTATCACAGAAACTATTCAAGGGACAGCTTGCATCATTTGAGGCATTGCAAAATTATAATAAAAATGGAAAGACAACAGCAACATGACAAAATAATGTAGTTTTGATACTTATTTCTCAACTTTTGAACATGCAAATGATCAGTCATGTAGTTTTGAGGCTTTCACAACAACTGACTAGCACAGTAGCACTACATTAACGATAACTCTTTCTGAATAGCCAAGACATCCCTCAAACTAATTGTCATAAGTTGATTTAGCTCTTCCACAAAATTGTATTTCACACAGCAGAAAGTCAATCATGCTATCTCCAAATCATTGACACTTAAAGGCCTAACATACCCCAGTGGTCATTTCAGGTAACCTTACCTTGCATAGGCAGAGATTGTTTCCAAAATTAAACTCATGACCAACTGGTCACCAAGACACAACTTTACCATTGCATCAGGGCTCACCACCTAATCATTGTCACATTTAAATGAGAAAAATCAAGAATTTTTTCAGATTGCTTTTAGTGTGTATAGTTGCATGAGGCAAATAATGACAATTGATTTTGTCTCAGTTTGACCGGAAGTGATATAAAGTAAGTTGAAAATTTCACACCAAACCACTTCAACATAAAAGCATCCAGACAAAAACCACTTCACTTGAAAATCAATTTTAACTAAAATCAAATTTACTAAATCCAAGCACACAATTGTGGAATTTCTATTTAAAATGCATGCCCCTAGTTCCACATAAGCTTGCTAGGCCCCCAAGTAACTGGCAATATTTCCCAGGTATTTTTAAAATTGATTCAATTATGTTCCTATATCAGTTTGTGGTTTAGTCGAGGTTGCATGGCCATTACACTATGCTGATAAGGAGATGGAGAAGAGATCTCTATTTTTCTTTTATTGACACGATTGTATCCTTGCTCGTATGAACAAATCCACATTAGTCATTGCGTTCAATTTAAGGCAGTCTGATGTATAGGTGCATTTGTTTCAAATCATGTGAGCAAAACTAAAGCAAATGAAACAAGAGGACCAAAATTTAACTAATCTCAAACAAGGAAACCAAATTGCACTGAAAGGACTTACAGAAAAAACCAGTTATAAATTATTTTACAAAGAAGTCCAAGCTTACCATTTCCCGTACTTCTTGCTCAAATGCCTTTGACACTGCAGTGCTGCTGAAATTGGCAATCACCCGACTACCAGCTTGATCCACTTTCTTTTGCAACTGGTTTGTCTCAAAATTCATCTGATTACTTTCGTGTCTCAAGGAGGGCCACCGTTTTTCAAAGGAATCCTTGTATAGTCTCCCTTGTAGGGTATATTTGGAATATAACCAATCTTCATATTCTTGAAGTAATTTCTATGAACAAAAAAAAACTATTTTAGCATAACATACCCACCTAACTTCTACTCACAGCTTCTATGTCATTTGATGTCTTGGTCCTATTGGGGTTATACCAATCAAAAATAGATGAATAGTTGAATTGAACCAAACTATTCTAATAAGCAAGAGTAAAAATCATCAGAAAATGATTAGGATTAACTAGGTTCGATGCCAAACAACATGGTAAACAATGCAAAACCAAAACTATAATCCTAAACAGATTAAATCCAGAAACTAACCTGGACAGCTGAGACAGCAGGACCAATTATGTCATTCTGAATCTTTGAGGTAGTGGGCATTGCATTTTTTTCTCCTTTGAAAGCGTATGAAGCAATAATATCAAAATTTGCCAATTGCAGATTAGTTTCAGCAAGCTCAACGATGCGTGATTTTGTAGTTTCAATCTGATAATGAGTACCAAGGCATATTTAAGAACATACGCATCAAGAGAAAATCAAATTGACCCGAATTTAAAAAAATTATAAACATCTTATAGCATACCAAAGACACAGTTTGTCTCCTCCAAGAAAGGCTCTCAATTTCCATATTCAAAGCAAAATCATTTACACTATTAACAATGTCTTTCACTGCAGCCAAATCCTGCTTGGCATATCGATAGTCTTGTGTCACAAGAGTTTCACATGCAGATATTAGTCTATCTGCAATTGAAACAGGTGTTTCAAGTTTGAGCCTCATTCTGTCCATTCCTGGGATTGTTGACCCATCTAGAAAGCTATACAGGAAGTTTTCAAGTTCAAAGAAGCTGTTGGCACCATAATGAGAATCAGAGGTTGACAGTTCTTCATTTAGCTTCCCAACATTGGAGGTAGCTATAAGTTTTGATTCAAGAGCTGACCGAGCAGATACAGGATACAATATGACATTTTCAGTGTTCAGCAATCTCTGTATGTTGTCCTTAATGAACGACATTGCTTCCTCAAGCTGCATTGAATTTTACAAAAATAATTTAAACCTAGTTCAGCAACTTCACCACAAAAGAACTCGTTGATATAATATCAGTATGCCAATAACTAAAGAATAAAAACACAACACATACCTCTTGATTATTCTGATATATGTCAACTTTATTCAAGACAAAGACTGCTTTCTTCTTCCACTGCTGCGAATATCGAAGAAAAGCAATCTGAAAACAACACAAAAAACCACACATGATGATCCTGCCTGACCAATGATAACAAACACAAAAGTAAGAAAGTATGCCCCACCCACAATGACTGACCATACCTCACTTCCAGTTAAAGGGCGATCAGCAGAAATGACAAAAAGAAGTAAATCTGCACGGGGTACAAATTCCTCAGTAAGACGCTGCTGTCTCTGAAGAATCACATTAGTTCCAGGTGTATCAACAATGGTCATCTGTTATCAAACAAAACAACAGCTGAGCGCATTCCAAATTTCTAATTGCTAGCAGAAGATAGTAGTTAGAGGGGATAGTATAAAATATTTAAATCTTGAAACACCTAAAGAACAGGAACAAACCATAATGAATTAACTTACTTCTTTAAGAATTGGAGCAGGAAGGTAACAAATATATTGGCCATCTGGGTGTCTTTCACACCTTTGTTGCTCGATATCTAAGTCATTATATCGTAAAAATGTGATCTCATTAGTTGTTGGAACAACTCCCTCTTTGAGATATCTTTCTCCAAGAAGTGCATTAATCACAGTGGATTTACCAGAGTTGAATTCCCCCTGGTAATATCAAGATTTTAAAGAAAGAAAGACAAAAGGTGAGATGTCAAGTTTGAAGCCTATACAAAAATTTTATATAGAAAGCAGCTGATTTTGGCATTTCATTCAACTAATTCCCTTTTGAGTTATGATTGAAATATTAGAATAAACTACACAGGGGAACTGGATAAATTGTAAGAACAAACCATACATATATCATTGTTCCAAGTAGAATATAGAATAATAAGAACAGAGAACACTACCACAAACAATATGAAAAAAAGGCTCCCCTGAAGACAATAATGTCTATGAAGTTTGTAAAGATACAAGAGACAACTACTACCCATAAAGCATAGATAAACAGTTTCGGAAATGTTTACGTAAGAAGGTTATCTGACGTTAAGGTGAATTAAAAGTAGAAAATTCTCACAACAAATAGCACTTATTAGTTAAGTAGTTTCTATCTAGATGTATTAAGAGAAGATTTCTTTTTGAAATTTAGAGCTAATACCAATGTATATTCCAGGAACCAGAATTTGTTGAGATTCAGCACACAATTACCACTATAACCAGTAAGAACGGCTCATCAATTTGAGAAACCGCATCATTAAGAAGTGAAACCTCCTCCATCTGTCATTTGAAAACAACCACAATTCAACAAAAAGTAAACAATATACTGGTCAAAACACTGAATAATGAAAAAGGAATTACTTCAAATACCAAATTTTTTAATTAAAAGATCACCAGAGGTGCAGCCTTCTTGATAACTTCAACAGCTTCATTCAACACCAATCTCTCTGTTTCTATTAACTGTTTCTCCCTATCCTCCAGCTTAACAAACCCAGCCACAATCTCCGTCCCACTCTGAAAACCATTATCATTCAATTCAATCTCACTCACATTCCCGTCATCAGTACTTGCATACACAGTACCAAAAACTTTGTGCAGGAACTCATCACCATACCGACCAAAATTTGCCAAACTTGTAACAAAACCGCTAGCACCAAGGGCAAGCAAACCTGACATGTCAGCATAAGACAAATTATCTTTTCCACATGAGACAAAAATAGGTATCTTCACATTCTCACGCACAGAACCAACTTCCCGACCAACAAGCTGCAGGTCACCACCGCCATATATAAGAAAATCAGCACCTTCTGATTTAGACGCATTTATTGCAGCATCCACAGTGTGGACAATCCTAGCAACCAATGGAAGAACCACCAATTCAGATTTTGAATCCAGCATCGTACTCCTGGCAACAACAGTGGGAAGACCTGCACAAAATTATATTCAAAGATATTTCAAATTAAATCAAGCACTGCTAGCCAAAACGACAGAAAGAGAATTTATTATAGGTTCAACACCAGCACGAGTCCATGGTCCTGGTCAATTTCTAGTGACATCTATCGTGTTTTATTCATTCCTTCTTCGCAAATTGAAAAACTCAGGTAACATGTGGAACGTAAGATAGGCATCGACATGGGTGGAGTTTAGGGAATATTGACCCAAACTTACCAGAGCTATGCAGGTCAAGTCAGGATATTTTGTCTATCAGTGAAAAATAAAATACATTGAAAAAATAGAAAATATTGAAAGAAAAAGGAAAAAAACAAGACACCATAATAAAATGAAAGAAAATTAATGAATAATAAAAAATTCAGCAATACAGTTACACAATCATAATATTGCACAACATAATAAAAAGTATAAAACGGTACAAATTTGAATTAGTTTGAGTCAAATTGTGTTCCATGTGCCCAGATCCACTACTCGAGCCTATATAATTGGGTCTGCAGTTTTAAAACCTAAACTAAACCGATGCTGTAAAAATCTTCTAAAAATTAATTTATTCAGCTTGTGAAGAATCTAATCTCAAATTTTCTTTCTATTTTTCTAAATACAAATCCTGACTGGAGATGATCCTCCAAACAGACGCTGTACACTAATTTCCGGATTAAGTAGAGAGTTAAAAACAACCTTGGTCAGAGAGCAAAACCCCACTAGCAGCAGCGGCAGCAGCAATATCGACGCGCTCGGCGACTAGCAAATACGCGCGATCTTGAAGCAGCGATTTCAAGGAGCATGCAGCTTCATAGAGCTTGCCACCGCTAGGTTCATTGCTTGAAAGAAGGACAATTCCAACCCACTTGGAGACGGCTTTGTCGATTAAAGCAAAGGCGTGGTTGTCGGCGGCAAGGACTTCGTCGGAGTCCAATTGGAGGACGAGAGTGGGGACCTTGAGCTCGGGGCGCTTGTAGCCTCCGGGAAACAGGGTCCGGGGCTGCGGCGGGTCGCTAGAGCTGAAGAGTTGGTGGTTGGATTGGGAGGAGGAGCCATTGGAGAGAGAATTGACTGGAGAAGCACGTGAGAAGCGGAGAGGGAGAGAGTAAGGACGAGAGAAGAAGGTGTGGCGTGGAATGATTGCGGCGACAAAAGAAGAAGAAGGGGCTGTGACCGAACAGGGTACCATCGCATGAAGCGGTTTTCGGAATTCAACCACGAGAAGGTAGATTGCGCTATCGCACACCACTGTCCTTCCGTCACTCAAATCTCATTCGTTTATCCTCTCTTTCTCAATAACCACTATCTACATCACCCTCATTTCTTTATTCACCTCCATTATTTTATTCAATAACTTTTATAAAAAAATTATTAAAATTTAAAAGAGCAGTATTATTTGTCAAAAAAAATAAAAAATTCAACTTTTCTAAAACATGTAATTTATGTATTAATTCATATGTTGTTAAGAACATAAAATAACGTCCAACTCAAACACGCATGAATTTAGTGTGTAGTGTGTTTGGTTTGGTTTACATTTTACTATCTCTCAGTTATTCAATCATTAAAATATATTACTAACATACAATTTTAATGGATAATATATCTAAATAAATTTCAGCCGCAAAATCAAACACTTCTCTCTCTATCCATAGAATTTTATAGCGGATCCCAACATGCAGAGTTTATATCTAACGGTGGATTTTAACTTAGGTTTCATTCTAAAAAGGTTAAATAGGTTTTTGTTATTTTACCTTTAGTCAAATTCTGAAGATGGATTAATTAGTTCTTAATAATTAGTTACTTTTAACAACTTTGTGTGATGGTAAAAAGTTATCATTAAATATTAAATTAAGATATGAAAAAATTAATATCACAAAAAAAAAACATCATAATTTTTTAATTTAATTTATGTTGATGTTAGTTTAGCCTCTTTGATGAGAAAATTTTACCAAGGTGGTGAACATTAAATATTTGTAGTGTTTATATCCACATATGTTGGTAGAGAGAAATGAGGATGGTGGTTGTGAGTTAGCTTTATCTGAAACTGCTGGTTCTCACTGTCTGAAAGGCAGAAAAGTTAACGACCAATGGCCACCATTGCTTCTTCCTCATCCACTGTGCTCTTCTCTGCATCCTCTTCCAACCTCCTTCCATTTTCACACCCTTCTACTTCGCGCCTTTCTTTCTCCTCTTCCCTTTCCTCTTCCTCTTCTCTATCAATTTCTCATACCTTTTTATCGCACACTTCTTCAACTTCTAGACACTTTGTTAACCACTCTGCCTTCACCATCAATGCCAGTTCTGTTGAGAAGAAGAAGGTGCTCATCGTGAATACCAACAGTGGCGGGCATGCCATTATTGGCTTTTACTTTGCAAAGGAGCTTCTTGGTGCTGGCCACTCGGTCACCGTGCTCACTGTTGGTGAAGAAGGCTCAGACAAGATGAAAAAAACTCCTTTTAACAGATTCTCAGTTAGTGATCGATCCTTAATTTTAATAAAACTCTCTTGTCTTAGACTTATTCATGTTTTCGGGATTTAGCTACTTGCATTGAATGAATGTTACGTATTCCAACCACTGAGTCAAGATTTAATTGTATGATTTTGAGAAACAATCAGGAAATTGTGAGTGCTGGAGGGCGCACGGTATGGGGAAATCCTTCTGAAATCGGAAGTGTTGTAGGAGGGGAAGTGTTTGATGTGGTCTTGGACAACAATGGCAAGGATCTTGAGACCGTGAGGTTTGTTGTGTTAATTCTTGTTGTCACATACTTCAATGCTTGACTTTTAGGCATCATAAATATCATCAATGTTCACTTTTAGGCCGGTGATTGAATGGGCTAAGAGTTCAGGTGTCAAGCAATTCTTATTCATCAGTAGTGCTGGAATCTACAAACCGACAGATGAACCTCCACATGTTGAAGGGGTATGTTGAATATTCTTATATTCGTCATCATCATCAGTATTTGTAAAACCATAATTGCATAAAATTGAAGTAGCATGCACTGTGGAGTAGGATGTTGTTAAAGCTGATGCTGGTCACGTTGTTGTGGAGAAATACCTAGAAGAAACTTTTGGAAGTTGGGCAGCGTTCCGACCACAGTACATTATTGGGTCTGGCAACAACAAAGACTGTGAGGAGTGGTTTTTTGACAGTAAGAACACATTTCTTAAAATCTGCCATGCTTCAACATCTACTCTTCTCTTTGTAAAAAGAAAATAAAAACACTGTACACTGTCATAATTACAGGGATTGTTCGGGACAGACCTGTGCCAATTCCTGGCTCGGGGTTGCAACTCAGTAACATAACTCATGCTAGGGACTTATCCTCGATGCTTACTCTAGCTGTTGAAAACCCAGAGGCTGCTAAGGGTAGCATTTTCAACATCGTCAGTGACCGTGCGGTGACTCTGGACGGAATCGCCAAACTCTGTGCTCAAGCTGCAGGGCGCCCTGCTAACATTGTTCATTATGATCCAAAAGCTGTTGGAGTTGACGCAAAGAAAGCTTTCCCTTTCCGCACCTACGTAGCTTCTGATACCTTGTCTTCTGATATACTTTAAACCTGATCATAATGCATGGAAACACCCTATTGCTAACAAAAATAACTATTTAGAATGCCTGTTTAACAGCATAAATACATAGCTATGAATTCTTGCAACAAAGACCTATTTATAATGCTCTTTCAACCATTTAAAGATCCTGTTTGTGTATTATGCAGCACTTCTGTGCAGAACCCAGAGCAGCAAAAAGTAAATTGGGATGGGAATCAACCACAAACCTCCCAGAAGACCTAAAAGAACGGTTTCAGGAGTACGTAAAGATTGGGAGAGATAAGAAGTCAATCAAGTTCGAGGTAGATGATAAGATTTTAGAGGCATTGAAAGTTCCTGTGCCTGTGTGATCAATTCATATCCAAAATGTATGAAACATATATCAAACAAGATTGTAGTAAGATGTTTTGTCCCTTAATTTCAATTACGAGTTAAGGTAAAAAAGAAGCTTATGATGATTTTAAGTAGCTCACTTAGTATGTCATAATTACATTTCTTTTGGGTATATGGAGTCGAGTCTTCTCTTCAGCTGGTCTTTAATTGATAGTCTACAAATCCAAGTATTGTTCGTCAACATCAGTTGATGGGTACCTGTCAAAGGTCCTTTGATACCAAACTTAGTTAGGTTCATATTATAAGAACAATAAATGCGTAGGTAATGTGTAACCTATCTCCTTACCTCAAACTTCTATTTATAAACATTGTGATGAACTTTTGATTAGAGTCAACCTAATTACAGTTCAAACGTGGCTAATCGTGATTAAGCCTTTAAGAATAATGGTTTTGGGGTTAATCTTCCCTAACTTGATTGTTTGGTCTCCACAATGTTATGACTACCTGGTTTGATTTCACTTAACAAAGGATTGGTCGCCCAGTCTGATTTCACTTAATAAAGGGTTGACCATCCAACTAATAGTTGATTGGACAAGATATATTGTACATAAGCCTCTAAGCCTGAGCATCATATAAGTTGTGAAGGGGTTCGTAGTTTGGCCGCTCAATTTGTTGTTGTCTTCCTTCTTAGCCGCTCATATTGAATTATGACCATTGGAGGAGATAAATGTGATGCCTCAAACTTGGCGCCTGTTAGAATTTGAAATGTTGGATCTTTCTAGATCATTAGATGCAAACAGCTCTAACAATTGAGGCTTGGAAACGGTTGAGATGCACACTTCTATAAATAAGGGTGGATCTAGGCTATCATTTTCACCTTTTTCTTCTTCTGCTTCTTGCTCAACCGATCATTTTCTCGCTTAAGGTAATAATGTCCATCGTTTGTATTTCTTTGTCTAAGGAGTCTTCTGGTAAAGTCGGCAATAGGTATATTGATGATGCGTCGTCGCCGTCTGGGTCATTGTTTATGTCTTCACACGATGGTCAAGGATCAACTGAACGAAGTCTGGACTCAACTAGGAGTGCGACAACTGGTGTAAATATTGAGGGAAATAAGAGTGATCCTCCTGAAGTTGCTAAGAAGGATTCAACCGTCGAGATTGAGGTGGATATTTCAAATGAAGGGGACAAGCTAAATCTTTCGATCGTTCCAAGCTATGACTGGGCATCATACGAAGTTTGCGAGTATGTAACTCGCTTTCGTTGGGGTAGGGATTTATGCAAATAAGTCGAATAGTCATACGTACTTGGCAAAAACATGTGTGACAATCTCATCAACTTATAAGTTTGTAAAGGAAATGAACAGATATATCATAGGAAGGAGGGTTATTTGTGGACTTTTTCTACATATACTCTTGCTTGTTCAACGACTTGCTTGTGAGAGATCCATTTGACGAATTTTAAATATGTGTGCTACGTGAACTAAACATCGCATTTTAAAACATAATCAAAGAAAGATAAGTGACAAATTAACATTGAAATCTACTAATATCAGACACTTACCAAAGACCAAAGCAACATATTATGTTTTTCCACATAAATGTATGCACCTACTGAGTAATAACGGTTGCTAAAGTTTTCGCCTTTACCCACTTGGTAAAATAATCTATGGCACAATTGGTTGGGAAAGATATAACAATGTCCATTCCCCACCGGGCAAACAGCAAAGGAGAGGTGTTGTACAGCTTTGACGAGGTATCTTAATATCATTGTCATGTTACTAACACCTCTTACACTTTTAAACTTGCAATCTTCTACTCTTCTAACACGCAATGGACTTCCTTGGAGAGGAATTTTAATAAGGGTACCCCCTTTTAGTACATGTCCTCCTTAATGAGGACAAACTGTGTGATTCATCGAACGTTTGATTGGCATATTTTTTTACCTTCATTTTGATCTTTCATGAGTGACTTAATGTTCTCCCTCTAGTCTTCACGATCGGTTGTTAATACATATCATCAGGTAATTAGCTTTATGATAATACTAGAGGAGCTGGTTGTCCTTAACTTGAATAGTTCCTTTGATTGCCTAACAACAAGTACGAAGTTAGTTTTACAATCAACTCTAGCTGCTCCCATATCCTTTATTAAGGCTAGACAACCTATTAATGGCTTCCTATTCCGCTTAGTTATTTGATATATTAAACTTGAACATTAGGGAATAACTCTATTCTGGTACCATTCGAGCCCTCTAACACTATTCATGTTCCTCTACCTTTTCATTCAAATGATCCATCAACATAGAGCTTCCAAGTCTGATTTGAAGGGCATTTTGTCCATACAACTCAATAGCAAACTTTGCCAAGTGTTGGCCTTAAACTGAGCCGCGTTGTTTAACGCGAAGACCGAACTTTGACAGTTCTATTGACCAATTGACTATCCTTTAGGCCAGGTCTAGTTTTCTCATGATTTTTGCAATAGGGTGATCCATTTGGACGACCACTTCATGGGTTTGGATATAGGGTCTCAACCATCTAACTGATGTTAACAACACTAGCACCACCTTCTCAATCTACTGATACTGAGTCTCTGCATCCTGAAAGAACTTGATGATAAAATATATAAGCTTTAGTTCAAGAACTTCTTAAATTAACACTGCAATTATAACTTCTTTTGTTACTACTAAGTACAACTACAATTCGTGACCGGTGATTGGTCTAACCACTACAAGAGGTTTGGCCAATATCCTTTTTACTTCAGTGAAAGCTACTTCACACCATTCATCCCATTTTTAGAGGTTTGCTCTTTCATCACCTTTAGGATCAACTTGATCTTATCTACTAGACAAGGAATAAACCTTGAAAGGGAGGTTAGCCAACCGACCAACCTTTGTACTTCTTTTGGGCTTTATGGACTTTTCATTCATGAAATGGCGATGCATTTATTCAGATTAGCTTTTATGACTCTTATTGTCAACATAAAGCCAAAGAATTTGCCTACTCCTACCTTAAAGGTGCACTTGGAAGGGCTTACCTGCATGTTGTACCATTTGATCTTAACCACACATACGTTCTTGATCTCATAACAGTAGTTAGTAAGTTCGGTGATGAAAATAGTTTTTTCTTTGTCCAAATGATACATGGGTATTTAATTGTACCCATAGTAGGTATCTATAAAGTTGAGAACTTGATAACTCAATGCATCATCCACCAATCGATAGATGTTGGGGAGCATATATACGTCCTTAGAGCATGCTTTGATCAAATCTATGAAGTATGTGCAAATCCTCCACCAGTCACTCGGTTTCTTTACCATAGCAACATTCTTTAGCCATGTGGTATACTTGATTTCCTTAACAAAGTCAGCTTCCTCTAGCTTTATAACCTCTACCTCTACAACTTGACATCTTTCCTTTCCCAATTGTTGTTTTTTCTAAACGAATGGTCAGGCTTCTTTGAAGATTGTGAGCTAGTGGGAGATTGCTCCTGGATGGATACTTGGTATATCAACAATCGTCCATGCAAATAAGTCCCTATTGTCTTTTAATGCCTTTGGCACTGCTTGCTCTTGGTCAGGGTCCAACTCACTTCCCAACTTTGTATTCTGACCACCGAGATTTCTTAGTTTTAGCTCTTTGACTTCTCTTTGTACCTTTATTCAGTCTTTTGTATTGGTGCGAGGATTAAGGTCTTCTATGGCCACTTCAAACCAATGGGCTTTGTGTGAAGGAACACACGACGTCATTTTAAGACCAAGGGCATAACCCTCCTAAGTAGTCTTCTAATCTGCATATATTGTTTAAATTATGCTAATGTCAGAAGGGAACTTCATAGCTAAATGAGGTGCGGACATTGTAGCTTCAAAGGCGTTGAGACATGGCCGATTGATTAACACGTTACAAGATATGTTGGCCTCAACCAAAAGGTATCTGATGCAAATTTCTCGACTATTTCAACCGGATCCAATTCTTATTGTTAGGTTAAGGTATCCTCTATTGTCCACTAGCTCGCCAGAGAAACCTACAATCTACTTATTTTAAGGTACAATGAGATCTTTGAATATGTCCATCTTTTCAAATGTTTTCTAGTACAATATGTTGACCGAACTGCCTTGGTTAATTATCACCTTGTGATGGAAACCCATCTAGGGAGCTTGATGAAGATCCATCCAAGGAGCTGCAACTTGAACCAAGGTTAGGAGGATGAAAGAAGAAGAAGAAGGACTCTACTCTTGAGGAGATGGTGTTTCAAGCTTGTTTTTCCCTTCTCTTATGCCTTGTAAATACTTACATATATTTTTAGGCCTTGTATTTGGGTCAAGGTTTTCCTTTACGATGTTTTTGCATCAACATGAACCTCATGGGTTGTTTTTGTGTCAAATATAAACTTGTTGGAGTGGGAGGCACAACTTGAAGGTGTTTTGGGATTACTTAGGCCTTAAGGTAACTTCTAAAGTTTAGAGAAGGATCTTATGCATTGTATTTAGTCATGTTCAAAGGAGAAAGCTCTCATGCGTTGTATTCAGTCACATTCGTAAGAGAAGACTCTCATGCATTGTATCTAGTCACATTTAAAGGAGAAGGCTCCCATACATGCACTTGGTCAATGGAAGATTCAAGAAGCTTTTTTTGTTCAAAGTATCTCTCTTAGGTTCATGATGTGAGTTCCTTCTTAGAGACACTACTTCTCCTGTAAAAGGAGTGCTCAACCCTTTGTAAATTCAACTTGCAAATATGATAGAGAATTTATGCCAAAATACATCCTCTCTTCTTCTAAATCCACTTAGGATAGTCTTCTACCTAGACTTCTCCTTACTTGCTGGTTGGCCTCATCTCCTTCAAGATCCATCCCAAGACCACTCTTCACATCACACTTCCTTCATCTTTCATAGCTTTCACATTTCATTCTTCATCTCCATGGAGTCCTCATCAACTTGCTTGAAGAAGGTTTCCATCACCTTTCTTATACCATAATTTGCAACCTCAATAGTTATCACCATAGGATCATCCTAATCATGGTCAAAGGCCTTCAAATCCTTTTCGGTAGAAGTGTTTGGGGGCATGGTTCTTGCCCTTTTCTCAACCAGATCCACATTTTTAAGAGCTTGGATACATCCCTCGTGTGTTAAACGCTCAGAGTGATGTCATTTTCCTTAATAACATTCACCTAGGTAATTGAAATTAGGTGATGCAGTTGGCTGTGGAAAACTGCACCCCTAAACTTTGAATGGATGGTAGAGAAGTTGTCTATGAAGTTTAATGGTAGCAAAGAGAATTAGGCCAAGGCTTCTCCTTTCATCAAGATGGAAAAGGCTTTACACTAAACAATATTACTTATGGTATAGAGTGTCATTTGGTTCATGAACATTATAAGATGTTCATCGGGGTCAGTGGAGTCGTCGTATTTGTCAAAGACGGTCATCCTCTAGTTGTCTAGTAAAGGCGTCTCCATTATCACTGCCATGAATGGAAGCATCTCGACCATATTAACTGTTATGATGGATAGGTGATCCTTGCTAGCCCTTAAGCTACCTTCATGGTCCATTTGGCAAGGCTCTTCAAGTTGCTTGGTCGGTACTAGCTGAATAGGTGCAGGAGGTACATGGTTCCTAACACTCTGCTCTTGGCGTATAGTTGCGTTTTCAGCACGAAGGGTCTTCAACTCCTCTTCATACGTATGCTACATTTACTCCATTTATCTTTGTAGATTCCTTATTATATCCATATGATTCGATTGATTGTTTGACGCTTCTTTTACAACTATGTTGCTCATCATATTCCTTGTAGTCACCATGAAACTAATAAATTGTTCTCTTGACTCCACGATAGGGGACAAAATGTTTTAAGTATATAAGGTCGAGTCTTCTCTTCAATGGCAGGTCTTCAATTGATCGTCTGCAAATCCAAGTCCTATTCATCAATATTGGTCGGTGGTCAAAGGTCCTCAGATGCCAAAATCAATTAATTTCAGATTGTAAGGACAAAAAATATGTAATTAATGCATAATCTATTTCCTTGCCTAAAATCTCTATTTATAAACTTTGTGATGAACTTTTGATTAGGGTTAGCCAAATTATGATCCAAATATAGCTAATCATGATTAAACCTTTAAAAAAGATGGTTTTAGAATTAATATTTTCTCTAATTTAATTATTCAATAGTATTACGACTGTCTAATTTGATTTCATTTGACCATCCAATTAATAATTGACCGGAAAAAAAATTATGTACAACATTCATTCCAAAACCATTGGATATATAAATCACCGTCCAACACAATCAATTCTAGTGCAAATATATGAAAGTTCAACCACTGAAAAAATATTTAGGACAAAAGATCGACATGTAGTTGGATACTTTTAATACAAAAATTGATTTCATACATGCAATAGAGAGAAAAAAATGAATAAAAACATGAAGTGGTAGTAGAGTATACAAAAGAAAAACTTTATAGCTGAGATTCAGCCCTTGTCGCTTTGATTCGTCCCTTCCCTTCATCTCAAACCAAATTCTAATATCTTTTCGTTTTTTGAGTTGCCTTTCTTAAAAAGTGTACACTTTTCGATTTTTCTACACCTAATCAATAATAAAAGTTTATTTTTTATTTTTTATTTAATTTTTCTTAAACTATTTTATATTTCAAAGTAAAATATAGTTTTATAAAAACATTAAGTATATGTATATCAACACTCATTTAAAAAAAAGTTTAATTATATATTTGGTCTCATTATTTGTTTAATTGGTTGAATTTGGTTTCTTTATTTTATTTTTTAAAATGATTTAACTTTGTTCTTTTCGTTAGATTGATGCTAATTCTATGTTGGTACATATCACGTATCAATTAGAGGAATTTTTAATTTTCGTAATTTTTATTTTATATAAAATAATATAAAAACAAAAATTGTCACGTGTTAAGTTATGGTCGTCTAACATGATTGTGACAATGTTATATATCATTCTCGTTATCACATGGTTGTGCTTGTTTTCAAATTTGTCCCAATATTTATAATTTTGATTCAATTTATTATTTTTTTAAAATGAAACACTTTAATCCCTTAATAATTTGAGATCAAATTACTAATTAAACCTGATTATAACTTATATGTTAAAATATTTTTTTATAATCTGTACATAAAATAACTCTACCTAAGTATTCAAATTAATTTTATTTTACATTTTTATATAAAAGAGAATCCTTATTTAAACTTATAAATTTTTAAAATATTAAAAATATAAATGTAAAGTGACACATGTCACATTAAAAATATTTGTTACATCATATATTTAAAAGTTATAAGTTTCACTTTACATTTACATTTTTCATACTTTTAAACAATTATAAGTTTAAATAGGGGATTTTTATGTAAAAATGTAAAAATAATAATAATAATAACTTGAATATTTAGGTTGAGTAATTTGATGTATAAATTTTAAAAAATTAATCATTCCATTGGTTCTATTTTTTGTATGTATTAACTTAAAAAATTGAGTTTTAAGAATAGATAACGTGTTTATTTAATAAGACTAAGTTATTTTAATATTAAAAAACTAAAAATATATATAAAAATTTCATTAAAGCGATTCTTTATTAAATTTAATATTTATGAATTGATCAATTGTTTGTTACTTATTATATCTTATGGTTAATTAACAATTGTGTGACATTCATCTAATTTAATTTCCTACACTGCAATGTTATTATAATTATCATTACAAATAAAACTTAATAATAGAGAAAATTATAATATTAATAACAACAATAATAAAATGAATAATAATTATCATTACATCATAATAATAAATCCATTATTAATTATAAAATATTAATAATAATGTTATTATTGTAGATTTTTATAATGATTTAATATGATTCAATAATTTGTAGATTTTCAAATTTATATGCAATAACGTAATTTTATAATAATTCTAATAAAAAACTTCATTATTGTTATAATGTTAAAAAAAGTTGTAATGAGAATATATAAATTTTTATTTAATAAAACATAATTTAAATTTAATCTTACAAATCTCTTATAATTTTACTTTCTTTTTTCCAAGTTTTTTTTTAAATTTTAAATAATAACTTCAATTTTATTTTAACATAATTTTCACTATTTATATTTAAATTTATATCACATTTTATATCAAAAATAAAATAATAATAATTTAATATAATCAATAAAAATATTTTTTTACTATCATATTTTTTTACTGTGTCATATCTATCTTATCATTCATACACAAACTTTTTCTAATTAATCTCATATTCACCCTATCTTTTTTTCTTTTTTTCTCAAATTCATCTTCAAATCCTATCGCAACCGTGAATTTTTTTGTTTTACAAGGAGGAACATTAACATTGCAACTTTCTGCCGTGATGACTTTCATACAGTAACTTGAGTGACATTTCCTTATAGAGTGTGCAAATAATCATTTCGATTCCAACTTGCACTTGATCTTGCAAGTAGCAACCCATCATTCAAAAGTGCTGATTTGATTAGAAAACGTATAAATTTCAAAAAGAAAAACTGAACATAACATTGCTAAGAAATCATTGATATATGCCAGCCAGTACATTTCCAACTAAAGCACCGAGATTGTAACTGCATTCAGGTTAATGGCGGAACTTTATGCTAATAACTTTAGATACAGTGCTTGCAATTGGATGTTGTTTATAGCACGAGACACGACCAGTAAAGAGGCTATTCAAATAATGTGTATATAAGCAACTGCTAAAATATAGAAAGACAGCAGAAACCCAGCAATCGAAGAAAATAGTTTGCAAGCACAGCAGAGCCAAAAAAATTCTGCAGCTATTCCCATTTCTTGTTTTGCCAGATATATTAAGAACATATATATCGGTAAACTTCTAAACGTGAGTCATGGAATAGAATATCTAAAATACAAAGATTAAAGCTAGCTATCGTGCCTGAAACAAGTACGTCTGTAGAAAATATTAATTGGCCTACAAATTAATCTCAAGTAAAATCCGAATGTTTGCTCCTATGAATCTTTCTAAATTCCAAGGCCCTTCAATTTTGATTCCAATTCATCATGTTCGCCATCTTCTTCAGCCTTCTCATCACTGTCTTCTCCTTCAGGATCATTCTCATCCAAAGGACCCAGCATATCAGGTGAGTTTTTAAATATATTTTTCAACTCAACAATCCCTTCATCAGAAATGAAATTAGCATTAATGTTTAACAACTTAAAACCTGGTTTCCCCACAACAGCTTCAGCCACCAGCTTAGCACCTGACCATGTGATCGAGTTTGTGCTCAAATCAACTTCAATTAATTGGCGCCCTACTTCAAGTGCCTTGCTGATCAAAGCTACACCTTCATCCTTCAGTTCATTCTCAGATAAATTAATCTTAGTGAGGAATTGTTTTGATGATATACAGGCAGCCACAGAGGCAGCACCCTTTGCAGTAATGTCATTCCCAGCCAAATCCAAAATTTCCAGTGATGGTGCAGATTCCTTGAGGGCGTTAGCAAGGGATTCTGCACCATCATCCTCCAAGTTCAAATAACTCAGGTATATCTCTGTAAGATCAGTATATGCAGGTATAACTTTACTTAGAGCAACCCCAGCCTCTGCCCCAAACATGTTGTCACGCAAGTCAAGCTTCCTCAAATGCTTACAAACCCCAAGTGCTTCAGAAAGGGCAACTCCACCATCAGAGCCTACTCTGGTAGAGGAGCACCGAAAATCTTCCAAAGCTGGGGAATGTTTCACTATTTCACCAATAGCAATTGCACCTTCATCCCCGGTCATATTATTATGGAAATGAAGAACCCTGAGCTTCTCAGTTGAAGGAAGCAATTCAGAAACTGCTTTTGCAGCTTCTTCTGATATACCATCATTCATCAAATAAAGCTCCTCTAAATTAATTTGCGATTTGAGGAGAGACCGAAAAGCTCTAACCCCCTTCTCACCCATGGCATTATTTGACAGGTTCAGATACCTCAAATCACAGCCTTCCAGTGCAGAAGAAAATATAGACATCACTTCAAGAGCTTCTGCTTCGGCTCTTCCAGCAATAAAATCTGAAAGGTTTACCTCTTTCAATTGATCCTTGATTGATATTAGGAGGGGTTCAGCAATACGGGCAGCATCCAAGCCAAAACTTCTATTGCTAAAAATTATCTTGGTATAAGAGTTTGGTCCCCTCAACGGTTCCAAAAGTTCTGCTGCTTCCTTTCCCTCAATAAAGGCTCTACGACCGCCAGATATGTCAAAAACAGTTTCAGCAGTCGCACCAGCCTTGCCAGATGTTAATTCTCCGTCCTCCTTCACTCTTGGCCCTCTTTTCAAAACCTCCAACATAAGCTTACTTGACTCCTTAGCATAAATTTGCACAGCAGAACTCCCATCACCATCAGGCTCCTTCTCAAAATGTTGGGTTGCAGTGGCAAAAGCGTCATCCTCAATCTGCTTGGCATCCTCCTCAGCCTCTTCTTTGCTAAGAAGTCCGTACTTCCTAGAGAAAATTGAAGGAGTTGTCAGGTTCTTGGTCATCCGCTCTACAAGCATAAGCCTAGTACTCTGGCTAGGTGGCCATAATTTGATCGCGAGGGGACGATGTTGGTATTTCTGATCAGAAGAATCCATAGCAAGACAACCTGAGAACATGCGTGACAGCAAATTTTAAGTGTTTCTATCAAAAACCAAATATTTCACTGCAACAATAAATTAAAGAGAGGACAAAAACTGCTCATGGAAAATCCTGAATTTACAAATAATAATAATAATAATAATAATATCAATAAAAAATACTACCCTGTAAAATTTAAATCAAACAATCATAATATGAATGGTGTAACATCTGTTGCAAAATTCGGTTATTGTCACAAAAAGTTAACAAAAAAAAGCCTAAATGCTGGTAACTATTTACTAAAGTCAACGACTAGGTATAAAATAAAATAAAAAACGACCTTGCGCATAAAACAAAAGGGACATAGCAGGGGCCTAAAAATGTATGGATCCAGTGTTTCAAAGATAAATGTTGTTTCAACATCTATAGTAAACATTCGAATAGGCTAATTAGCAGCAAATGAAATTACGAAGATGGAGTTCGGGGAGAAATCCACGAATCAGGACATTTTGTTTCGTTTAGGATTTAGAATTTACAAGTAACCAAGCAGAGCAAAAACGGTATCAGACCGGAAGGAAAGTTAAAATAAAAATGGGAAAAACCCTAAAAGCCGAGAAAAATATTACCACAAGCGCATCCAGAAGAAACAGTGCATTGAGAGAAAGGAGGAAATGAAAGGAATGTGAACCTGAGGAGAAAGCAATCGCGAAGGGAAACAGAGAAACCCTAGAAAGAGTGTAGAGCAGAGAGCAGAGAGCAGAGAGCAGAGAAGGAGGGGTTTTGCGGGATTTTGTCCTGAAATTTGATTTGACAGAAATTGGTAGATAGAGGCTTTAAAGGTGGTGGTGGAGCGGGGAAAAATAAAAATTAAATTAATGCAGCCTCAAAACTTTTCCATTAAAAAAATATACATATACCTGAAGTGGCATGTGAAAACTGGAGGGAAATGATGGAAAATGAAAACCGTAATCATTCCAACCCTACTTTTCAATTGAAAAACCCCAAGCGTGGATTTTCCGCTTCCTCTCTCCACTTTCTTTCCCCCAATGACTATCCTACCTCTCTTTAATTTTCAGGCCATTTCTTTTCGCACCCATTTTTTTACATTCTCATCAAATATATGGCTTAATTATTTTTATTTTTTTAAAGTGTGTTAAATTTGTTCATCTTTTAAAAAAAATTTAATTACGTTAATGTCAATTTCTTTTTGTCTGATATTTTTCATTTAAATATATCTTAATATTATAATCCAACTCATTTTTAGTATCTAAAAAATATTACAAAATAGAATCTTTTATTTAAAAGAGTTATTGAAGCGATTAATTTTGGAGGTTCGCTTCGTGGGGTCAATGAAAAAGCAACGGTGACTTGCGATGGTGCTTGGAGGCTTTGACAAGGCTTTTCAGCGGCATGGCGGTCTGTTTTGGTAGAGAAGAATGCAGATGCTGGTCCACGCACAAAGGAGAAGAAGGAACGATGGAAGTGATATGTTCTTGTTCCGATGGTGGCTCGTGTGAGGAAATAAATAAGCTGGAACGATGGTGTGTGGTAACACTTCCAGCGTGGAGGGTTGTTAGGCCCATTATTACTGATGAAGAACCTCAGGGTCCAACACAGATCAGGAAAACATTGAGAGGGGAGAATTACCTAAAAGAATCAGAAGGAAACCCACACACCTCAACGACTACGTGACTGAGTGATGAGTTGACAGTGTTAAGCTTCTAGAAGGATTTGGTCACACCTTGGAATCCTAAAAAACTTTATTCCTTTGTCTTTTTACATTTTGCGTAGCATATATGCTGTTATAAAAGCGTAACATAATAATGGGAATGGTAGTGAATATACAACTAAATTCTGATTTCCTCCAAAAACTCTGTTATTCTATCTGTCTACAGTATTACTTTCTCTCTTTTATGTGGTGGTTACTTTCATTTTGGTGCTTTCATTGAGAGTGACTCTCTTCCATGGCTTCCTACTATGACGCCATCTCTCACCTTGACAAAAAGTTGGAACATATCCTCCTTTCTCAGGCAAATTTCTCTAATACTCTGCATGACATCGATGCCCGCACTTCTCTTCTCGAATCCAAAATTTCCTCATCCCCTTCACCTTCTCCCTTATCGTCTCCACGCCCTCTCAAATTTGACCTTCCCTCATTCAACGGGGAGGATGCACTAGGGTGGATCTTTAAGATCACCCAGTTTTTTGATTACCACCAAACACCACTAGATCAAAGAACCCAAATAACATCATTTTACCTTGAGGGCCCCACCTTAGCTTGGTATCAATGGATGCATGACAACAGTCTCCTAACCTCGTGGGAAGCTTTCCTCAGAGCCTTGGAGCTGTGTTTTGCGCCCTCCAAGTTTGAGGATCCCATTGCGGCTCTTTGCAAGCTCTCACAGACTCAATCCCTTCAAGAGTACATCTCTGAGTTTGAATCCCTTGCTAATAAGATATTTGGGTATCCCCTTAACTTCTACCTTAGTTCTTTCGTCTCTGGTCTCAAGCCTCACCTCCGACGCGAGGTTACTGCTCTCCAACCTTCCGATATGCCCTAGGCTGTGGCGTTTGCGAAACTCCACGATGACAAAAACAAAGTATCATCGCCACCCTTTTCCAGATTTTCCCGACCACCCCAAACTCACATCCCATCTACCGCCGCCCCTAACCCTAAACCACTTCCCCCTCTTCTTCCAACACCCACATCCAAATTACCTATTCGGAGACTTATGGAGGCCGAAATGCAAGCCCGTAGAGAAAAAAAATCTCTACTACAACTGTGACGAGAAATACACACGAGGTCATCGCTGCAAATCTCAGTTCCTTCTCCTCACAATGGCTGATGACGAGGAGTCCCCCGATCCACTCACCGATACGGCTGATTCCCCTAATGACACTCCTTTAGAAGCGGGTCTCATTAGTTTACACTCCTTCTTGGGACAGTGGAGCCCCAAGACGTTCCGGATCAGTGGATCCATAGGCGGATACGAGGTTCAAATTATGGTCGATAGTGGGGCAACCCATAATTTTATCCAATCCAGAGTGGCCCATTTTCTGAATCTTTCCCTGGAGCCCACTCCAAGCCCCTTACGTGTGATGGTCAGTAATGGGGAGTTTTTACCTTGCACATCTTTCTGCCCGCAGGCCCAAGTCACTATTGCATCCCTTCTTTTTCCCATGGACCTATACCCTTTTGATCTTTCTAGAACAGATTTAATTTTGGGTGTCCAATGGCTTTCACAGATCAGCCCCTTCATCATGGACTACAATGGACCCTTTATGAGGTTTATGTGGGAAAACAAAATGGTAGAGCTAAAAGGCGATCAAAGCCCAAATCCCTCACCCATCACTGCCCATTAACTCATACGCCTCCAACAAACAAACCGTGTTGAAGCCTTATTTTAGCTTACTTTAGAACCCTTGCCCAAACCTATCACCTCATCCTCTTTTTCCACCACCGCTTCGTCAAACGCAGATATACCAACATCCACCATTTCTCAACTACAACAACTAATCCAGCAATACTCAACCCTCTTCTCTACACCCACATCACTTCCCCCTTCTCGCCAAACCGACCACGCCATCAACCTCCTTCCCAACACGCCGCCTATTTTCGTTCGCCCCTACCGTTACCCACACTTCCAAAAGGAGGAAATTGAATCTCAGGTTTAGAAAATGTTGGCATCAGGGTTCATTACACCCAGTACAAGTCCGTTTTCCTCACCAGTCCTTCTCGTTAAAAAGAAAGATGGCACATGGCGCTTCTGTGTTGATTACCGGGCTCTCAACGCCGCCACCGTCAAGGACAAATTTCCCATTCCTACAGTCGACGAATTGCTGGACGAACTAGGACATGCGTCTTGGTTTTCCAAGTTGGATCTCTTCTCTAGGTTTCATCAGATTTTGATGCTACCATCGGATGCAGCAAAAACAACATTTAGAACTCACAATGGTCATTTTGAATTCAAGGTCATGCCTTTCGGCTTGTGTAATGCTCCTTCCACCTTCCAAGCTACCATGAACGACCTCTTCCAACCACACCTTCGACGCTTTATCATCGTCTTCTTCGACGACATACTTGTCTACAGCTCCACACTGGATGATCATGTGGCTCATCTCGAGACAACCTTCAAGCTTCTACTGGATCATTTTTTCCACCTCAAGGGTTCTAAATGTTCGATCGGTCAACAGTCCATCCAATACTTGGGCCATGTGGTGTCCTCCACAGGGGTTTGTCCGGACCCTTCTAAAATAAAGGAAGTTATCGATTGGCCCATCCCATCAAATTTGAAGTCTATCCGTGGATTCCTTGGCCTTACAGGGTTTTATCGACGCTTTGTCAAAGGATATGCCTCTATCGCCTATGCTCTCACTGATTTGTTGAAAAAGGATAATTTTATATGGTCAGATGCTGCTACCGATGCCTTTAACAAACTCAAGCAAGCTCTCACTAATGCTCCGGTGTTGACTTTGCCTCGTTTCGATTTAACCTTCACTTTACAAACATATGCCTCTGGAACTGGAATGGGCGCAATCCTATCACAACAAGGCCATCCTATTGCCTTCTTTAGCAAGCAATTATGTCCTAAATTGAGGAATTCATCCACCTACATCAGGGAGTTATGTGTCATCACCTCTGCCGTACAAAAATGGCAACAATACTTGTTGGGTCGTCATTTCGTTATTTATACTGATCAATAATCCATCAGGGACTTGCTATCTTAAGCGATTCTCACTCCCGATCAACAATCATATGTGACAAAGTTGCTTGGATATGATTTTGAAATTCACTATAAACCAGGAAAAACTAATACCGTTATTGATGCACTCTCTAGAGTACCTCCAACTCCCTCTACTCGTGCACTGTTTATTATTTCCATAACACAATTGGATTTTTTACAAGATCTCAAATCTTCTCTTAGTGCAGATAAAGAATTCTTGGATTTTAAAGGGAAGCTTGTAGCATCACCACTATCCTTCCCTGAGTATTCCTTGCGCGATGATTTTATACTCTTCAAAGGGAAACTGTGGTTGCCTCAATCTTGTAGCATGATTCCCCTATTATTACAATAATTTCACTATACTCCTTTAGCAGGTCATCTAGGGATCACTCGCACACTGTCCAAACTTCAAGCAAATTTCCACTGGGAACACATGAGGAAGGATGTGCAGACTTTTGTGAACCAATGTACCACATGCTAACAGACTAAGATACCCACTCAACATCCAACAGGGTTGCTACAACCAATTCCTCCACCTTCTCGTTGCTGGGAGGATTTATCCTTGGATTTTATTATAGGTCTGCCACCATATCAAGGACAGAGTACCATTCTGGTAGTAGTTGGTCGCTTCTCTAAAGGAGCGCATTTCGGCACATTACCACATTCATTCTCCGCTGCCAAAGTTGTTGAATTGTTTGTACACATGGTAGCCAAGTTACACGGTCTTCCTCGTAGCATGATCTCTGATCGCGACACCATTTTTTTGAGCCAATTCTGGAGGGAGTTATTTCGCCTTAGTGGGACCAAACTAAGAATGTCCACCGCATACCATCCTCAAACTGACGGTCAAACTGAGGTTGCCAACAAAGTGTTGCAGCAGTATTTACGTTGCTTCGTGCACTATCGTCCTTCTTCTTGGGGTAAGTTTATTCCTTGGGTAGAGTGGTGCTTCATCACCACCAAAAATGCTTCGACCAACTTTACCCCCTTTGAAGTCATGTTCGGTCATCCTCCCCCGAGCATTCCTCACCTATTGAACATTGATACTTCTAATGTTGTTGCTCAGTTTGAAATTTCATCTAGGAATGCCATTCTCCAAAAACTGCATTCTAATCTGAAGAAGGCGCAAGACACGATGAAACGGTGGGCATACTTGCATCGTCGGGATCTTCAATTTTCAATTGGGGATTGGGTTTACGTGCGCCTTCGTCCACATCGTCAACACTCAGTTACAAGACCATACCTTAGTAAACTACAGAAAAGGTTTTTTTGGACCATTCAAAATTTTGGATAAAATAGGCGAAGTGGCCTATAAATTGGAGCTCCCTACTTCAGCACAAATTCACAATGTTTTCCATGTGAGTCTTCTTCGACAACATCATGGGCCAACTCCCTCACCACCACCACTGAACCTTCCTCCAGAAATCGTGGACAACCAACCTGTCCTTATCCCTGCAACTATTTTGGATTGAAAGATGACTGAGGACCAAGATAATCCCCAACAATTGGTACTGATACACTGACAAGGCTTACCTTTAGAAGAGGCTAGCTGGGAACTTTGGTCCTAAATCCAGGCCCAATTTCACCTTGAGGACAAGGTGCCTCTTCAAGAGGGAGGAAATGTTAGGCCCATTATTACTGATGAAGAACCTCAGGGCCCAACACAGGATTAGGAAAACATTGAGAGGGGAGAATTACCCAAAAGAATCAGAAGGAAACCCACACACCTCAACGACTACGTGACTGAGTGATGAGTTGACAGTATTAAGCTTCTAGAAGGATTTGGTCACACCTTGGGATCCTAACAAACTCTATTCCTTTGCCTTTTTACATTTTGCGTAGCATATATGCTGTTATAAAAGCGTAGCATAATAATGGGAATGACAGTGAATATACAACTAAATTCTGATTTCCTCCAAAAACTCTATTATTCTATATGTCTACAGTATTACTTTCTCTCTTTTCTGTGGTGGTTACTTTCAAGGGTGTTGCCGGTAATGATCTGGCTCGGCAGAGAGAGATGCGATGATGCTGGTTTGGTGGAAACAGGGCTCTACTACCCTTTTCTTTTGCTGAACGAAAAACAACCCTAAAATGGTGGGGCTCTCCACTGTTTATTTGCATTGTGATATATACAAAGATAAAGAAGTGGGGTTTGGACAGATCTTTCACACACACTACTGGTTTTTATCTATACACCATTTTCTTCGTTGAATTTATTTATTTGTATACATTCCTTGTATAATAACTCATTCCTCTGTTATGTATTTTACTTTTATTGTATTCATTTGTTTATTTGACGGAAAAAAAAATCACGTAATAACGTCTTTATAATTTATTAAATTTTATCAGAAGAGAGAAAGCTGCAAACACTCTGCATTGCACAGAAAAGCATAAGAGAGAGAAAAGTAAAGTTAACACCGTTTGCGCCTATATAACGGAAAGGATTTGATTGAAGCAAATTTTACCACGTTTGGACCAAATTGACACTTTTAAACCAAGTTTGAACGTAATTCAAACTTATTTAAAAGGGTGGACGAATTTGACACACTACAGCCAAACTAGAAACAAAAAAAAGCAATTAAGCCTAAAATATAATATCCATTTTATTTCTTGAATAAAATATATTAAAGCCTAAATTTTTCATATTCACATAAACTATGGTCATTTTACATCTTTAGGTAAATCTAGTGTAGTACTTTTATCATCATGAGTTATTAGTAAGTTCTTAGTATATATGTTTATTTTAGATATTGTATAAAGGATAATGTAGTCTAGGGTTTTTTTTTTAGCCTTTTATTTGAGTCTCGGGTTGTAATGTATAGTTTTGGATCTAGAAAAGAAGAGTTCTAAGAGACACATGGATCTAGGGTAAACACCTTAACTTAGAAAAAAAACCTCCTAAAATTTTATGGGTTATTGGCTAGAATAGTCTTTAAGTTGCTCTCTTTTGTAAGAGACATGCTCTTACTATGTGTCATGCTCTTAACGGAGAAGATTTCCCATAGGCAGTGGCCATGTGTCATTCTATGAATGAAGAATATTCTCCTATGTTATTAGCTACATGTCCTTCTCTTAATGGAAATGATTTTTACCTTGGTCTCCAAGCTAGCCAAGTTGAGGTTTTTAGGATTTGCTTCTACAATTTGGAGACACCTTAAGCCTATAAATAAAGGTGTCTCTTGCTGTGTAAATTCACTTATGATTAAATATTGTTATGTTTCCAAATTTGTGTCATACTACTCAACTTTGAAATTACGAGAAACACTATAAGGGGGTTGAATAATGTTTCTAGAAATTTTTTTCGACACTCATACTAGACATCCATTGGTAATAATTGGATGATCCTCATAAGCAACTAAACCCTTGACTTGTAAAACGCTACTTTGATAGAAGCATTTATAACTCGAGTGTTTAGCTAATTTTTTGTAGCGTCTAAGAGGAGTAACTCTTAAGGAATAGTGTGTCTTACGATAAACGTGTTTGTTAACGATTTGCTTTGCAAATAACTGTTGTGTTTGTAGAAAGGATGTTTATAAAGCTAAGACACTAAGAACAAACATTTTATACTAGTTCACTCAACTACACTACATTTAGTTCTCATATAAGACATCTTAGAGGGTTCTACTAGATTTTCAATGAAGTACATATGAGTATTCACACCACTCTTGATTACACTAGTCAAACCTAGTAACCCCATTATTGTGACTAGAGGTGAGTATCACACACTCCTGGTTGTGCAGTATTCTTCATCACTCCTAGTATCCCTATACAATCCCGGTATCTTTCCAATACGATGTCTAGTTGAGTTTTACCCATTCCTAGTAAATTCACCTATGTAAATTCACCTTTGATTGAATATTGTTATGTTGCTAAATTTGTGTCATACTACTCAACTTTGAAATTATGAGAAACATTAGGAAAGAGGTTGAATAGTGTTTCTGAAAATCTTTTCTGGCATTGATACTAGACATCCTTTGGTAATAATTGGATGATCTTCATGAGCAGCTATACTCTTGACTTGTAAAACACTACTCTGATAGAAGCATTTATAGCTCGAGTGTTTAGCTAATTTTTTGTAGCGTTTAAGAGGAATAACTCTTAAGGAATAGTGTGTTTGATGATAAACGTGTTTGTTAATGATTTGCTTTGCAAACAGCTACTGTGTTTGTAGAAAGGATGTTTGTAAAGCTAAGACACTAAGCACAAACATTTGATATTGGTTCACTTAACTGAACTACGTCCAATTCTCCTCTAGACATCTTAGAGGGTTCCACTAGATTTTCAATGAAGTGCATATGACTATTTGCACCAGTCCTAATTACATTAGTCATACCTAGTAACCCCCATTATTGTGACTAGAGACGAGTATCACTCACTCTTGGTTATCTAGTTTTCTTCACCACTCCTAGTATCCCTAGACAATCTCGGTATCTTTCTGATACGCTGTCTAGTTGAGTTTTACCCATTCTTAGTTTTCCTAGTCAACCTAGTAATCCTCGTTACTATGACTATAACCGAGATTCACCCACTCTTAACTGTGTAGTATTTTTCACCACTCTTGGTATCCCTAGACAATCCCAGTATCTTCCCGATACACTGTCTAGTTGAGTTTGACCCACTTGTGGTTTCCACTAGACAAACATGTCTAGTTGTCAAAGTAGTGCGATGGAATGGTTAGTGCGTTCAACAAACCAAGATGGGGTGAATTGATTTCTTATCGCTAGTCGTTATTTTAATAATTTTCTCCAGTAAATATAAATTCCTTAAAAACAACTTAAACAAATTAAAGAGTAAGGAAGAGAGAAAATTGATCAAGTGATTTTTATACTGGTTCAGATCACACAAATCCTACGTCCAGTTGTTAATCTCAATCGAGAATTAACATTCCACTAGCACAAACCAACAAACTGTTACAATCACAAAGAAAATAAACAAGTTGAATGTTATGACACTTCTCTTGTTACCCTAAGAGATGAAACTCACCTCCCCTGCAACCTACAAGGGATGAACACCTCCTCCAAATGCTTCACGAAGGATGATCACCTCTTTTGAATCTTCACAAAGGATTATCACCTCTTTTGAATCTTCAACTCAGCAACAACAATAACACTTAATCACACTCCTAGTGAAAGTTCTCGCTCTATGTCAAACACCAAGTTTTAAAAGCCACAACACAAGGGTTACACAAACCCTATAACACTTATCACAACACACAACAGATAAGAATTTCATATAATGTATATTAGAATGAGAGTCCTAATCTAATTTATAGAGATCTTACTCAAGGATACCTCCAAAAACCTGTTGTAAGCTATTTAACGTCTAATAATCGATTATCTAGTTATGGTATCGATTATGCATCAATGAATACACAACGGTAAAAAATTTGCTTAAAAAATCTCCTAATTGCTCATGATAATCGATAACAGCAAGTCATAATCAATTATTGATAATCATTTATCATTAGTTGGTAATAAATTATCTTGAGTATAAAAGGAGGCATTCTGATTAAAAACGCATTTAAACACAACCTAAGGCAAACAATATATAGAATCAACGATAAACCACACCCTATACATCAATTTACTAAATTACAAAAGCTTTAACATAGAAACTAGTCTTTATGAAGATCTTTCTGCAACAAGAGCAGTTGAAACTTAACTTTGAGACATCATCAAAATTTCTTCTATTTAGCTTTATGCTAACAATCTTCCCGTTTTTGATGATGATCAAAAGCTCTTGACTTAAAGCTTTTTTGTAACCTGTATTAATTTGTAACTCATACATAAGTTAAAGAAGAAGGATTAGTAGACAAGAGATAAATATAATTTAGCCATTTAAACATATTTCTCCCCCTTTCTCATCATTATTAAAAAGATTTATGCATTAAAAAAACTTCTTCCCCTAAATTAGAGAAATCCCCCTATATATTAGCCATGAATAAAATATAACAAAGATAAGCAATAAGGCAAATTTATTTTATTAAACTAAAGCATAACATAAGAGAGATACAAAATGCAGATGAAATGCATGAGGGATGACTAAGATGCATCATTATCATCGACATCTAGAGGTTGAACTAAACCCTCTAGAGCATGGACCCTATCATCTAATCCCATAAGAAGAGAACACACTTCCTCATGCATAGATGTTTATCATTTATGCTTCATGTTTACATAAATTGCATCAAAACCTAAAAATATGGAATCATTCTTTAGTCTAAGTTAGTTAGAAATCATACGATTGTTTGGTGACACGAGTCTCTTGGGAAACAATATCTGGTCTTATCAGTTTATTACTTGAAACGATTTGGTACACTTTCCAAAGTCTCAACAGACACAAGGTTATGGGAGGAAAAATTAGGCTTTACTTTACTATTGATTCAAGTGTAGAACAAATATTATATAAATTCGAAGGGTGTAGAAGAAAAAATAGTGTGTAGGAAGTAGTAACTTAATTTGGATTTCAACTTAAATATGTTGTCACAACATAACCTACTTCTTCCTACACCCCATTTTTTTTTCTTCTTGTACCTTATAAAATTTAAGATCCTCATTTTACCCTTTCACAAAAAGCCTTATTTTCTAAAAGATTCACCTACACACACTGCTACACCTCCGTTTCTCATTCTCTCGTTTTTTTCTTCAAGCTTTTTCCTTCCCTAGTTACTTCTTTGCGCTAGGCATGCTAGAATTTCATTTCTCATTTTCTCGTTTCTTCCTTAGGCCTTGTTCACTTGAGTGGATTTGGGGGAGAGTAATTGAGAGGATTTGAAGATAATTTTTGTTGTTGTTTATTTGAATAAATTTGGAGGTAAGTGAGAGTGAATTTGAAAGTAAATTTTTTTAATCTATCACATAAATTAAATCTTAAACTAATTCTCACAAACTTTACTTTCAAATTCATTCTCATTTACTTCCAAATTCACTCAAATAAACAACAACAAAAATTACCTTCAAATCCTCTCAAATTCACTCAATTACTCTCTCTCAAATCCACTTAAGTGAACAAGGCCTAAAACTTTTTCCTTCCCTAGTTACTTCTTTGCGCTAGACATGCTAAAACTCCCTTTATGTGTTTACATATGACCACTCACACAAGCAGAGACCACATGGAGACTTTGGCATTAAGATAGAACTACAACCCTGTAGTCTATTTCTCTATGCCTCTTCTCCTAAGCACCATTTGAAAACCATTAAACTTTTTTCTAATAACAGGAATGTAAAAATAGGAGTGCATGCTTTTAGATTTACTATTGTGAGGATGATTAATATTTTATACATTCCGGAACAGATGTTCTGAATATCCATTTTGGAAATAATTTTTTGTGATATAAAATTATTGTTTCAGAAAGTATTTCCAGATTTAAAATATATTTCAGACTAAAATAAACATTCGGAAATAGAACAATATTTTGAAACTGGTATACTATAAGTCATTTTTGGATTTGAAAAGAATGTTTTAGACCATATTTTTGGATCTGTAAATACTTTCCAAAATAGTTATTCTAGAATACAAAAGAATTATAGAATGGATGTTCTAGATTTTATTTTGGTATCTAGAAATGAATTTCGGAATACTCAATTTGGAATTTTTTTTATTCCAAAATGTATTTTGAAATCAAGAAATACATTTTCAAACATTTAACTCGAAATGTCTTTTGTTATACTTTCCGAATTCAGTATTCTGGAAGAAATTTTGTTGGATCTAAAAAAAGGAGAGCGTAGGAAGAAAGACCTTGTTAATTGTCATCTTCTTACTGAGTCTTTTTTCCTACACCCATTCTTTTCTTCCTGCACCTCTATCAAAGTTATAATCTCCAAAATACACCTCAATATTTTTTATACTTTCCAAGTTTGGAGTTTTGGAAGATATTTTTGGATTTGGAAAATGTCTTCCGCTACACTCAATCCGAAAAGTATGAAAAAATATATTCCGTTTTGAATGTTTCAGAAAGTATTTACGAATTCAAAAATATATTTCAAAACAGGCATCTTGGAATGCAATAAAAAAAATCTGAATATTTATTTCAGATGTCATTTCCAAACTCGTAAATAGAAACACTTATTTTGGAATTCTTTTTTTTATTCCAAAATGATTGCTTGGTAAGGTATTTGTGGGTCCAAAAGTACATTCTAGAACACCCATGTAGGAAAGTCTTGCTGTATCTTGTAATTTATTTTTGAGTCTAATGTATTTCTAGATTTAGAAATACCATCCAGAATAATAACTTCTAAATAAAAAAATTTTGAGGGGTGTTCTTGAAGTCCTTTTCGGATCCGAAAATGGCTTCTAAAACATTCATTCTGAAATGTATACAACTTAACTCTTCCTCGAAATAGTGAATCTAGAATGCATCCAACCTAATTTTTCCATTTATGTTATTACAATATTTTTAATGGTTTGCGAACAATGTGTGGGAGAAAGGGGCATAGAGAAATGGATCGAAGGAACCAAAGACACATGGTTGTAGTTCTCTTTAAATGCCAAAGTCTCCATGCGATTTTTACTGGTGTGAACAATCAAGGGAGAACTACACAAAGGGAGTTGATGCATGCCTAGTGCAAAAAATTAACTATGGAAGAAAGAAAAGAGAGAATGAGGCAGGGAGGTCCAGTGGCATGGGTAGGTAAAGTTTTTGCACTTTAGAGGTTTTTAGTATAAGAGTAAAATTAGGATTTTAAATTTTTTGAAGATGCAGGAAGAACCTATAATTAGGAATGACAACGGGTCAGGTCGAGCACGGATAGTGCGATACCCGAACTCGACCTGTATGTAAAAAATTATATCCATACCCGTCCTGTTACCCACCAGATATTTATGCCCACATTTATATTTTAGAATTCAAATTTTTAATGAGATTTTTATGTTTAAATTATTGATTTAAAGTGAATTTGTGACAATTGGATTTATTGGGTTTGAGAATTAAAGATGCTTAAAATGTGATTCTTAGTTGCATAAATTATTTTGGATGTTCTAATGTTTATTTGTGCAACTGAAGTTAAAATTTTATTCATTTAAAGCATGAAATTGAATGGTCAAAGATGGTCCAATCTGGTCAACTCAGAACTCTTATGCAATTTTGAAAAGACAGAGATGGCTAAAGTGCAATTAGAGGAAAATTTTAGACTTATGTGTAAATAAAATAAAAAGGGTTGAAATTTAATTTTGGACATGTTTAAATCTGTTAGATATTTTAAAAGATATTTTGGAGAAAATATATCTTAAGATATTTTACTTGATATTGTTAAATAATTATCTTATTTAACTATATCAATAAATATCAAAAGATAATATTTGCCAAATCTTTTTGATCTAGGAAATATATTATCAAATATTCTCAAAAACTGATTAAATCTATTGAATATTTGAAAGATATTAGATATAAGATAAAAGATTTTATCAACAGAAGATTCAAAGTCCAAGCCCAATCAAGCCCTATATAAAGAGACCTAGGGGAGACAGAAAGGGGATCTTCATTCATTCATTCACCACTCCTCTCTCTCTTATTTCATCATGTATTCAACTCCATTGATGGAGAGCTAAGCATTTAGGGCTATTCTGCTGTAATTTCATTATGGATTCTGAGGTTAAGTGAATTAATGCAATTGTTTATTTTGATTATTAATTTAAGTTGCTCTCTCTCTATGTCTTTCATCTCTCTACCATATTAAAAGCAAAGATTTTTGCATCATAATGTGTTTAAATCTACATGCATATTAATTATATGAGTTTTAGGGTTTCTAGGTTTAATTGAGAATCTACTTTGATTGAATTTAGGAACTTTCATATGATTAAATGGTTTTTACTATCAATTGAGAATGTACTTTGGTTGGTAGTAATAATTTCAACTATAATCAATTGAGAATTTACATTGATTGATTAACTTTTAATTTGGTTAAGAGATTTAAGAATAGACATGATTAAACACAATAAAATTGATTGAGAATGTACTTTGGTTGAATTTATTGTGAATAATCTAGAAAGGTCTTGCATTTGATTGAGAATGTACTTTGATTAACTGCATAACTGCCCTCAAATTAATTAAGAATGCACTTTAATTAATTTGAAACTTAAACAATAATCAATTGAACAATGATCTGTGAATAACCAATGATGAATCTATTTTGGAAAAGTAGTGGAAATAGCCTGTTTCTTCATAATTGATTTTAAGTTTCTTCTTTGTTCTACAAAATTCTTTAAACATTCTCACTTTTATTCATAAGCATTGCATAGCATTCATAAGAGTCAAATATTCGAAAGCAATTCCGTGTTCGTTGGGAGACGACTCAGGGTTACTTTAGCCCTATCTATTTTCTTGAATACTACTTGGCAATACTGAAGTTGCCTTGAAAAGTAGTATTAATTTGATAGCTCCAACGACAGCTTATCACATGCCTAGTGCAAAAAATTAACTATGGAAGAAAGAAAAGAGAGAATGAGGCAGGGAGGTGCAGTGGCATGGGTAGGTAAAGTTTTTGCACTTTAGAGGTTTTTAGTATAAGAGTAAAATTAGGATTTTAAATTTTTTGAAGATGCAGGAAGAACCTATAATTAGGAATGACAACGGGTCGGGTCGAGCACGGATAGTGCGATACCCGAACTCGACCTGTATGTAAAAAATTATATCCATACCCGTCCCGTTACCCACCAGATATTCGTATAAAAAAAATTCGCTGATTTTTTTTAACCTTTGGATACTCGTTGGATATCCGTTTTAACCCAATAATACTTTAAAAAAAATAATATTTTTTTAAGTTTTTTTTAATAACCTTCATCTTCCTCAAGTTTAGAGGAGTCTTCATTCTCCTCCCCATCTGCTGCTTGTGCAGCGCGTACAGCAGAAGTCCCTAGCAGCCTCGGGACAACTCTTTCTTCTCCATGAAACGAGCTCGATTAATAACCCTAGGCCGTCAAATATTTTCCCTCTAAAAGATGAAATAGAAATGGAACAAATCTCATATCCAGCGCCTCACCGCCTCCAAGCTGCCACCGCCATGCCTCGCCGCACCACGACAAAGGGAGTTCGCTCCCGATCCAAGAAGAAGAAAGGAGGAACATCTCCCTGAGTCGCGCCATCGCTACTCCATTGGCTACGTTCTCGCCGCACCCTCACCGCGCCATCGCTCTATCATCGCTGCTGTGAGGTTGTTGCCTCTGCTCAAGACGCAGATCATCCCTGTCCCAGCATTGGGTCGTCCGCGGTGGAGAGAAAAGCATAAACTTCAAGCTTCTTCTGGCATTAGTGTGATGAAGGAGAAAGAGAAAGGATAGAATGAGCCACTAAGTGTGACCCTTTGAAAGAAACCCTAGGATTTTCTCTCTTTCTGGCAATGCAAATGTAGGAGAAAAAAAAATTGAAATTAGGGTTTAATGGTAGAAAGATAACTTAGAAAATAATTTAAAGGTGATAAAATTGAAATTTCATTTTTCAGACGAGTTGCTGGTACCCACGGATACTGATAGTGTGATATGCGAACCCGACCCGTTAACAAACGGGTATTAAAATACCCGCTATCCGCTATTTGCGAATACCTTTTACCCGTGGATACTAAATATCCATGACGGATTTTATTCGCGGATACCCGCGGATACGAGTTTTATTGTCATCCCTACCTATAATAGAATAAAAAGTCAAAAAGACCCTTGAGTCCTTTATTACCTTCTAACTTAATTTTTTCCACTTTCTTTCACTTTTGGTACCTTAACTCACATGTCACCATAAATTCTGTGTTGTATCTCTTCCGATGTTGATGCCTTTCCATAATCCTATGTTTATCGCCAAGAATAATCATATAACCTCCCTCACTCTCATCCGTGCGGGTGAACCTAATGCACTATAGCGTGAAAAGTAATTGTGTACTTATCAACATTTAAAAATTAAAGATCTTTATGTTGTTCCATTCCATGCATGTACACATGGAGAGGTTGGCGAAGAGGTTGAAGTGAGGTGTGGATGTTGTGGAAGGGGTTTTCTATAGATAGATGATTGGGGTTCTAAATCAAATACGAATAAGGATAGAAAATAAATCCATCTCACAGGTATTATTCAAAGATGTTATCATTTTAATGGAAAATTCTCTAATAGATTGGGTATGTTATAAATTTTTAAATTGGACTGTATGTATATATTATTAGACAGGTTAAATATGTATTTAGTATAATAATGAAAACATATATAATCTATTAGATAATATAAAAAACTTATATTACAGTTTCTTTGATTTGTAGTTAAGTAACTTATTTCTATGGCTTCTTTTCTATAAATATTTGATTTTCTTCAATTGTTATTTGAAATTAATATAGTTATAATTTTTTGCTTGATATTTAATATTGGACAAAAGAAAATGTGCATCTTTCTTTACATTGAATACTGATAACATGTTTTTTGTTTACCTGTTTTTATTTTTAGTAAAATAATTATTTAATTAATATTTAAAATAATAAAAGGGTGGATATGAGTATGGGCAAGGATATAAGTACATTTGTTCCACAATAAAAATTGTTGCTAAAAGAAGATGGGGACGACAAAAAAACATCATACCCATTGCTTATGGGATAGAGATAAGGATAAGTTTTTACTTCAAAGATAGGGATGAGATAGTTAAACTCTCACTTGGTTTGCTTAATTGTCATCCTTGTATACGATCGTTGCCTAAAAATGACACCATATCAAATATTGAGCTTGTGAATTTGGCAGTAGCGGATGAGTGGTTATTTGGTTTCGAGGGTCTACAATTGCATAGTTGAAGGCTTTTCACACTTTTTGATTTATATGTTTTAATTATGGATTCACGACACATTTTCAATGTTTTAGATTGGACATTCCATAGTGCTATAAGGTATACCTATAGATGTCATTTTGCCTCATGGTCCAAGGGCAACTCTAACTCACTCCTAAATAAACCTCCTTATATTTTCCCACCAAATTGTGGATTGAAAAAATATCAGCCTTCAGATTCTCTGCACTATAAGACTTTGATTAACTCGTAAATATTTATTATAATAGCGTGAGTTTTTTTTTTAAAATTTTAATTAAATCCCAAATATTTTACATAACTATAAATTGGTACTTAATTATTTTTTAATATTTACAACTTAATAGGAAAGTTAGGGTTCAGTCAAACTTGTCTCACCCAACACAATTTGGGTTCCCCTTAGGTTCTTCTTGATTCAACATTGTTCAACATGGGTCCAAATTTGGTTAACTATATCAACTTAAATTAATATGGCATGATCTGAACTTGGCCTAACATAGGCTAACTCGAATCAACCTAACATTGACGTCACTCAACTCAGCTCGATGTGGATCCAACTTGACTCGACCAAAGATGAGTTTGACTTGACTAAACCAAAGGTAAGTCTAACTCCACTCGATTAGAGGTTAGCAATATCTACTAAGTCTAATGTGGGCTCAACTAGACTTGGCTCAATATCAGCATCACTTGACTCAATCCAACATGGATGTTGGTTTCTTTCTATACCTTTAGAAAGTGTATTGAGTCAATAGTAATATCCAAAAAGTATTGTATTCACAAGAACTTATGCAAAATTATAAGTAACTTCAATATGTTATGACTTGTTATGAAGTTATTCTAAAACAATGTCGATGATATGTGTAACATCCTTATCTTTAAATAATTATATTACGCATGTGGCCACGCACGTGCGTCCATTCACCCACACACCCATATATATATATATATATATATATATATATGTGTGTGTGTGTGTGTGTGTGTGTGTTTGTGTGTGTTTGTCTGTCTGTATGTGTCTGTGTGTGTGTGTTTGTGTGTGTATGAAGTTCTGTTGTTAATTAATGTTCTTTTTAAGAAAATCTTATTATACAAAAATCAATTATTTTTTTATCAAATAATAATTATTTATATATTAAATCCAGAGAAAACTAAGGTAATTGTTCATTATTTCAGGAAAAAAAATGGATAATGGTCATTGTCTTGGAAAACATAAATCTAAAACAAAATGTTAAACCCATCGAAAATTCAAGATTAAAAACCTTTCACAAGAACAATCCATACAAATTTAAAGGAGGTTTCAATCTTGATGGTGCTCAATTATGGATAGCAGAAATTAAGAAGATTTTTATAAAAATGATATATGTTGATGCAAAGACAGTCACATTTTCTGCCTTTATGCTCGTTAAAGAAGACAAAAACTGGTGGAGATTTATTAAACAACATTTGAAAGGTGAAGGGAGAAAAATTACTTGAGAAGTCTTTAAACAAAAAGTTTTTGGAAAAATATTTTCCAAAGGATCTTCGAAGGAGGAAGGAAGTTGAATTTCTTAATCTTTGTCAAGGAACCATGTTTGCAGGAGAATATGGAAAAAATTTTATCCTTACTTTCACGATAATTTGATGAACGTTCTCATTGTTCCAAGTTTGAAAGTGGACTAAGACCTAATATTAAATAGACAATTGGTTATTTAAGGATCTCCTAATTTCCTACTCTTGTCAATTGTTGCAAGATTTATGAGGATGATAATAAGGCAAGAAAAACTCAATGGAGGCAAGGAGTTCCAATGAGCCTAAGATAAATGAGTTCAACAATAAGAAACCCTACCAACATACATTTCATGCATTTTGGAATTCTTCAAGGAAAAAACATTATTCTCCTACCAATACTTTAGGTATAACATATCTTATCAAATGTTTTCATTATGGGGGGACCTCATTTATCAAGGAATTGTACAACAACAACTGTAACTTGTCTGAGTTGTGGGAAGTTGGCTCATTATCATAATGAATGCATAAAGATAAATAAAGAGCTAGGTAACAGAGGAAGTAGTAGTGGAACAAAGAATCAGGTCAGAAGACCAAAGACAATAGGAAGGGTTTTCACATGAATGGCACTGAAGTTGTTCAATTTGAAGATCTAATCCAAGGTAAATGCATCATAGATGGTCACCTCGTTAATGTACTATATGATTATGGTGCTACTCATTCTTTCATATCACATGATTGTGTCAAATATCTAAAGTTACCTATCTCTTTATTACCATATGATATAACTGTGTCTACTCTTACTAATGTTTCAATCATCACTTCACTTGCATTCACAAATTGTAGTATTTCTATAAGCAACATTTATTTTTCTGTAAATATTATGTCTACTCTTGTCTCATTTGAATATTGTTCTTAGAATGGACTGATTATCTTCGAACCATGTTCTCCTAAATTGTCATGATAAGAATTTAATTTTTGAATCACATATAGGTGAATTTTTTAACTCAAAAGAAACAAAGAAAGTACCACCAACCACAATGAAATCCCCTAAAGATCTCAAGTTTACATGATCTTAACTTCTATAAAACCCAAGGAAAATCTAAACAATAATAAGATTCTTGTTGTTCGTGAGTATCTTGATGTTTTTCCCAAAGATGTTCCTGAATTACCTCTAAAAAGTAAAATAAAATTTACCATAGATTTGGTATCAAGGCCACGACTAGTGTTTGTAACCCTCTATAAGATCTCACCTCTAGTGTTAGTAGATTTGAAAAAACAAATAGAGGAATTGTTAGGAAAAAAATTCATCAAACCTAGTGTTTCTCCTTGGAGTGCTCCATCGTTGTTAGTTAAGAAAAAAGATAACGCCATAAGGTTATGTGTGAAATATTGTCAACTCAAAAAAATCACTATTAAAAACAAATACCCTCTCCCAAAGAGTGATGATTTGATGGATCAACTAAGAGGTGTTGTTGTATATTCTAAAATTGACTTAAAATTTGGTTATCATCATATTCAAGTCCAGGGGAAGATATTAAAAAGACAACATTTCCGACAAGATATGGTCATTATGATTGCTTGGTAATGCCTTTTTGGTGTGACCAATGTTCTTACCATTTTCATAGACTATATGAACCATTTTTCCATGAATTTTTGGATAGATTTTTGGTTGTTTCCATTGATGACATCTTAATCTATTCCAAAAATAATGAAGAACATGAGATACATTTGAGGATTGTGTTATAAATCCTCAAAGGCAATTGAATGAAAAATAGTAAAAGTGTGAATTTTGGTTAGAACAAGTTCAATTTTAGGACATGGAATATCGCAAAATGGCATTGCAATTGACTCATCAAAAGGTTAAAGTAGTGTTGTATTGGGAACAAACAAAGAATATCATAAAGATATCTCATTTCTTAGGATTATCACTCAAATGCATAAACGAGTTAGACCTTAGATTCAAGATTAGTTTCCCAACTCAATCCAAATTAGTTATGTAAATGAGTGATCAATTCATCCAAACATTAAATAATAAACAAATCATTAACACATGAATAAAACAAATGATATACATATATATAAAACAGTGATAGTACAGAGAATTAGAGTATATTACATATACTTCAATACAACAAAGTTTAGCTAATCATGTTAATGATTATTGCTACAGGTGTAAGGAGTTGTTATCCCTCTCTTCTAACTCTCTTAAAATGTTACAATGAATGCAAAAAGAAATCCTAAAAAAATGTCTAAGAGAATAGCTACCTAAAACAAAGTAGCACTTATAATTTTTATAGAAAACAAAGATTGAGACTCAATTATAGTCTTCATTGCTCAACAATAGAGGTTTCCTCCTACGGAGGGTTTTCTAATGACTCAAGCTTCTTCTTTGGTGTTTCAGCCTTGAGGTTTCCTTTCTAAGAAGATTTCCTTTGGGCTCAACTCTTCCTCATAGTGTCCATACTTAACTAATTCTACTTACCACGTCATGCATTTTTAAGCTAAGAAGGTATGATTTACTCAAAAATATATTAAATTCATGCAATTTAAGTGTAAAAAAATGTATTAAATCAAGTAAATTGGATACTTATCAATGGCCTAACTTTAATCGGCCTAACATAGACACTACTCAATTCGACATGGTCTTGACTTGAATAGGTCTGAGGTGGGCCCAACTTTGTGATAGGCCCAAATTGACTCAGCATAAGGTAGACTCAAAAAAGGTGGCCCTGACATGATTAAGACAGAGGAAAGCCTAATTCAACTTAGCATGTGGTGGACTTGACTTGAATTGACCTAAGGTGGATTCAACTTGACTCGACCCAAAGTTGGCTTGACTTGACTGTACATGAGGTACTCCTGGTATGACTCAATTCATGGTGGGTTTGACTCGACTAGGCCAGAGGTGAGATCAAACTAACCTAGCCTGACCTAAGGTGGTCCCATCCCTACTCGACCCAAGATAGGGCTAACCCTACTCATTTCAAGGTCGGCTTAAACCAACATGTGGGACACAACTTAATTGGGTTTGATGTGGGCACTATTTAACTCAACCTAAGGTGGGCTTGACCTAACTCAACCCAATGTCAGTTTGAATCTTCACAACTTGATATGGGTCTATCATGACTCAGTCGAACATGGGTATTACTTGACTTGGCTCAAACTGAGGTGCATCTAACTCAACTTAGCTTGAGATGTGCCCAATTGCCCAACCTAATTGACCAAGGGTAGGCCTGACTCAATTGAGCCGATGTGGGCCTAAATTGACTTGTCTAGAGGTATGTTTGACTCAATTCAATCGAAGATAGACTTGACTTGACTCGGCTTGACGTAGGCCCAATATAAGTTTAATTTAGCTCGATCTAATGTGGACTTAACTCTATTTGACCTTATATGGTTTGAAATCGACTAGGCCGGCATGAGTCAGTTGGACTTGACTCGACTTGATTTGGATAATGTGAGTCTTACTCGACTCGGTTTGAGGTGTCTTCCACTCACCTTTTCCTGATGTTTTCCTAAATCGTCTCGATTTGACATGTGCCTAACTCGACTATGTCCGATATGGGCTTGACCCTGTCAACTCTGTCCATCTTAACCTAAGACTGACTTGCGCAAATAGGTTATTAGGGTCTTGTTTTGACCAATAGTTCCACATAATTTATAAGTCGATATATAAGATAGTTTAAATACTTCTTTTTCCATCCCCTCTCATATAAATCGAACATTTATTTTATTTTTATTGATTTTTTTTTTATAGAATAACAGTTCTTCAAAACTATTTTACAAAATAAATTTTTAAAAATTTAAAACTGAAAACCTCTTAGGTAGGTCAGGGACCTTGACGGTTGGTTGGAGTTATTTTCATAACCAAAGTTAACTTCTTT